>JAAGEH010000286.1:8760930-8807524 GCA_011751065.1 Lasiurus cinereus | reverse complement strand
TTCTTGTTTATTCTGCACCTCCTCTAGTTTCTTCTGCATTTCTTCTTCATGCTTCTTCACCTCCTCTAGGTTCTTCTTCATTTCCTCTTGGCTCTTACTCATATTGTCAAATTTGTCTTCCATTCTTTTTAACCACATTATGATAATTTCTCTGAACTCTTTCTCTGGTAGGCTTATTTGTGGTTCTATTTTGTTTACTTCCTTTTCTGGTGAAACCTGCCTTTCTGTCTTTTGTGGGCTGTTTCTTTTTCTGCTCATGGTCTTTCTTCTCTGGGTGTCTGGTTATGTAGTGCTCTCTCCTACGTTGATTGAAAGGCACAAACTACAACACGACCAGGTACAGCACACAAGGCACTGAGTAGAAATGTATTCAAGATGTTAATAATCATAAATAAGGTGACCACCAATGAAGGACAAATTAGGGATAAATAGAGAAAGAAGAAGAGGAAAATGAGGAAGAAAGAAAAGAAAGAAGTGCCAAAATCAAATTGGGAGAGTGAGAAAAAAAAAGATAAATAAATGAACAATAAAATAAAATAAAATAAGAAAATAAAAAGGAGAAAAAGGGGAAGGAAAGAGAAAGAGAAAAAAGTCAGAGAGAAAAGAAAGTGTATAAGAGAGAAAAGAGGAACAAAATATAGATGTCAGGAGACAACACCAATAGAACAGTCACTAATCCCAATAAAGGCCAGCAACCAGTACCTAGAGATTGATGCAAATTGCAAATAGCAACTGGTATCGAGGGAGATGAGGGAAAAGAGAGGTAGAAAACAAAGCAAGCAAAAAGCAAAATAAAACAAGTAGAATAAACTAAAACAATCTCTCAAAAAAATTTTCAAAAAATTGATATAATCACTTTTCAGGCAAATAGCAACAAAAGAACATAGAGAAAAAACAACTTTTTGGCTAGTGAAGACAAGAGGGGAGAGGTTTGTGTGGACTTGTAGTAGGGGATTTGAAATTAGATATATAAATGGGGTGAAATTTTAACCAGGTAAAGAGAAAAATAGTGAGAATCTAAAGTTGGAAAAGGGAAAGAGAAACAAGACAGCAAAATGGGGAAAGTTAGGAGGAAAGTGTTGGCATAAAGGTGGAGTTGAGTTGGAGTAAAATTATGCTAAAGGGAAGACGAAAATAGAATGTAGAACTCTAATCCCGAAATAAAATAAAGAGAAAACAAAATGACACTTTTTTTTCCAAAAACGGTAAAGTACTAGTAGTAATTAATAATACTAGTTTAAAACAAAAATGTAATAATTATAAAGGTAAAATCAATTGAGGTAGAAAGAAAAAAATATTATTTTAATTAAAATATGTGAAAATGAAAAATAAAGAATTAAAAATTAAGAAAAAGAAAAAAGAAAAAGAAAAAAATAATAAAATAAAATAAAAAAAAGAAGAAAAATAGAATGGTCCTTCACTTCCACTCTTATTCTGCTTGGCACTCCTGTTTCCCAGTAGGGGAGGTATTGCAGTTCCCTGTGTTCCCCTCTTGGTGTTTTAATCTCTTTATTCTCTTGTGTTTATGCGAGAGTCAATTTGTGTGTCATCCATTGGGTGGCAGTGTTTCGGAAATGATCTCTGAGACAAAGCACAGGACCTCTCTAGGCTGTGGTCAGATCCTGCTACTCTGTGGTTCCCAAAACCAGTTTGTGGGGGTTTTGCAGCCTGGACACTGCAATAACTCCCAGGTTGTCCCTCTGCCCCAGAGAAAAAGAAAAAAAAAAGAGTCGTTTTCCGGAGCTTTCCTCTGTCAACAGCTCAGAGGGTTTGCCTTCACACTCAGGGATCACGCCCCGACCACCTCCTCGGACCTCTCCAGAGGCAGCTTTCCCGCAGCCTGGCTCCCACAGGGTGTGCGTCTCTGCCCTGCGGGGGTAGGAGACCGCACCCTGGCCCAGGCGAAATCTGACCCTTCCGCGTGCGCCATGTGGATCTCTGAATCCTCCGTCTGAGCGTCTGTGCTGCCTGGGAAGCCGCGCTCTGGGTCCTGGCTGCTCTGTGGGTGCCTCCGTCAGCCGCAGCTTTCAGACCTCGGCAGACAACCACCTCCCCCTTAAATCAGGCGCAATCTGACCTTTCCATGTGCTCTGTGGATCTCTGATTCCGCCGCGTGTCTGCGCCGATTGGAGAGCGGAGTTCTGGGTCCCCGGGTTCCTGGCTGCTCGATGGGTGCCCAGCCGAAGGCTTCAGAGCGCAGCAGACATCCACCTCCCACTGCAAGATGGCTCGGGCTCCGCGTTCGCGCTGGTGGCCCCGGCGGACAAAAACCCCGTGGCAGTGGGGCTGCCTGGCCGGGAGAGCCCCTTCCAGCAGTTCCCCGCCTTCCCCTGGAGGACAACTGACTCCTAGCTTGCCAACAAACACTCCCAATGCAACTCTCAGCCGCTCTCTCTCCCTCTGCCCAGCGACAAAGCTCCAGACGCATCCGTCTACTCCGCCGCCATTTTCTCTTCCCCCCCTCTGAGGTTTGACAGTCTGTTTGGTGTTCAGTGTTTTTCTGTCTCTGGATCTATTTTTGTTTGTCAGTTTATGTTGTTCATTATATTCCACAAAAGAGTGAGATCATGTGATATTTATCTTTCTCTGACTGGCTTATTTGGCTTAGCTTAATGCTCTCCAGGTCTATTCATGCTTGATTTCTTCTTTAATCTCGTTGTTAATACACTCATTGTTCAGTAGTATGTTATTTAGCCTTCATGTGTTTTCAATTTTCTTGTAATTGATTTCTAGTTTTATAGAAATTTCAAAACTTTTTCTAGTTTTATAGAATCTTCAAAAAAGATTCTTTGTACGATTTCTAAATTCTTAAATTTATCAAGACTTGTTTTGTGACCTCCCGTGTAGTCTATCCTGGAAAATGTTAGATTTTCACTTGAAAAAAAATCTGTATTCTGTTGCTTTTAATTTAATATCAATTAAATCCGTTTGGTCTCATGTGTTATTTAAGGCTAATGTTTTCTTGTTGATTTTCTGTATGGAAGATCTATGCATTGATGTTAATAAAGTATTGAATTCCACTACTATGGCTGTATTACTGCTGATCTCTCCCTTTATGTTTGTCAGTATCTGCTTTAGATATTTAGGTGCTCCTATGTTGGGTGCATAAATGTTTATAAGAATTATATCCTCTTATTTGTTTGCTCCCTATATTATTATTTAATCTCTTTCTTTATCTCTTATTATAGCCCTTGTTTCAAAGTCTATTTTATATCTGATGTAAGGATTACTACCCCAGGGTTTTTTCCTCTCTATTTACATGAAATATTTTTCTCCAAGCCTTCTAGTCTATGTGTGTCTTTCATTCTGAGATGGGTCTCTTTATTATAGTATATATATGGGTCTTATTTTGTTATCTATTTAGCTACCTATGTTTTTTATTGGAGCATTTAATCCATTTACATTTAAAGTGTTATTAATAGTTACACATTTATTGCCATTTTATGTTTTATAACTATGTTCTTTTTCTGTTTCTTTTCTTTTCCTTCTTAACATGTCCTGTAATACTGGTGTGTTGGTAATAAACTCCTTTGGCTTTTTTGTCTGGGAAGCTCTTTATTTCTCCTTCAATTTTAAATGGTAGTTTTGCTGGGTAGAGTAGTCTAACACAGAAGCAAGTTTGGCTGTGTGGAGAGAGACAATGGTTAATATCCCTCCAGCCCTCACCCTGAAGCCACACAATTTAGCTTCTCTGTATATATCTCTGGAACTTCCCCTTCTCGCCCTCTCCCTCCCAATTCTCCCTTCTCCCACCCAGTCACTCTCCCAGTGTGGAAGGCAAGTGAGTGCCTGCAAGTGAGACCTTGTGTACAGGCCCTATAAGAGGACACCTGAGTTTCTAGCAGTCTTCTGTCTCACCCAGATGGAGGGAATCTTTGATGAATTTCACAATCATGTATTATGTGGGAGCCCATCATGAGGGTGAGGAGGCAAGTACAACATCCTCCTACTCTGCCATCTTGACCAAAACTCCAACATCAACATTTATTTAGTGATTAGTTGTGTCAGTCAGTGTTCTGGGAGCTTTACATATACTACTTCATTTAATCTTTTTACTATTATATGCAACAGAGGTAAAAGCATTTGTCATGGCTAAAACATCTAGTATTTCTGCTAGCCCCAATTCAATCCAGATAGAGTAAATATGTATATATTTAATAGGTAGGCTTTCCTTCTAATTCCCCTTGCCCCAGTCATGGTATCTTTGTTTCTTAACCATTTCTGGCTCTCACTTCACACATCCTGTGTTTTTGGTGTGTGTCTGCTTTCTCCATCCCTGGTCCTAAAGCACAGGTTTTCACTATGAGAGTGAATTAATTCTGCATTTCTTCCCATAGCCTTTGCTAAAACGTGTATTTCCACATGAGAGTCATCATACTTAAAAAAAAATTGGTGTGAAATTAAAATGTCAAAGAATTCTCTTTAATTTCAAAATCCAACGTTTTAAAATAGCAAGAACATGAGCATTTGAGTTTTCAAAAGCCTAACTGCTAAAAGACCAAGAACATATTTATTCCAGAGAAAGTTAATGGGAAGAATGGAAGGTGATAGAGGAACCAGCTTTTCTGGCCCTAGAGAAAATATGCACATTTTATTCTGGGAGAGCAAAGAGGTTCAGACACCAGTTTTTATTATAAAAAAAGAGGCTCTGTGTCTATCTCCCAGGAGTGGGGAATTCAGGAGGATGTTAAATAAAACTTACAGATAGACGTTAACATCTAAGAACAGCACCTGTGCTTTGTTTTCCTGGGGGAAGGGAGGCAGAGATGGAGGACTGTGAGACTTGCCTACCCAATATAGAAAAGAAACAGTAAAACAGAGGTGAATAGATACATGGGAGTCTAGGCAAAGAGCCTTGTAGAATTTCTCTTTGCCCAGTACAGGAAAAATCCAGGAGCAGGAATCAGGAGAATATGTGAAAGAACAAAAGAGAACACCTTGTAAGCACAAAATTTAATTGCACAGATTGATGACCCTGATAACTTGAGGGGAACACAGCAACCTTAAGGGAATGCCAGCATGGATAGATGTTTGTTTCCAAGAATTAGTAGTCCTGTCCCCAAATTTGGCATTATGTAAACCCCCAGGAATATAGTTGCAATGCCAGACATTAGGACGATTGTGAAGTGTTGGGTTTGCAGGATCTGAACTGACAAAGATAATGCGACATCCAAACTAAGTATCTAACTCTAATTGGGATGAAGTTCAGTTTAAAAAAATACAGAAAATGCATATTTTATACACACATTTAATTAATAGAAAAATCTAGAAATACAAAAAAAATGTAAGGAAAATTTATATTTCTTGTCTAAATCCCTTATAATGAACACATTCGTGTAGACCAAATGAACAGATTCTTGGAGCTACTTCACATAGAAATTAATCTATCTACTTTTTACCCACATTTTATAGCAAAACGATACTCAGAATAACATTCCCGTGAGTGGCAATGTGATTTGTAAAACGGCCAAAGATTTATGCCCAGACACATGAAAACAAAGCACTAAAGAGGAAATAAAGCCATTACTGTTTTTTGTTTTTTATTTCATTACTGGTTTTTAAAAGGTATAATTCATATAAAATTGGCAGAATTTGCAGGAAAATCTACCTCAGCAAACTGCAAGGCAGTCACTTATTTCTGACAAGTGGTTCCTCTGAGTTACATTTATAATATTAACAGATGTGGATTATTTTGGAAGTGGGTACTCTGACATTTGTAGCCTCTGTTTTCAGTGTATTTATGGTCCTTTGTTTTCCCCAGAGATCCCATGCCTTTGGGATTTTGCTCTTGACCATGGTGGTTTTAGGAACAAGGCCTCAAATTGCTAGGGGTTGCCATACTGAAGGAGTCACACTGCTGCTTTCCCCTTCCCATATCCTGAGCACACTGTTATTTCTTTCATTTATAGTCTCTGGTTCTGCTTCCTCAGAAGCAAAATTTTCTGGTGGTTAAAACTTTAGCTGCAACATTCCCCGAGGTAGCCATGAAATTGAAGCTTCCTTAGCTTTGTCCACATCCAAATGCCTATTTTTGTACTTTGCTCTATGTCTTCAGGTGTTCGAGAGGTCCTTCTGTCATCTGTCTACCTACAGACTGATTTGGTTCTTGGCCGCAGTGATGCTATGCAGGGCACAAGGTAAAGATACTCCATTCCCCTGCATGGAGTCCAGGAGATTGTGGTTTCTGCTGTGCTGGTTTCTTTGCCTGCATGAATTATAAACGTATAATTTGATTGGAGGAGTGGGAGCAGTTCTTTCTGCTTTGCAAGGTATTTTTGTTTTCGAAGTGGAAGAAGACTGCTATTTAGACATTGTTTTTGTAGATAGAACCAAGCATGAAAAAAAAAATCTAAAGATATTTCTTACATATCAACTCAAATAACTTTTAAAACAATAAATACCTATGTTTGTAAAGATATGTGAATGCTTGGGGAATATGAATGAATACAACCTTTTGGAAAGGCAATCTGATAGTAAGCCTTAAAACTGGTTGTGCCCCTCTTTTACAGAAAAATCTAGAAAATAATGGAATATAGAAGTTACCTAGGCTCACATAGTCTATTACATAAAGCATATGCCTGTATTGTTGACATATCTGCTACATTTTCTAGTTGTGCCAGACCTTTCTCCTCCATTCTATTGGAGGCCACCCCTCACTTTGCTGCTGGCCTTTTGTCACTTTCTGTCTGTCAGTGCACTCATCAGTCTTCCTAAGTGAAGGAAGGGCAGACTTCGTATCACCTGTAACATAGGATTTACCTGCTGAATGGGGGGATCTAAATGGAATTTATAAGCAGTAAAAAATTGCATACTTTCCATGAAATGGTTTCTTCATAGTTAAAGAGAAAAATCACCTAGGAAGTTAAAACCCTAGCTTTGATTCCTTTCTCCTCTCCATTCTAAAAGCAGCAGTTTCTTCAAACCTCTGATTTGCAGAATGCCAACAACAGGTATTGTCCTCAGAACTTTCCACACCTACCAAGAGCACATCTCACTAAAACTGGATTCATACAACACACTCAGGAGTTCCAAATTGTATTTGTTGCTGTGTTCATTTTTTTATGCCTGATGTTGTTGAGAGAATATTGTTTGCTTGTGCTGACTTTTTTCTTCTTCTAATTACACTAGTCAAATTTTGTTAGTCTTGAAACAATGGATTATGGTGTTTTTAATTCAGTCTACATTTTGTGTACTGTTTCATTAATTTGTGCTTTTATCTTTATTAATTCACTCCTTTTACCTTTTTTTCTGGTTCGAGGGTGGAGATGCTTAGATTTGTGTGTGTTTTCATTTCCCAATCTCTCTTGTTCTTCTAATAAATGAAGTTAAGATTAAATATTTCTATCTGAGAACTGCTTTTTCAGTTTATACAGATTTTAATATATGATATTCCCAATGTCATTCATAGTAATTTATAATCCTTGCTATTGTTTTCAGTATAATTAGTTAAAAGAAGCATGTAAGCTTCTAATTTTATTGCATTAGGCTCAATGTTCAGGTCATTGGATAGCATAATTTTTTTTATACTATTTCAAGTCCAGTTTTGGGGAATGTTTCATGTGTTTTTGAAAATATTGGATATTCTCTTTTAGGTAAAAAGGTTGTAAATTTATATATATATAATATATAAATATTTGCTTTTAAAATTTTCTATATTTTTATATTTGACTTTTTTGCTTTATTCATGTTTTAATATATGGAAATGAAAATTCTGAGAGAACTATAGAAACTATCCCATTATGATTATGGATTTATAAAAATATAGTTCTAATAGCTTTTATGTATTTTGGATTATTTTTTTAGGTGCATAGAGGTTCATGATTAATGTATCTTATTTTATATTGTTTCTTTTATTATTTTAAAAATGATGCTGAAACATTTCAGGTATTTGAATTTTTATTTAATTTCTTTCATATCTTTCTTCCTTTGTGCTACATTCTGGAAGAATTCCATGACCTGGTCTTTCCACCTGCTCATTTACTCTTCAGTGATATCCATTCTGCTAACTCAGCCAATCTGTTAAGACTTTGTATTTCTCATTCTCTACATATCTAATTTTTACTACTTACAATGCTGGCTTATTTTTACAATTCAGATATCTCTCTTATTCTTGTTCAGGTGTTTATTGATTTATGAGATCTTTCTTCATTTGGTATAAATTCTTAAAGTTGTCAAGTTTATTATTCCTCTTTCCTTGTGTTAGCTTTCTCAAATGTTTGGCTATTTGTTATTATATTGAGATTTCCCACTGAATAACTGATCATATCAATAAAGGGAGCCAGCATTGGAGGGAGGGAAATTATTGCCATGGCTTATATTCTACACTCCATTCAAGAAAAATGGGGGAATGTATAGATTGCCATTTGGTTGTCAAAGTTCTCTCTACTATCAGCCTCCTGGAACAGAGTCCTGTATATCTCTTTAACTTACTCTGCTATATTCATTACTGCCTCTATTGTTGCTCCTTCCTTTGTAGAGGGTGCATATGGCATGTATAGGGATGTTACATTTTCTTTATTTAAACAAATCACTTTGTCTATTGCCCATTTGCTCTTCTTGCTTTTGGCTTCCACCCCTCTGGGCATAAACCCACTTGGTAATATTTCTCTCCTATCTGACAGTTCCCATCTTCCATCTGATTCCACCTAATTTCCAGCATATAGGGATTTTTCACACTATTTTTGTTACTGAGAACTTTCCTTCTTATTTTTTTACTCTGCTACTTCTAAAGATGGAAAAAATATATTTGAACTTATAATTTCCTAGCAACATTAGAGATATAGGTAAATGTTTTCTTCTTTGACTTCTTCTTTTCTATATTTGACTTTGAACCTGCATTGTTTTTAATCAGAAAAATGTGTATTTATATATGTTAATTTTTTTTTTTATGATTCCATGATAAAAGTGGTGACCCAAGATGAAAGAGAGCTGCTGAACACACCTGCTTCTTTACGATGCTTCCTGGAAATTCCCCAGGAAGTCCTGATTGTGACATGGCAGAAAATCAAGGCGTCAAGCCCAGACAACATGGTCACTTTCAGCAAGGAACATGGGGTCGTGGTACAGCAGGCCTATAAGGATAAGATGAACATAACTGAGCTGGGACTTCAGAACACAACCATCACCTTCTGGAATACCACTCTGGATGATGAGGGATGTTACAAGTGTCTCTTCAATACCTTCGGTTCCGGGAAGATTTCAGGAATAGCCTGCCTCACGCTCTTTGGTGAGAATCTCTGACAATACATTGTCTCTGACTAGAAATGTTATTTTCAAGAATGTTTAGAACATGGTGGTGGCACCTAGTTCTTCAGGATCCTAACCCCAAAATGGTTTGTTAGAAGACACTTTCCTGTCTACTGTAACTATGGCTGTATGATTATTGGAGAGTTAATGAGGTTACATTGAATCTCTGCCTGGGGTTATCTTTGCTCTGAGGGGTCCTGTGGTCAGCAGGAGCAAATGAAGGACCGGGTAAAGACAACCAGTTCCACATAAACAGTGTTAGCATGCAGACCTGGCATTGACATTAGAAATCATGTGACCATAGAAGAGTCCTGTCCACTCTCTGCAGCCAAGTGAATTTATCTGCACACTAATGTGACATAGATTATCTGTAGTGTCTCTAATGGCTTTAATATTTTTGGATGTGAGATCAGAACCAGAACGGACTAACCTGGAGCCAGTTTTGGTGTTCCCTCTCATTTTGTTTCAGAGTAGCTCTCTTAGGATTGATAAAGGGACCTGCATACTTGATGTCAATTAGAAATTTAATTGGATAATAAATTATTTTAAATCCAAGGGGAAAAAATAATCCAAGGTTTAGTTTGCCAACATTCCTTTCCTATTAACTAACACATAGCTGAAATCAAGAATTGAGAAGTAAGAATGAGGGGGAATTTTGGAGCATGGTACACTTAGTGGTGTTTTTAGGAGGGAAGAAACAAATTTAGGGTTCTTAAAAATGTTAATGTGAGAGTTTGAGCACATCAGAAATATTGGACATAGGGTAAGAAGGGCTCAGAAGATAATGCAAGGGAATTATGATAACACAAGTACAACTTTCCCTTATTTGACTAAAATAAGTCCTGTGCAGGATCTTATGTCAGGCTTTGTTCTTCCTTTTCTACTTCTTTCATTCTGTCTCCCTCAGTGCCTCTCTCCCTCTCTCTCTTTCCCCCCCTTCTCTCTCTCACCTCTCGTGCAATCCTCCCTCTACCTTTCCTTCCTTTTTACTCCCTCCCTTCATTCTGCCTCCCCTTCATTCTGCCCTCCCTCCTTCTCTTCCCTCCTTTCTTCCTTCCTTCCTTCCGTCCTTCCTTCCTTCCTTCCTTCCTTCCTTCCTTCCTTCTTTCCTTCTTTCCTTTCTTCCTCCCACCCTTCTGTCTTTCCTCCCTCCCTTCTTCTTATCTCATCTTTCCTTTTTTTCCTTTTTGTGTCATATGTTTCTTATTTCTGTTCCTTTTCTTCTTTCTTCATTGCTCATCTTTCTCTCTTTCTGCTATTTCCCCTCCTTTTCTCATAACCTTTTGTATTATTTTTGTCTGAAAACCTATCTATTGAGTCTTCTAGCTAGTAATATTGTTCTTTTCTATACTGACCTTTTCCAGCCACACTTAGCTTTTATCTCTCATTCTTTGATATGCCAGAAAGCCCTGCCAACAGTCTGGTGACATCAACCATAACCATCTGCCTTCACTTTTACTATTCTTTTCCAGTGCCCAAAAAGGTTAGTAATTAGGCATTCTTTGGACAGAGCCAAAATTCTCTAGCCCTATTTCTTCCAACCCACTGCCATCCACCCATCTCTTGAACCTCTAAGTACAGGCCAAGTTTTAATTTAGCATTGCCCTCTAATTATCTTGTAGGCTACAAAGCCAACCACAGAAAGACAGGTCTGCATTTGTTCAGCAGAGAAAAACTGTATTCCAACAAAAATGTACTCATCAGTCAAGGGACTTTTAAAAAGGGAACAGTGTATAAAGCTGGCCTAAAAATAACGTACTTTTTTCATAAGCTAGTTATTTTTTTAACTCCATAGTGATCTCCAAGTTCCTTCAGCTGTCATTCTGTGATTCTCTGGTTATTGGTTATGAGTTCATAATTTTTATTTTGTGTAGATATTCCCAACAGGGACTTTCCTGGTTTCTTCCATGCAACTCATTTACTGGTTTAACCCCAAGCAGAAAACTGCTACTGCTAAGCAGCAGTCCCTCTCGGGGTTCTCTGCTCTGAAACTGACCTGGTGCTTCTGAGATATGCAGGCCACTTGTATGGTGATGCTCATTGATGGCCACTGGTACTCATTTGTGAGTGGTACCCAAAAAAAGGCAGAGATGCTGCATTGCCCATGACAAAGGAAAACATAATCGTGAGGCTCTGTACTATTCGAGAGAGAAGATATCCTCTGTTCAGTCATCTAGTTCACCTAGAGACAAACTAGAGAAATTATTTTTCTTGTTACAGGATTGTATTAGGCTAGTCCCATCCTTCAGGTCATAGAGTTGGACACAGATAGAACCGAGAAGACCTCAGCAGGGGTTGGGTGTTCTACCTTATCTTTCTAGCACTCACTGACTTACTGAAAAATCATTCTATCACCTATCTGAAGAGAGTGTGAAACTCAGACCAAGTGCTTAACTGATGGCAGACCCTTTTTTTACTTTTTTGTCCCAGTGCAGCCCACAGTATTCGTTCACTATAAATTATCTGAAGACCACCTTAATGTCACTTGCTCTGCCAATGCCCGCCCAGCCCCTGCAATCTCCTGGAAGGTCGCTGGGTCAGGAATGGACAACAGCACTGAAATTATCACACACCCCAATGGGACCACGTCTGTCATCAGCGTCCTCCACATCAAAGACCCCAAGAATCATATGGGGAAGGAGGTGATCTGCCAGGTGCTGCACTTGGGGACTGTGACCAACTTTGGGCAAACTGTGAACAAAGGTAAGAGAAGGTGGGCAAAGATGCACATACACCTGTCCTGGAATGTGGTGATTGCTCTGTGGAAACTCTTGGCCTCTTAACAAAAGAGCTAATAGAGGAAGTAGGGAAAAGGAAAACAGAGTTGAGGAAGCCAATCAAGTCAATGTTACTTTGGTAAATGTGGCACCTTGCCCACGTACCAAATGCTTAGATCCATTCAATCATTTATTCTTCCACGCTAGCACTTACTGTCTGTTGTATGCCAGGCTATTTGATAGTAAGCAATACTCAGAGAGCGTCTAGTCTACTAGGAAACACCGAAGTGGCTGAGCAGCTAAAACTTCATGTTAAATGCTTCCATAAGAAAACTACAATGCACTTTGGGAAGATTGCAGGTGGGAAGGAGGGGGCGTCAACTCAATCTGGGAAGATTACAAAGATTTCCTGGAAGAAGACATCTTTGCTGAAACCTTTGCAGAATCTGTACTGTGGGGAAGGGACTGATGAGGTGTTTGCCTCACCCCTTTTAAACTAACTGCCTCCTGTTCAAGACCCCTTTTGCTCTCTCATGTTTCTATCTAAGCTGCTACCCCTAGTCCTCATGGATATAAGAAATAGGGGTTATGGGAGATAATAAAGAGAGGAATGATAACAGCCACAGTTCTCTTTCTCTGTAGTTTAGAAGCACTAATTTGGATGAGGCACTCCATAATAAATCTTCTAAAAAAATACTGCTGCTTTTTGTTGGGGGATGGGAGGGTCACAGGGGCCATTTTAAATAAAATCTGAAAAAAATTTTCCCATGTATGCCTCATTGGTTCCATGGCCTCTAAGGAAAATCTCCTGTAGCCATTTCTGGAGTCCTTGAAAAAATTATTCTTATCAAGTCAACATTTAGTTCACTTACATAGAAAGGTTTATGATGTTAGTTTTGGACATTTTTAAAATGAACCTCAGACTAGCCAAGGCAAAGGGTAAATTTTCCTGCAAAACAAGAACCCCCCAAAAAACATGTCTTTTTTCCAAGAATACCAAAACTAACATCATTTATACTGATTTTTCCCTTTATAGTTCTCTGCATTTTCCAAAACTTCCTCAATAAATATATTATTATAAAGGCAGTATGACAAGGAATTTGTGCTTTGGAGACAAACAGACCTCTGAACAAGCCTTGTTTCTACTACTTACTATGCTGATTTGGGTTTACTGAATTTCTCTCTGAGCCTCAGTTTTTTAATATTAGATATTGGTAACACCTTACTCAAGCTGTTTTGAGGATTAAATGAGATAATACATTAAAAGTTCTTATTATATGGCAACTACATAAAACATATTAGCTATTATTATTACCTAAATGTTTTTGTACAATATGTCATAAATATAAGCATCAACATGTCTATATTTAAGAATAATTTTCATTGAAAGCTTACCCCTGGTAAAAATTCATCACAATTATTGTTTTACCTTCTTTTCCTCAATAGCTTCCTTTTATGACTGATTTTCCTCTTTTTCCCTTCAATGTCTATAGGCTTTTGGTTTTCAGTTCCACTGCTCTTAAGTATTGTTTCCCTGGTAATTCTTCTGATCTTAATCTCAATCTTACTATACTGGAAGCGTCACCGGACCCAAGACAGAGGTGAGTTATCACAGAAAGTACAAAGAAGAAAACAAATGATTTCTGAATGATAATTTGAAGATGTAAATAAAGAGATGGCAGCAGTGTGTTCTGTTTGTTGTTTCCAAAACACAGAAATGTTAACGGTATTGTAAAATAATCCTGCAGCATCATTTTTTTGCAATTGGACATTAAACTGGATGTTTCTGCTTTTGATTGGCTGAGATTGTTCTAAAGCTAATTGTTTGGTAAGTTGAGAAGAAGGGCTGAGTAGAGGAGATGTAGAAAATGTTTATCAGATGACTATGAAGTCATCTGATGACAAAATCAGAGAAAAAAGCTTAACACCCATGCTGTGTTCTTTCTACCCATTAGTGAGAGAAATAATCTCTTCTCTTTTTAAAGTATTCCATAGGCCCACTATTCCATTTAAGAGACTGTAAAATTGTCTGAAATGCTCAATAATTAAGTAGTAATTTTTGTGTTATACTCTCACTAATCTCAAACGTTATACGTAGCATATAGGTGATTCATACTTATAACTATGTCATGTCATTCTGCCCTTATAGAATATTCCCACCAGTGTCTTATATATATCAGGGGCTCAAGAAACATTCCGTAAAATAGTGAATTAATACACGAATGGGTAAAAGAGTAGATTTTCAAACTGACTTTTTAAAATTTCCCTTTTCTTAGTGCTTACCTCATAAGCACTGAGTCTAAAACATTGTGAGGCATTATAAAACTAGAAGTGATATGGAACAAGAGGAGTCAGCTAGAGAGAGAGAAAGACATTTCTTTGGTTTCTGAAGACAGTCATAATTTATTAATGCTCATGCAAAGCTACTGTTTATGTTGAATGTGGTGGGAATTTCCTCGGGTGAAGGGGTGATATGGGAGTTTTCTCCATCTCAGATGATTGAAAGATAGGGAAGAAAAAATATGTTGACTTATTTTACAATGTCTGTTAAAAACATCACTCAAATGCAACCTTTTTTTTCTTTTTATTTTATGTCTCATAGACAAATATATTTCATGTTCTAGGTTTTTTGAACACTTAATTTTGAGTAAGACTTTTTATAAATACCACAGATAAATTCTTGTGGTTTAATAATAAAAGCAACAAATCTTGTGTCAATTACCCCTTTGCAGAAGTAGGTCAAGGTATCTATTCTGACAGGGAAAGGAGACCGCAGATCAGCAAGCCATAGACCTCGGTAGCAGTTTGCAGAATGTCAAAAGCAGAAAGCTGATTCTACTTCATTCAAACATTTTACTTTTCCAGTTAGGAGCTGAAGCCCAAGAGAGGAAAGTTGATTTTCTTCCCTAAGGTCACACAGCTAGTTAACGGCAGGCTTAGGCCTCCCTGGGTCCCTTACATTTACAGTGGTACCTCGAGATACGAGTGCCCTAACATACGAGATTTTTGAGATACGAGCCGTTGAATGAGCGATTTTTGCTTTGAAATACGGGCAACATTTGAGATAGGAGTAATCGTGGGGATCGGCTGGCTGCACATGACCCACCAGTTTACCTCGACTTGAGCGTCTCATAGTTTCCCACGCCTCAAGGTTACAGAACGAATTAAACTCGTATCTCGAGGTACCACTGTATTTGCCAGAATGTTCTCCCAGTCATGGTGCCCCAGAGTCCTGACTTGAAAGGCCCTATGTTGCACTTATTTTACTCTGTGTTTGCTATTACTGCTGTATTCTTTTGGAAAATTTAAGCAGGAAAGTATAAAGTGTTCACATTTATTCCTAAAAGTTCCTTTTGGACAAGAATCACAACACAATCTATTCAAGCCCAAGGTGAATTCCACCATTAAGGGGCATTTGCAAAAGAACTGACCTCTGTTCATTAAGTCTTGGATTTCCTGGGAAATATAATTGTTCAATGCCTTATCCAGTTCCTGAAACAAAAAGAGCTAGCTTATCTCTGTACCCATGTTTTTTCTCACATATGAAATACAGTGGTTCCCCCTACTATAAGGAGGATACAGTCCAAGATTACAGAGGATGCTGGAAACCATGCATAGTACCGAATTCTGTAGATTTTATGTTTTTCACTATATATACTTACCTATGATAAATTTTATAAGTTAGGCACAGTAAGAAATAGACAATGATATTTAAAAATAAAATAATGTTTTAAGAATGTTTAATTAATAAATTAAATAAGAGTTACTTGAACACAATCACAGCAGATACCTGCTGCTGCAGTTGACCCAGATAACCTAGATGGCTTCTCAGTGACTAATGGGCAGGAAGTACATACAGTGTGAATATGGTGGCCAAAGGGATAATTCATATCTAGGATGGAGTAGGACTGCAAGATTTCATTACACTACTCAAAATATTGCAAAGTTTAGGTAGTACAGGGTAAGAGGGGGCGGTCAAATATATGGTGATGAAAGGAAATTTGACTTTGGGTAGTGTACACACAGTGCAATACGCAGATGATATATATCATAGAACTGTACACTTGAAACCTATATGATTATATTAACCAATGTCACCAAAAATTTCCTTTAAAAACTTATGAATTGTTTATTTCTGTAATTTTTTATGTTATATTTTAGACCACAGTTGTCTGCAGGTAACTGAAATGGTGGAAAGCAAAATCATGAATAAAATGGACTACTATAAACAACTGAACCTGTATTGAATCCTGTAAGAACTAGGGTGGCCATTTACTGACAATGTCTTTGTGATATTAAGGACAATTCGGTTAATTTCACTGCATGTTCAGTGGCATATTTTGAATGATTGGATTGTTGATTTCAAAAATTTTAGCAGCCAAATCACTTGATCCCATAAATTTAAATAGCTAATAAAACCACCATCTATTGATTATGCTTGAGACTTAAGCATTCAAGGTTAAGGAAATACTGGTTCAAGACCAATATTTAAGTTGCACAAAGTTAGAAGAAGGGAAAGAAAATCATTTTTTTTCTTCAAGTAATAAATTCTGTGATAAAAGTATCAATTTGTGATAAAAGTGAATAGTCATTTGCTTCCCACCTTTCTTCTTACTTTTAGTTATATTTTTCCTTTTTTCCCCCCCATCATCTCCTTAAAACTTAAAACTTACAGATGAGCAGGAAAAATGTCATCAAGATTCATGCCTTGACCTGAAAATGGGTGATGTAAACAGAAATAGAGGGGGAACTGAATATGTTTGTGTGTATGTGTGTTCATACATGTGTGTGTTCAGTTTGTAGAGAGGAAGAGAGGAATGAATTAGTTCTTGAACTTATTGAATATTAGAGGCCCAGTGCATGAAACTCATGCATTAGTAGGGCCCCTTGCAGCTGCTGACTGCCAGCCAGGTATTCCCTTCCTTTCCCTGGCTGGCCCCGCCCCATAGTCGAACTCCCGAATGAACTCCCCATAGAGGGGACAATTTGCATACTTCACTTTTATTATATAGGATAAGTAGGCAAAGAATAATCTCCATGAAGCTGATCAGCAGTAGACAAATCTGGTAGGTAAGGAAATTATATGAACTAAGATTCAACTCTTTGTCAGATAAAGTTTATTTTAGATCAAAATCGCTTCTTGATTACTCACAACAGCATAAGCAAATTTATAGTTTTGGACAGAGGGGTATTCTGTAAAAACTGCTTTTATTTTATGGAGAAGTTAGACTCCCTTTACTTTTCTTGTGGTTCCTGTATGATGCCAGAGAGTATGATTTTGATTTTTCTTTTTCTCAACAGCAAGGCTGAATTCTGAAGGAAGGTGTGATGAGTTAGAGGCAATTTCTCTTTGCTCCATTCCTGATGGGATCATTGCAGTTCCTTCCCATGAGACTGCGACAATAAGATAATAGGTTAATGGGTTTTCAAAGAACTTTTTTTTTTTATGAATCAAGTCCTTTGTTACTGAAATAGAAAGTAAGGAAAAAATAAAATTCCCCAGGGAAAATTTCTGCCATTCTACAATAGTTACTTCTTTTAAAACCCATTTGAGGTCATAACTTTGTCCCCTCTACATATACTACAATCAGGCTAAATTGGGGCTGAGAATGATCCTTTATTTCTCATTAATCAACCCAAAATGATTACATACATCTCAGAACCAAAAACATCACTTCGGGGCAGATTGTCATAGACAATCACCTAATTTTTAGAGGCCTTTATTTTGAGTTAGCAATTGTCTTTTGTTTCATTGAGTCAAGACTGAACTGGAAAACAATAGAAAATTTAGACAAACATATGAAGTGCATGTTCCAGATGTCACTCTTTCTTCAAGAATATAACTATTTGATGTAGAAGTGATTTTATTTTACCCACATTTTCTTCATAATTACTTTGATTTATTTCACTTCACTATACAATAACCTAATAAGTGGGCTCTTTGCAATGATTAAAAATGGCAATGTTAGTAAAATACTGTGTCAGGCAATTTCTCCGATTGATCATGTTACTTTCTCCAATTTTAAGCTTAATTCTGTGTCACATAACAGAGATGACCAGTAAACAATTTGTAATAGTGAAATTGGTGATTAGTTGTAAAAGCAATACAAATATTTATTTAAAAAAATAAGAATCTTTGCTTTGCTAAATAATTGTACAAATGCTTTCCAGATGAGTGCTGGAAAAGTGGTAATCCTCATCCCTACCCCAATTTCCTCATAGTTCTAAGGAGAAAAAAAATGCAATGCTTTTATAAAAAAAATATTAAACAACTTTTATTGAACTTTTAAGGTCAGAATTTCTGGTTTAAATTTTGCATTCCTAAGCCACTTTTTTTTTTCTATAAAATTTTGCCCTTTAATGGGTGCATATGCCACCCATCATATACAAATTTCATGGTTTAATCTGGTCACAAAATTATGACTATCAGACTCTTAAGCCTGAGCATTCTTGCCTGAGCTATTCTTGTCTTTTGCCACAGACAGCTCACATTGCTAATAGTAGCAAAGTTCAAATATGCAGAACTTTTTTGGGGTTTGTAAGAAATACTTTAGATTGAGAGATACAGAGTAATGGTGCCAAGATAAAATTCCAGGTTTTTTACTTCACTGACTAGACATGTAGAGAGGCCCACGTCCTCCCAGTTTCTGTGCTAGCAAGTCAGTAGCCTAAAGGATCTCCCTTTATTTTACTTTGTGACCATTCTTAACTCAATGTCTATCCAGCAAGTTAATATCCACAGAAAACAAAGCTCACAGTCTTATAGGTAAAATACCTAAATTGCTTAGAATTCTTGAATATGTTCTTTTTCTTTTAGTCTTAAGTGACTCTGCAAACCTTTATTGCCTAGAATTACCTATATATCCTTTTAAAGAGAGTCATAGTCCCCTCACATCATATTGGGTCAAGACTGTCTAATCTCTTTTCTTTGCTGACAAATTCTGCAAGAGAATTCTATGATTATTGACCCCTCTATTACTTATTTTTTTTAAAGTCTATTAAGATAGAAATTAGAAAATGTGCAAAGTTAATATATTAATCTTGTTCTTTCTTTTATCCAGAGCCCTAAGAGAGCTGCAGAACCCTGGAAATTATTCTCTGGTCTACTTGAATCTGATACAGGAGGAGAGCAGAAGTGAAAGGGTCATTCTCCAGAGACCTATGAGAGCAAAAGAGGTGGAAGTAAAAGGCCTAAGAATTTCAAGACTTTCTACTGCCATCTAAATTAATCCGTGCTTGTGTGAATTACAAGAAGAAGTCATTTACCTCTCAGGTCTGTTGTAGGATTGATTTTTGTAAAGCAATGCAGTGTTGTGCTGTTGAATGGATACTGGACTTAGGATGAAGAACCACAGTTTGAGAGTAACTTTGGCTGAGACTGGTGGCAATCCTGTATTAATCACTATTCAATGAACTTCCACGATGGCATCCAAAAAATTAAGGAGTTGGGCCAGATGATTTGCCATTCCGCTCTAAAAGCTGATGTCAGTCCAGGAGGAGGGATATGAACCAAGGAAAAAGACATGAGCAAGAGAGAGAAAAAGAAGTTGGGAAGGTTAAGGACCAAAGAACTTTTCTGAGATTACCTTTTGCTTTTCTGTGGCTGTTCCATCTCTTCTCCTCTTACTGTTCGTAGGTCCATGAATCTGTTTCCTTGTCACTTAGTATCCAATCCACTACCTGCTTACTGCTCTGCTAATAGTTGGTCTCTCTAGAACCCTTGGTTTCACTGCTATTCTTCATGTATTTCTGTGAGATCACAATGAAAATTGGACTGAATTTATTGTGAAACAACATGGCAACCCTAACTTTACTTGCCTATTTTTATAGCAGAATAAACATTGTTAGTCTTAGACAGCAACTCACATTTTAAAAAATGCATGCACTCCTTGCCCATTTGTCTCATAACATGACCCAGCCCTATTTTAGTCATTCTGAATTCAGACTAGTACATATAATGGAAATATATTACGAATCCAGGCATTTAGATTTCCTAGATAGCGGTTGGCCAGTTCAAATGCTTTGTCTCTCCTAGCTTCTTTTCCTATGAGTTCACTTTTCAGAGTAGCAGTGGATGCATGTCTGGGTGTACATTCCCTTTGTTCTAAATATATTGTTTTAACTAGTGAAACAATTTTGGAACTCTCTAATAATATAAGGCCAAATTAGTGACTTTTTCAGTATCTTTGGCTTTATTGTCTCTATCCAGTGACCTAGAAATTAAAACTTAATTTGTTTTCACTGTTGAATTGGATATTTATATATTTAGTAAGCTATTGAGATGTTATTTAATTCTGTGTTATTTCTTACATTTGTATAAGATACCGAAAAATTAAAAGTGTGAACTCTACATATTTCGTTTATGATATTGTCTTGGGAACTGTGGAAAATGTAGACATTAATGCTAAACCCTGTATTTTTCCTCGGTGTGTGGAACCTTCTGCTCCCCTCCACCTCTCACCCCTTAAAGATGCTGTGGACAGATGTCCCTGATCTGGTCAGTGGAAGCTCTTTCAAGTTGGTGCCTGTGTCCTTTAGACATGACCCGGTCAGTTTTGGAGCACATCCTTATCTGTGTACTCCCTGTTTTGCTTTTAGATACCAACCTTTACAGACAGATAACTTTACACAGTGTTGAATTTAGTAGGAATTGCCACTTTGTTTCTGGTTTTGTAATATTTCTGGTTTCTCAGCTACCAGATCAGGCAGGATAACGTAAAGTGGCAGTTCTCAAATATTTAGGTCTTAAGACTCCTTTCCATACTTAAAGACATTATTGAATATCCCCAAAGAGTTTTCTTATAAAATGAATTATATTTGTTGATATTTGTCATATCCGAAATTAAAACATACATTTTAAAAAGAAAAATGTACAAGCTCACATTCTATTAGTTGTCAGAGTGATGTCAGCATCACACTTCATGTAGTTTCTGGGAATGAGAATGAAAAAGGAAAATCATGTGTTGGTGTGATCGTGACATACTCCTGACTTTATGAACCTCCTGAATAAGGGGTCTCAGGCACAATATTCAAGACTGCTCATCACTCTCATCATCATATGTACATGGGCTTCAAAATGGACTTCAGTCCAAAGCTTCTGTGCAAACCATTCCCCCGTCATCCCGCCCAACAGAACCCAAACCTTGGTAGCAAAGCACAAGCCTTTCAGGTGGGCAGCGGCTTGGAAATGCAGGGAAAATGCTCACTCTTAGATTCCTGCTCAACCTGCATCTTGCATCCTGAAACCACCTTGAATCTCACATTCATCTTCTATGGGCCTTGGTTTTCTCACCCACGAAACTTGGTTCAACGACATAATGAGTTAAAGCCCAAAGGAAGAGCAGGTAGGCAGAGAACCAGCATTTGTTCAACCCCTGCTATGTGCTGGCACTTAGCAGACACATAATCTCAATTATCCTCAAGCCCTCATTACTGCAAAGGAAACTCCCCATTTCATCGGTAGGGAAACTGAGGCCCAGAGGAAACTTAGGGCCTGGGTGGTTTCAACATTCATGAGCTTGACATTACTCCTTGAGTGAGGGGTGTGGAAACCCCTTTCACATCCCACGTGGTTCAGGGTTCCCATTCAGGGTTCGGGTTATGGAGGAGGGCACACACAAATAAAAAGAGACTAAAAAAGTATTAATTTGGGAATATTGGGGGGCCAGGCAGAAGCCTTCCTCTAGTGAGAAGACTATCTGTTGCTCTAGCCTTGCTATCCCTTTTACTGAGACTTTGGGATATACCCATAGCCTTTAGGCAGGAAATTTCAATAACAAAAATACAAAAGACAAACAGAGGTGGAGGCTGCTTCAGCTAACAATGTTTCAACTAAACAGTGAGTAGTTAGAGCAATTAAGGTTGTTGACTAGCCTTCCCGGCTTCCTATCCACATCTTTCTATTAGTGAAACAATGTTCGGTTTCCTGCAGAGGGATATAGATCACTCCCTGCAGGACCCTTGCCTAGGTGAGAAACTGAGTGAAGAGTTGACCAAACATACTAGGCTTGACCAGATTAGCCAAGGAAGAGCTGAGGTTGATTGGCTGAAGCAGAGTGTGCAGGGGCCCAGCCTGAGTGCCTGATTAGAAAAGAAGCCCTGGACTACCCCCAAGGAACTCATTTCCTTGTCCATTAGCCACTCAGTTGCCTTCCACAGCCCCTCTACACCCTAGGGAGATGCTCTATAGACCAGAGGCACTGTTGCAAACCAGAGAAAGATGCCAGGAGCAGGTGTGCCCCACGCAGCATCCCAGGGGCAGGGCCAGCAGGGTTTGTGTTGGGACATGGTTGAGTTCTGGATCCCAACCAGCAGGACAGTTGGCAGATGACGCTAAAGAATATCCCCAGGAATAACAACCCTGCAGAGGACCAGGCACTTGGCAGACTCCAGAGAAGGACCAGGAAGGAGATGGGGCGATTCAGGTCAAGATACACTTGGATGACCACTGCCAGCGAGGACCGAGGGTGCCTGCCAATAGTACCCACACCCTAAGGGAGTTTATGCTGAAGGTCAGGACAGAAGTGCTTTTGACCATGAAGGTAGATGAGGCCCAGAACAGGCCAAATGAGGACTCAGGGGATCACAGCTCTGGCCCTAAGCAGCACTGGCAGGTGATACTGCTGAGTGGGTCCACGGGACAGTAGGTTCTTGTTTCATACTGGCCTCTTCAAGACAGGACACAGATACTGGCCTGGTGGGTTTTAGTTAGAGCTCAGTCACTGTAGTATGTCTTTGGCTGCAGGACCCAGCTTCTGGTCCTGGGTCAGCCCAAGTCTGCAACCTTGGCCACTGTGTTTCCATCGGTGACTTCCATCCCAGCAGGGTCCTGATGGCCTGGAAGGCAAATGGCGATCCCGACACCAAAATATGGAGACCACCAAGCCCTTGAAACAGAGCAATAAGTACACAGCCAGCAGCTACATAAGCCTGACATTCGACAAGTGGAAATCTAGCCACAGATACAGCTGCCAGGTCATACACAAAGGGAGAAGACAATGGCCCTGAAGGTTGTTCTTAGGATCCTGAGTTCTGCCACCATTGAGGGCCTTCCTCAGTCAGACACCCCTTTCTCCAGCTCCTCACTATTCCCCTAAGACCTCTATACAGGTCAGCTTAGACGGGGCAGGTCTCACTCTCTCCCAGTTTCTACTTCTTCTTAATAAAGATCTAATCATTTATTTAAAAAAAACAAAACCTGAACATTGCTCACTTAAAGAATAGGCAAAGAAGACCACCTTTCTTTCTTAAAGGAAGAACTCCTTACTAAACAACTCTCTGTCTTTGAAATGCCTAAACATTCCAGCTATGACCTTTCTGAGAATTCCTCTTAAACTGCAGAAAGTGATAGGACTAAGCCTTCTTCAATCACTAATAATCGGATTTAAATTGGTTTATTAAATGGCTTATCAGCTAACTAAAACCCACCAGGCCAGTACCTTGAAGGATATTGAGAGATTTGGATTTAGAATAGGTAAGTTTTGATGGACAGAACTTGGGAGGGTCAAAGAGAATGGAGAAAGGAGGAGGAAGGGATGACTCAGAGCTGGCAGACTCCAGATGTCTGTGGAGCACCAGTCTTGCCCTCTGGCTCTTGTTCTCTTATTCCTGGGACAAGGCTCACCACATCATCCCTACTAATAGTGTTTTTTCTGAATTTCTAAATTGGAAAGAAGCAGCTTAAGCTTTTTATATTTTAAGCCAGACTGGGAAAATTGTAATTATTTGAGTCACTTAGACTATAACTCAATTATATTATTGTCTTATTAAAAAAATTCCAGATTGGTGCTAAACTTATTCAGAGACAGAGGAAAGAAAAAAATAAAAATCTTTTGTGCTTAAATAAAATTAAAACTGAAAGTGAGGATTTCCAAGAGGGAAGAGGTAAAATATATTAATTACCAAGTAGGAAACATTTCATAAACACAGGTTCAGAGAATATGAAATCTGAGTTACAACTGGGGTTCATTGGGCTTTGGATAAAATAGTTTTTCTTGGCCCAAATTTCCTCTATTGTTATTCTTAACTTATCAGGAAAGAGACTTTACTTTTTAAAAATAAAGACTTTATAAAGTATTTGTTTAAAAAGACTTTGTTTAAAAACATTCCAGATTTGACCTCAGTCTCCCCACTGTAGTTGCTCAGGTTAATTAATGAACTTGCACAAAGTCATGCAGAGCTATTATTTGATTCTAAGCAATCCAACTATTGTACAAACATCATATTCATTTGAGCCTTGTGAGGTCGGGAAGGTATTTAAGCCCATTTTTGCAGATGTGAAAAACGAGGCTGACTTTCCTCTGGCTTCCTGCCCATGCCTTCTCTGGCCCAATTATTCATCCTGTGACTCATCCCACATCCTACTTGTCAATATATCCTGTTTACTCTGACAATACGCTCAAACTCTTAATTCCTACTCCCAATCCTACCACCTGGGCTAACCCATCATTATTTTTTCTCCTAAATTGTTGCTATAGCTTTCTAATTAATCTCCCCCTTCTTCTTTCTCCCCCCTTACAATTTATTTTTAATACTGTTTTAAAATAGAATTCAAGACAAATAATGTCATTCTTGTGCATAAAATTTCCAAGTTCTTCCCATCTTATTTAGAGTGGAAGCCAAAGTGTTTACACTGGCTTTCAGTGTCTACATGATTGGGCTCCCTAACACTCTCAGAAATATTCTTTCTTGCTCTGACAAACACACTAGCCTCCTTCCTTGTTACCTCACCTACACACAGACATGCTTCCATCACAGGGCTTTGGCACTGACTCTTCTCTCTGTCTTTCTGCCTGGAGTGTGTGTGTGTGTGTGTGTGTGTGTGTGTGTTTCAGATAGTTGCATAAACCCTATGACCAGCAAACACTGTCGCCTTCTCCTGCTTCATTTTTCTCCATTGTACCCATCATATCTACCATGCAATAAATTCTACTTGTTTATTTTATTATTTGCCTTCTTCCATTAGACTGTAAGGCTCATGGGGTCAGAGTTGTGTTGTGTGTGGGTTTTTTTTTTAATCTTCACCTAAGGACATGCTTTTTATTGATTTTAGGGAAAGGAAGTAAGAGGGGGTCGGGGGAGAGAGAGAGATATTGATCAGCTGCCTCCTGTACTGCCCCAACCAGAATCAAACCTGCAACCTGGGGATTGTGCCTGAGCAGGAATCGAACCCGTGACTTTTTGGAATATGAGATGATGCTCCAACCAACTGAGCCACACCTGCCTGGGCAAGGGTAGAGGTTATTTTTTATCTGTTTACTTGCTTGCTTTTCCTGGATGCCAAATTCAAGCAGTCAATACATTTTTCTTGAACAAGTTTACTTTATGCTAATACATATGAGAGGAAGGAGTACAAACACCTTTGCATCAGAACACCTTTCCTGACTATGGGAAAGTGTGATTGAACTAGAGAGAAGGAAAAGACTTTTAGAATTGGTGGTCATGAGGCCTAAAAGAAGCATAATGAATTTAGTGCCAAAAGAATGAGGTTTGATTTCTATTCCTGACATTCAGTAATGTGTGGTCAGTCACCTCATCTCATTGAATTTGCATTTTCTTAATTATAAGTTGGATGTGCACTAAATCTGTCTTATTGCACTTGAGAGGCTGTAAGGCTCAAGTGCAAGTTAATGTGCTGAGGCATTTGTCCTCTGTGATCCCAAACTCCCACTGAAATAGCACAGGGCTCATATCCTTCATTGCTTTCCAATTCCTTTTCACCCTCAGTCAGCCTCACCCTCAGTCCAGACATAGACATTAGACATGGGGCTGACGAGGAGGTAGGAGTGCTGGCAGTGGAAGCTACCTCTGACTGAGTAGAGAGACAACCTGCTGGGCCTGTTCCAAGTACACCATCCAGAATTATCTGGCCTTTCTTTGCACTGTGGATAAGGCAAAAGGAATAAAAGTTAATGTTCTTGCTATTTAGCATTTGGCTTTCTGAATAAGGTTTTGCCATCTTGATCTGGAGTATAAACAGCCATAACTTGACATCAGAGATGGCAGAGGGCTCTTCAAAACACTTAAAGGGAGCCAAAATTGATTTCTCCGAATTCACTCTTTAGAGTTATGCTGCTTTACTAGACATGATGATATGTCATGCTATTAAAACCGTGCCAGAACTTAAAAGTCTCCACAGAACACAACAGATGCTTTGGTGCTTTCAACTAAAAAAAAAAAAAAATTAGTCCTGATAGTGAAAAATTCAACTCAAAATGTTAGAACTCAAAAGGAAGTTATGTTTTTCTGGAAGTTGCTTTCACTTTTTAGTCCAACAGCAGAAAGGCACTGAAGCCCAGCTGCCCAGATGATGCACTTGAGATACCACATGATTCTGTATCTACTGGTTAGTCTGTATCTAATAATGTCCTAAACTTGTATACATGTTGGCTTCCCTTCTTATAAATCAACGACAATATTCTAAATACCTCATGTAGAAATAAATCATGTGATAGCTTTACTTGCTTTTAAATAACATATTAATTAATAAACTAGATGACTCTTCTGTAATAAATAGCAGGAAGCACTAAAATTTCAGTGACAGTGAGCAGTCTGATGAGAACTTGTTGATTCTATTGTGTGGATCGGAGTGCACCAACCTGTGTTTGTGAAAACCACCTAAAAATATCCTAGAATCTTATTCTCATTTTTTGCTTTCCCAGTGGGTTTCTAAAAGGCCAAGTGAGTTCTGTGGCTGCCCAAATATGGTTGGAATCCCTTGGGTAAAGGAAATGCTTCTTTCTACTTTGCCTTACAGCTAACTTTAATTTACAAATTCCTTGGAAAGCGAGAATGCATTCCTTGATGAAATTTCAAGCCTATTAACTTCTATTTGATGTGACTGGGTTTTATCCCCAAGGTGTCATCAGAAGCCATTATCCTATCTAATAAAAGAGCAATATGCAAATTGATTGTCACTCCAACACACAAGATGGCTGCCCCATGTAGTCAAAAATGGCTGCCCCCATGTGGACACAAGATGGTCACCACAAGATGGCTGGCAGGGGAGGCAGTTGTGGGAGATCAGGCCAGCAGGGCAGGGCAGTTGGGGATGACCAGGCCAGCAGGCAGGGCAGTTAGGGGGTAATCAGGCCAGCAGGGGAGGGCAATTGGTGATGACCAGGTGGCAGGGGAGGGCAGTTAGGGGCAACCAGGTTGCAAGAAAGGGCAGTTGGGGTGACTGGGCAGGCAGGGGAGGGCAATTGGGGGTGACCAGGTCAGCAGGGGAAGGCAGTTAGGGACAATCGGGCTGACAGGGGAGTAGTTAGGTGTGGATCAGGCTGGCAGGGGAGTAGTTAGGGGGGTGATCAGGCTTGCAGGCAGAAGCAGTTAGGGGCAATCAGACAGGCAAGAGGCAAGTGGTTGGGAGCCAGCAGTCCTGGATTGTGAGAGGACTGCCCGGCAGTCGGACATCCCTCGAGGGGTCCCAGATTGGATATGGTGCAGGCTGGGCTGAGGGACACACACTCCCTTGTGCACTAAGTCTCTAGTTTTCTATAAAAGGCTAGCTATAGTTTGAGATCTAGAGTTTCAAGAGTCGGTAGACATTAATGCCCCTGGGTAAGCTGAAACCTCCTGATGTACATCATGTAAGTTTCTGTGAAAGAATCATAGAAATTCAGAGTTAGAAAGGATTTCAGAGGTGAAGACACTGAGGCCTAGAAATGTCAAGTGACTCACTGAAATCATACAAGCCCTTTACCAGGATAGATAAGAGAACCAGACAGCAGAAACATCCAAGGTAGGTACAAAGACTCTGTGTGACCTGACAGAATCTGGTTAGGGTACTGACTCAGCAGAACAAAACTATTTTCTACATTTAAATATAGTTACCAAACCTCAAAACTTACTGGAACCCAAAATTTTCCCAGACTGTTTCCCACTGAATGAGGAACCAAAGCTGTTTTTGACAGACCTCCAGCTTCTTTGGCAGTGAACAGGTAAACATCTGGTTTGATGTTCAATATGTACAGTTCTGACTCTATGTTTAAATTCTGGGGAATTCTTTCCTCTGTCTATAATAATTTTGACTGTTTTCAGTAAAGCTATTTTTTCCTTGTATCTTACTGTGAGTGAACAAGAGAGAAACACATTCTTGGGTAAGGAGGGGAAAGTTTCCAGATATATCAGGTTAAAAACAACAGAAAACCCCAAGAACCACTTATGAAGCTAACACTTAGAAAGCCAGACTTGAGTGAATTCCCATTCACTCTCATTGAAAGCTAAACATATCTGAGAAAACATTTCAAAAGTGTCCAAAAAGGTAAAAAGAAAGAAAATAAGTGATTTCACAAGTTTGGAGCTCATGCTTGGCTTGGCTTTATTGAACAAAGAAATGGAATAGAAATGATGATGTTAATAGTTGGAGTTTGTGATAATTAAAATCTATACCAATGAAGTATTAGAGAGTGACATTACATTTCTCCTTACTATTTTATACATATCTTTCTGCCAGTTGTGTTTATGGTAATAAGAACAGCATGTACCTTGCAGTGGGTAGCATTATGAAACACTGTTTCAGCTATCAAACTGAGTCCTAAGAGATAGTTGCAAAGGGAAGCTCTAATCAAATTCTTTTCCTGAAGAAATGTAACATGTAAAATTAACCTACCTACATATATTTTTAAAAACTATCAAACCTTAGAAGGAAGGTAGGGGAGGGTGGGGGTAAGGGGGAGAGCTCAACCAAAGGATTTGTATGCATGCATATAAGCCTAATCAATGGACACAGACACCAGGGTGGTGATGGCATAAGCTGGGGCAGGTGGTCATGGGGGGATAAGGACACATATATAATACCTTAATCAATAAAGAAAGAAAAAAAAGTTAATGCTTAAACTACTAAAATAAACCCTTGATTTTGCAGACCACAATTTAACATATAAGATTTCCAGTCAATATGTCATATGTGAAAATTATTACCCTGTTAATTTTTAAATGCTTTTAACCAAGATTTTCTTATAATTACATTAATAGGCTATTTTTTGTTGTTAACTATAGTCTACATATTTGAATCCAAGTCACCACTCATAACCAATGTTCAGTCAATGATTAGCATGTGATCATACCGCATCACAAGTGGTAATTGGTCTTGTTGTCGCAGAGCATGACTTCTTTTTTTTTTTTAAGTTTCAGCTATTGTGGTTAAAGGAAAGCAGCCTTTCCCAAGGGCAACACAGTGAATGGAAGGTCAGAAGAAAGCAGGATGTGGGCCTCTCGTAAGCTCTTATTCTGAAATCTGAGCTTGAGGAAAGAGGGCCCCCCTGGGAACTCAGGGCATCTGGTCAGCAAAGAGATGCTTTGGTGGGATGGATCAGATCAGCCCACTTTGGTCACTGGATTGGTCTACACATGCTCTAAAGCGATTTCCACCTGCCTGTTGGTTGACATGATTAACACTATTTGGGGACGGGGTTGTAGGGGAAGTGCATTAACTTAAGGAATGGACACATATAAACTTTCAGACATGCTATTCCCTCAACATCCATTCAGCAAATATGTGCCAGAAGATGAAATCTGCCAAGATGCATAGGAGATTATTGGAGGTAACCAAGATGGTGGCATAGGTAAACACTTACACTGCTGCCTCACACAACAATTTCAAAACTACAACTAAAAGACAGAATGGACATCATCCAGAACCACAGGAAAGCTGGCTAGGTGGAAATTCTACAATTAGAAGGAAAGAGAGGGGCTCACAGAGACCCAGAGGAGCTGTAAAAAGCTGAGGTACAGAGACGTGAGCATGCAGAGAGCGGGTGCTGGAGTACCTGGCTAACTTTCTCTGATGGGAGGGAAATGGAGACTCCCAAAGGCATTGAACCTCTTATCCTATGACGCTAAACCCCAGGTCCAACCAAAACTCATATGGGGGGGAGTTTGGACTATGAAAAGGGAGAAGTGCACAGAAATTTAGGGGAGCTGCAAAAGGGCAGAAGTCAGGTGGCGTGACAGCACTGCGTACAGAAGACTGACTGCTGATTGTGCCACTGGATTTCACAAGAGGGTGGGAGACAAAGCATCCCAACTGTGCCACTTCTACCTCCACTAAACCCCAGATTCAGGTGAAACCCTGGGGACCCAGATTCATATGGTCACGGAGCACAGGGGAGCTGGAAAGGCAGCAGTCTAGAGGCACTGAGAGAGCGTGCCCACACACACAGGGACTGTTCCAGCGATTACCCAGTCACGTGAGACTCAGGGGCCATGGAGGGTGCGGCCGACTGGAAGGCAAGGCAGTCCGTTAAGCCCTGAGATTCCATCCATTCCAAGCTCAACAGGGAGGCACTTGCAGTTTTGCAAGTCTGGTATCATAAGGCTGAATCCAACACAGAAGTTCTCCCGGCATGGTGAAAATGCCGAGACAAGGGAAGAGATCACAAACAAAAGAAATGGAGGAAAACAAATGACTGACTATAGAGTTCAAAACCACGCTTATAAGGTTTTTCAAGAATATCCTAGAAAAAATGGATAAAGTTAGCGAGACCCAAGAGAAGATGAAAAAGAACCAGCTAGAGAAGGAAAAGGTCCAACTAGAGATGGAAAAGGACCAACTAGAAATTAAACATACACTGACTGAAATAAAAAAAATATTATACAGAGACCTAACAGCAGACTAGAGGAAGGCAAGAATCAAGTCAAAAATTTGAAATATAAAGAATCGGAAAACACTCAACTGGAAAAGCAAGAAGAAAAAAGAATCCAAAAATGTGAAGATAATGTAAGGAGCCTCTGGGACAGTTTCAAGTGTACCAACATCAGAATTGTGGGGGTGCCAGAAGAAGAGAGAGAGCAAGATACTGAAAACCTACTTAAAGATATAATGACTGAAAACTTCCCACATCTGGTAAAAGAAATAGACTTACAAGTCCAGAAAACACAGAGAACCCCTATAAAAGGAATCCAAAGAGGACTACACCAAGACACATCATAATTAAAATACCAAGAGCAAAAGACAAAGAGAGAATATTAAAAGCAGCAAGAGAAAAACAGTTCATTACCTACAAGGGAGCACCCATACGACTGTCAGCTGATTTCTCAACAGAAACGATGCAGGCCAGATGGGAATGGCAAGAAATATTCAACGTGATGAATAGCAAGAACCTATAACCAAGAATACTCTATCCAGCAAAGCTATCATTCAGAATTGAAGGGGCAGATAAAGAGCTTCACAGATAAGAAAAAGCTAATGAAGTTCATCAACTCCAAACCAGTATTATATGAAATGCTGAAAGGTACTCTTTTAGAAGAGGAAGAAAAAAAAGGCAAAAGATAAAAAATTATGAACAACAAATACATATCTATCAACAAGTGAATCTAAAAATTAAGTGAATTAAAAATTTGATCAACAGAATAAACTGGTGAATATAATAGAATCAGGAGCAGAAAGGGAGTGGACTGATAATTCTCAGGGGGAAAGGTGTGAGGGGTGTACAGAGAGAGAATGGACAAAAATCATACACCTTTGGATGAGGTCAACGGGAAGGAGGTAAGGGTAGAGGGAAAGTAGGGAGTGGGGTGGAGGGGAGGTGTTGGAGGGGAAAAAGAGAAACAAATGTAATAATCTGAATAATAAAGATTTAATTTAAAAAAAAAACTTAAGGAATGATGCATGGATCCAAGAGAGTGGCTTATTTAGTTGGATTCTGAATTACAATCAGGAAGTAGTCCTTATCTTTATCTGATGTGACCATAATTTCATTTTTCTTGGAGCGGATTTGAAGGAAAGTGAGGTCATTCTGGGGGTCACCTTCAAGGTGAAGTTGTGCATCAGGTTGGCGTACTATGTAGTGGTGGGATTGTCTATGGTGTTCTTAATGGGAATCCCTCTGTGTTCACCACAATGATTCCCTGCACTCCCTTCTGTCTCTGAGAATGCTTCAGTGTCTCCCCCACTCTGCCATCTCAGGATAGGTAGCTCCACCAGGGTGTGGCTTTCTGAAACAGTTATACCTCTCAAGGTCATGTTCCCATGTGCACTAAGCCATGCCCCAGTAATGTGCATTTGTTTACTTGAGGTGATTGGTGAATGCAAGCATTTACTTAACCTATTCAGGTTAAATTTAAAATTATAGTAACATATACAAAAAACTTTTTTGTGAAATTGAAATTTTCATATATATTTAATTTCAATTACACAAACTAATTTGACAATTTTTTAGCATACATATTTACAAAACCTACTTTATTATATAACAGACTTTCTGCTTTCACAGACAGTTCCTTGTCCAAATTAGTTCCTTAATTTGAGGTTTTACTATATTGTGGAAATATTAGACAACTCTTGCCAATTCTCTGTCTCCTGCTATAATGAGATTATGAGGATTAAATCAGAAGAGTTACTGGTTATAAACTGAAAACTTCAAAGTACTATAAAATAATGATAATAAAGAGAGTTAATATCTATTGACTACTTTGCTATTTTAGCAGGCATAGTGTTGATTGCTGTTCATATAGTATGACATTTAATATATACCACAACCCTAAGTAAGGGTACCATTACTCTATTTTACAATGACAACAACAAAATACTACAATAACAACAACTACAACAAATATCCTGGAGACTTGAGAAGGCTAAGTAGTATTTTCTGTTATAAACTGGAAGCACTATATGAAAAGAATTTTGATAAATTTTTGAAGTGATTTTGATCAAAACCCTTTGGAGAATTTCTCCAGGAAGTAATACCTAAAACCCAGCTTTGGTTTTATTAAATGAACCACTTTACTCTTTTGTAAAGTAATTATGTCTACAACCTAGTCTCTAGAACCTGAGAGTGTGGTCTTATTTGGAAAATGAATATGTGCAGCTTTAAGAAAAGAACTTTGAGATGAGGTCATCTTGAATTATCTCCGCATGTCTGAAATCCAATGAACAGTGTCTTTATAAGAGACTCTGAGAAGAGGAAAAGGCAGTGGGACCATGGGAGCAGAGATTGGAGTGAAGTGCCAAAAAATGCCTGGAGCCACCAAAGCTAGAAGAGACAAAGAACAGACTAGCATAGAGCCTTCAGAGAGCGTGTAGCCCTGTGGACTTCCAGCCTCCAGAACAGTGAGAAAATACATTTCTGTTATTGTAAGCCACAAGATGCATGATGATAATCTTTTATAGTAGCCCTAGGAAAATAATACAGAGATCCTGAGAATAGAACTAGAACCAAGTAGTAGAAAGTAAAAAAGCGAACTTTCTAATCAGAATTGCTCAAGCGTGCGTGTGAGGGGCTGAATTATGAAATCTCATTGCATGGAATTGGGTGTCTTTTAGGATTCTTTTATACTTTTATTTTATTATATTTGCAGATTTCTGACTATAGTTTTCCGGAATCACTACTCAGAAATGCCCAGTTTTTACTCACATTATTGTTCATTATTTCTGGTTGGGTTCAGTTAGGTCCAAACAGGAAGATTAGTTTCCAGGCAGGAAGAAGCCAGTGTTGACCATGACTGGAAAATAGACTGGGAATACCCAGCAGAGCTTCATATCTGTGCAACCATCTCCCTGAAATTGATTCATCTGATGCTTCCCACACTTACAGAGAAATAACTTTCCTGCAGACTAATAAAGAAGCTTAATATTACCATAACCTCTTTCTTTGAGCCACTAGCTGGCCTCAGGACTCAAAAGTCTCATAATAGCATTGCTGCTAAATAAATATTTGTTCCCTCCCATATGGTATAGTCACCCTTAATGGTGGTTCTATTTTTCCCTTCTAAGAATTAGATCCCTTAAACTAGGAGTAAATAGCTGACATCTATGCTTTGGGGCTCCCTCAATGACAGGGGCTGCAGGAACTTGGCAGCTAGAAAAGCCCAGGATGGTATTTGGTACAAAAAAATCATGGCCTAACTAGTGAGAGTACTCATGTTCCATGAAGATACACTGCTTATCTCCTCCAGTGGATTCATCTGATTCTCTCAAGTGACACAAGATGGGCTTGGAAATAACAGCGTTTACGCACAGGTTATTCATAGTAAAAGTGCCCCTGCCCCTTTTTTAACCGTTTGAACACTTACTTGCACCTCTCCTCCCTTCTTCTCTCCTCCCCACCCCAGGAAACTCTTCAGATCTTTTATCACAACTAAAAGTCAGAGTTGATGGTCTGAGTAACACTGATAGGGACTCTAGGCAGAATGTTTTAAAGGATCCGTCAACGAAGGCAGGCCGCACCAGGGCACAGCGTGCTCTCGGGCTCTGAGATTTGGACAAGGCTTTGCTTGGTGCCTTGGTTCTTGTGAACTGCATACATTTTGGCTGGTATGTCAGAGATTCCTGAAAGAATAGTAGATAATGGTATTAAATTTCCACTGCCTTCAATCTCTCCAAATCTTGGTGTATCCAGTTGAATGTCTCATTTAAGAAATTTTTTTAAAAAGGAGGAATGGAGAGAGAGAGAGAAAAGGGAAAGTAGGGAAGGGAGGAGGGAGAGAGAAAGGAAGGGCATTTACCTTCCCTAGAGTCTATCTCCATGGGGACACAGCTGCTTCTATATAGAAAGAGCCTGCCCATGTGTTCCATATTGTCCTCCTTCCCAACCCTTCCCTTTCCTCATTCCTTTACCTATCCTCCTGTTCCATTATATCCATTCCTCTACAGTCCACTAAACAGAAGCTAAATCAGATTAGAGGGAGGTAGAAATCCTAGAGACTCATGACCATAAACTGTCTATGAGATAACAATAGTTCCTAGATTTAGAGAGAGAGAGAGAGAGAGAGAACTGATTTATTACTGAATCAGGATAATAGTCAGGGTAGACCCTTGCTAAAAAAATCTTCCTTTTCCCTACTCTGCCAAGAAGGTAAAAGCACACACACACAAAAAAACAACAACAACAAAAAAAAAAACGAAAGAGGGTCTCTCCTGGAGCATTCTTACCCTGTTTCATCCCCTCCCCTTACAGTGTTTTGTTCTATATCTTCCCCAAGGCTCCATAGATTTTATCCCATTCTAAAACCACTGTCTCTTTCTAAGATGCTACAAGTTATTTTCCTGGCGCCTAGCTCACCAGAGAGGCATAGGAAACACTAGTTCCCTTTACTTTTATATAGTGAATTAGCATATTAGGTCACTTTCTCCTTAACTAAACAGTTACTTCCAATAAGGAAATTTTCATTTTAAAAACATAGAATTCTGGGGAAAGCTTATTAACTGAGCAAAAATCAAATGTTGATCATGAATGACCTCATCTGTTAGCAGTTTATTTTGGCCTACAAAGTATTTTAACAAAATCAGAAAATATCCTATAAAAGTGAGTAATCTGACACAGTTTTTGTTTTATTTTGTTTTAATTATTAGATTTTCTAGAACAGACATATCAATCTGGTGGCCCACGGGCCACATGCAGCCCACAATGAATATTTTTGTGGCTCAGCCAATATAACTATATATAAAAAACATTTTAATAAAATCTTCATATCTTAGCTTTTACAATATCCTGTTACACATAATTAATAACTAACTGCAATATTTGCTAATGACTGATTATTATAATCGTGTTGCATTCATTTCCCTTACACTCCTTACGTGCAGGCCCACCATTTCTCTCCACTAATACTAGCAGTGAATATTTTAACAGCCAATTGTCACGTCATTAGACTTGAACTGATTTGTTTGGCCTGTGCTACAGGAAATATTTTGCCTTCAGAGAACAAAAAAAAAAATCGGTTTATTTGCGTTATTATTATTTATTTGTGCAAATATTCAGTGTCTGGTAAGTTAATGTTCAAGAAAAAATATAAATTTTTATTAAAATGTTTCATTATTTTATGTTAACGATTACTCATTTATTTCAGCCCTTTGTATTCAGCATGTCTCTATCAAAATAAATCTAGGTTTCCATGAAAATAAAAGCTTTTGTTTCTTTGAGGCCCACATAAACTTAAACCTTGTTCATTTGGCCCATGTTAGCCTTTGACTTTGACATGTTTGATCTAGAGGGTCTCCTCTTGCACAAACCCACTGCTTTCTTTAGACTGCCCATGGTTCTTGGTTTGCCAGAGACCCCACCACATCTTGTCTTATACTCAGGCGGCTTCACTCATGTTGGTTCCCTGCTTGATCCCTCATAGAGCTTGCATACACAAATTTGATCAAAAGAAATTAACATATATCTAGATTCCATCTGCCCCTCCCTCCAGGGAGCTTCCCCTGAGTCCCACCCCACTGTACCCTAGGTGAGATGTCCTCATCTCATGGCTCCATGCTCTCCTACCTATCTTTCTCTTTAATAATCTCTGTCCTCTTCCCCAGAAAACTGCAAGTTATCTTAGGTGCAGAGACCTAAATGTTCTCTTGTGATCCCACCAAGGTCAACATGATAAAGAATGCCTGGCAGGTCTCGCCAGCTTGATATGTGCTTCTCCTGGTATATCCAACGGAGATAGAGTAGCCTCCTCTTATCCATGTTTTTTCTTTCTGCAGTTTTAGTTACTTTCAATCAAACCATGGTCCAAATATATTAAGTGGAAAATTCTAGAAATAAACAATTCATAAGTTTTAAATTGCACGCTCTTCAATCATCCCTTTGCCCAGTGTCTCTGCTGTAAATGTGGGCTGCCCATTAATCACTTATTATTAGTAGTAGCCTCTAGATCAGTTATCAGAGTGACTGTTGTGGCATCACAGTGCTTATGTTCAAGTCACCTTTATTTTACTTAATAATGTAGCATAACTTTTATTATAGTATCTACTAGAGGCTCAGTGCACAAAATTCGTGCACAGAAAGGGGGTCCCCTCAACTCAGCCTGCACTGTCTCCAATCTGGGACCCCTCAGGATGCCTGGCTCCTAACCACTCACCTACCTGTCAGCCTTATCCCCCTAACTGCTCTCCCCTGCTGGCCTAATCCTTCTAACTCTTCTCCCCTGCATGTCTGATCACCTCTAACCTCCTCTGTCTTGGCCCTGCCAATATAGCTTTGCCAGGTCATCTGGCAGATGTTCAATCCAATTAGCATATTACCCTTTTATTAGTATAGATGCCACCTTGTCCTAAAAATGCAGGTTGTTCCCAGGTTTTCCTATCGTGAAAGAGGAGCCTACAGTAGCATCCTGGGTTCTGACCAGGGCTTAAGCACTTGTGCTTTATCTAAGTAGATGCGATTCTTAGTAGAAGACTCTTGAATGTACCTTGAATATTTCTATCCAATTTGCCAAATCATCCTCCAGAAATGTTGAACCACTTTGAACTCCCACCAGCAACCATGCATGTGCCCTCCATCCCACTTTGATGCCAATATCATTGATTTCTTCCTAGAAGCTTCCCTCTCATCAGCCAGGATTGCTTGGTACTTGAGCCAGCCTCATTGTTCAGCTGGGGATTTGATTTCCCGAGATAGAATTATGGAGGAGGAAAAATAGTTTTCCTCTATTTTCTGAGTTCTCAGTGAAGACCATTGTAATGAAAGACAAATCACCAAGAGAAAAACAAAAGTTAATGAACATGTGTACCTCATGTATATATGGGCGATCAGAGGAAAAAAATGAGTAACTCCTCAAGGTGGCTTAGAATACAGATTTAAATACCTTCTTCCTAGGGAAAGGGGACAGGAGATTTAGGCCTCTTAGAGGAGAGTAAATGATTTTTAAGAAAGATGAATGGGGCTGGGTGGAAATAGTTTGTAACAGTTTGGGTGTGATTTCAACTTCTTTTTTTTTAATTTACTAAATCTTTATTGCTAAGATTATTATAATTTTTCTCTTGTTACCCCCCATAGCTCCCCTCCACCTGGTTCACACCCGACCCTCTGCCCTTACCTCTCCCCCATTATCTTCATCCATAGGGGTACAATTTTTGTCCAGTATCTCTTCACAACCTCCTCACACCTTTCCTTCTGAGAATTGTCAGTCCACTCCCTTTTTATGCTCCTGATTCTATTGTATTCACCATTTTATTCTGTTCATCAAATTTTTAATTCATTTGATTTTTAGATTCACTTGTTGATATATATGTATTTGTTGTTCCTAATTTTTATCTTTACCTTTTCTTCTTCTTCCTCTTCTTAAAGAATACCTTTCAGGAAGATGGTGGCTGGCAGGATGGACGTGAGGGAGAGGAAGTGAGTGAGGGGACAAAGGGAGAGTGTGTGGGTGTGTGTAGTGGGTGTGCGATTGAGTGAGGGAGAGTTGTATCTCTCGGGAGCAGTAGGGGCTGGCAGTTCAGGCTCTCTTGGACAAGGAGAGACTGCCATCATGGCTGGCACTCCCTGGACTGTGGGACTCGGGTGCAGAGCCCATGTCATCTTGAAAGGGAAAGCAGCCTTTCTTTTGAGAACTCATCAACACCGCCAGCCAGACAGGCCTTGGAGTTGCCCTGCGACCCAACAGCCACTCCAGCCAGAGTCCTGCTGCCACAGCTGCAGACCTGCAGATCCTGGGACCTCCGCCTCCAAAGCAGTGAGTGCAGCCTTCCCCTCCCTGGCGACATTGGCGCAGCTGTGGCCACACAGTGGTTCCCATTTGCAGAACTCCTGAGTCACCGCGTTTGCGTGCACTGCGGTTTCCCAGTCTGTGGCGTGCCTTCACGCCAGTTTGTAGAGCACCCTAGTCCCTGTGTTTGTGGGTCCTGGTTGCCCTGTCTGTGGCGTGCCCTCCTATATGGTTTGTGGAGCTCCCTGGTCACCACGTTTGCTGTGCGCCCTCGTGGCCACCACCCAATGAGAGTTTTCAACAGGGTGTTTCTGGTGGTCCATTCCCTATGCAGTACCTGGAAGCCACTGAGAGTCCCCGCAGGTGTGATTTTGTAACTCTGGGCACCACAGTCATGCCTCTCCAGGGTGTAGACACCCTGAAATACATTACCTGAACAGATGGGTCCTTGGTGCCACTGTGTATCCCCACTGGGCACACGTGATCTCAATTAAGGGGGGAAAACAGCAAAAATAGGGACATTCCTCTCCATGACTGTCGACTTCTTAACACCATAGTTATGCTGCTCAAGCTCGCAGATCTACATCAAGAGAACCCAAATAGCTCAAGTAGGGAACTACAATAGATGAACAAACACAGGAGAACTGAGAGAATACACCAGTTGCACCATCCCCCTAAAAAAACTTGGGTAGAAAAGCAATTGGATTTACAATTAAAACATTACAGGAAAACATGGGAAGACATAAAAGCAATCCTCAAAGGAAAGAAAAACAGGAGTCACCAGAAAGAGAGTTAGATGAAATTGAAACCAGCAGCCTTTCAGAGAAACAATTCAGAGTAATGGTTTTAAGGATGTTTAAACAGATGGAAGACAAATACACACAACTCAATGACAATATCACACAACTCAATGAGAACTATAAGGAGCTGAATGAGAATGTCACCAACATGAAACGAAATCAAGAGGAGATGAAGAACGACATAGCTGCAATAAGGAACACAATGGAAGGCCTAAACAGTAGACTAGAAGAGGCTGAGGATCACATCAGCAAATTAGAAGACAAGGTAGGGAAAAAAAAACAAACACACAAACACAGCAGCAACGGAAAAAAAGACATAAAAAACAAGAAGAGAACCTAAGGGAGCTTTAGGACAACACAAAACGAAATGACATTCATTTAATTGGAATCAGAAGGAGTGGAAGAGAAGCAAAGAATAGAAAACTTATTTGAAGAAATAATGACAGAAAATTTCCCTGATATTGTCAAGGAAAAAAATATGCAAGTCCAAGAAGTACACAGAGTCCCAAACAAGCTGAACCCCAAAAGACCAACACCAAGACATATCATAATTAAATTGGCGAACACTAACAACAGAGTAAGAATCTTAAAGGCTGCCAGAGAGAGACAGAAAGTTACCTACAAGGGATCACCTATTAAAAAAATTAACTGATTTCTCAACAGAAACACACCAGGCCAGAAGAGAATGGAATGAAATATATAAAGTGATGCAAAACAAGGGTCTGAACCCAAGAATATTATACCCAGCAAGGCTATCATTCAAAATTGAAGGTGGAATCAGGAGCTTTACAGACAAGAAAGGGCTAAGAGAGTTTATCACTACCAAGCCAACAATGCAAGAAATGCTAAAGGGCCTACTGTAAAAAGAAAAAAGAGAAAGGCAAGAAAAAAAATACAAACACTAAGGAAAAGTATGAAAACAAACATGAACTTGTCAATAATATCATTAAACGTAAATGGGTTAAATGCACCAATCAAAAGACATAGGGTAGCTGAATGGTAAAGAAAACATGATCCATACAAGAGACCCACATCAGAGAAAAGGATTCAAACAGACTGAGAATGAAGGGATGGAAAAATATTTTTCAGGCAGATAGAAATAAGAAAAAAGCTGGGGTGGCGATACTTATGTCTGATAAAATAGACCTCAAAGTAAAGGCAATAACAAGAGATAAGGAAGACCACTACATAATACTAAAAGAAGCAATTCATCAAGAAGATATAACTCTGATAAACATATACGCATCTAATACAGGAGCCACTAAATACATAAAAAAATCTCCTGGAGGATATCAAGGGAGAGAAAGACAACAATACACCACTGATATCTCTGGACAAATCCTCTAGACAAAAAATCAGCAAAGAAACAGCAATTTTAAATAACTCATTAGATCAGATGGATCTAATTGACATCTTCAGAACATTTCACCCCAAAGCCACAGAATATACGTCATTCTAAAAAATAGACCACATATTGGGTCACAAGCAAAGCCTCACCAAATTCAAAAAGATTGAAATAATATCAAGCATTTTCTCAGACAACAATGGCATAAGATTAGAAATAAACTACAATGAAAACATTCCAAAAAATTCAAACACTTGGAAGTTGAATAGCATGTTATTAAACAATGATTAGGTTATAAATGAGATCAAAGAAGAAATTAAAAATATTCTGGAGAATAATGACAATAAAAACACAACAATGCAAATGCTATGGGAAACAATGAAAGCAGTGCTGAGAGGGAAGTTTATAGCTCTACAGGGCTACCTCAAAAAACAGGAAAAAAATGGTAATGAATCACCTAACTCAATGACTCAAAGACCTAGAAAGAGAGCAACAAGAAAAACCCACTGTGAGCAGAAAGAAGGAAATAATAAAGATCAGAGTAGAAAAGAATGACATAGAGACAAAAAAAAAATCAGCAAAACCAAGAGCTGGTTCTTTGAAAGAATAAACAAGATGGATGAACCTCTAGCCAGGCTCACAAAGAAGCAATTAGAGAGGACCCAAATAAACAAAATCAGAAATGAGAGAGGGGAAATAACTACAGACCCCACAGAAATACAAAGGATTATTAAAAAATATTATGAACAACTCTATTCTAACAAATTTCACAACATAGAGAAAATGGACACATTCCTGGAAAAATACACCTTCCAAAACTCACTCAGGAAGTTTCTAAAAATCTCTATAAGCTGATAACTATGGAAGAAATTGAGGCAGTCATCAAAAAGCTTCCATCAAACAAAAGCCCGGGGCCAGACAGCTTCACAGGGGAATTTTACCGAACATTCATAGAAAAACTAAAACCAATCCTTCTCAGACTATACCAGAAAATTCATGAGGAAGGAACACTTCCAAACTCCTTCTATGAAGCCAACATCATCCTAACACCAAAATCCTATAAAGATAACACAATGAAAGAGAATTACAGACAAATATCCCTCATGAACATAGATGCCAAAATCCTCAACAAAATTCTAGCAAATCGAATCCAGCAGTACGTCAGAAAGATCATACAGCATGACCAAGTAGGATTTATCCCAGGGATGCAAGGATGGTACAATATTTGCAAATCAGTAAACATGATACATCACATAAAAAATTGAGAGATAAAAATCACATAGTCATATCAATTGATGCAGAAAAAGCATTTGACAAAATTTCACACCCTTTCTTGATAAAAACTCTCAGCAAGGTGGAAATAGAAGGATCATACCTCAACATCATAAAAGCTATATATGACAAACCCACAGCTAACATCATACTCAATGGGCAAAAACTAAAACCATTTCCCCTAAAAACAGGAACAAGATAGGAATACCCACTCTCACCACTCTTATTTAACATAGTGCTGGAAGTACTAGCCATTGCTATCAGACAAGAAAAAGAAATTAAAGGCATCCAAATAGGAAAAGAAGAAGTAAAACTGTCCTTATTTGCAGATGACATGATACTGTACATAGAAAGCCCTAAAGACTTCATCAAAAAATTATTAAACGTGATAAATGAATTCAGCAATGTAGCAGGATACAAAATTAATACGAAGAGCCGAGACCAGTTTGGCTCAGTGGATGGAGCATTGGCCTGCGGACTGGAGGGTCCCGGGTTCGATTCCGGTCAGGGGCATGTATCCTGGTTGCGGTCGCATCTCCAGAAAGGGGCGTGCAGGAGGCGGCTGATCGATGTCTCTCTCTCATCCATGTTTCTAGCTCTCTATCCCTCTCCCTTCCTCTCTGTAAAAAATCTATAAAATATATTTTTAAAAAATTAACACGAAGAATTCTATGGCATTTCTATATACCAATAATGAACTTACAGAAAGAGAGACTAAAACTGCAATCTCATTGCACCAAAAAAAAAAAAAAAGATACCTGGGAATCAACTTAACTAAGGAGGTAAAAGAATTATATGTAGAAAACTACACGACACTAAAAAAAAAAAAAAGAGAGAGATAGAGGAAGACATAAACAGAACGTACCATGTTTGTGGATTGGGAGAATCAATATCATCAAAATGTCGATTCTAATCAAAGCAATCCCCATGAAAATACCAAAGGCATACTTCACAGGCCTAGAACAAACTTTCCAAAAATTCATCTGGAATTAAAAAAAGACCCGAATAGTTGCAGCAATCCTGAGAAAGAAGAACAAAGTAGGTGTGATCTCAATACCAGATTTCAAAGCCACTGTTCTCAAAACTGCCTGTTACTGGCACAAGAATAGACACCTAGATCAATGGAATAGGATAGAGAACCCAGAAATCAACCCAAACTATGATGCTCAATTAATATTTGACAAAGGCGGCATGAACATACAATGAAGTCAAGACAGTCTCTTCAACAAATGGTGTTGGGAAAATTGGACAGAAACATGCAAAAAAATGAAACTAGACCATCAACTTGTACCATATACAAAAATAAACTCAAAATGGATAAAGGACTTAAACATAAGATGTGAAAACATAAAAATACTAGAGGAATCCACAGGCAGCAAAATCTCTGACATATGCAGAAGGAACTTCTTCACATACACAGCTCCTCAGGCAATGGAAACTAAAGAAAAATAAACAAATGGGACTACTTCAAAATAAAAAGCTTTTGCATAGCAAAGGAAACCATCAACAAAACAACAAGAAAGCCCACTGCATGGGAGAACATATTTGCCAATGATATCAACAATAAGGGTATATCTCCAATATTGACAGGAAACTCATACAATTTCACAAAAAGAAGATAAACAACCCAATAAAAAAAATGGGCAACTGATCTAAATAGGCATTTCTTGAAAGAAGACGGAAGGAAGGCCAAGAGACATATGAAAACCTGCTCACAGTCATTAATCATCAGAGAGATGCAAATCAAAAGAACAATGTGGTACCATCTCTCACCTGTCAGAATGGCTGTCATCAACAAATCAACAAACGACAAGTGTTGGCGAGGATGCATAGGAAAAGGAACCCTCTTGCACTCGTGGTGAGAATGCAGACTGGTGCAGCCACTGTGGAGAACAGTATGGAGTCTCCTCAAAAAACTAAAAATGGAACTCCCTTTTGACCCAGTGATCCCACTTCTAGGAATGTATCCCAAGAAACTAGAAACTCCAATCAGAAAGGATATATGCACCCCTATGTTCATAGCAGCACAATTCACCATAGCTAAGATTTGGAAACAGCCTAAATGCCCATCAGCAGAAGATTGGATTAAAAAACTGTGGTGCATCTACACAATTGAATACTACACTGCAGTAAAAAAGAAGGAACTCCTACCTTTTGGAACAACATGGATGGAGATGGAAAGTATTATGCTTAGTGAAATAAGCCAGGCAGAGAAAGATAAATATCACATGATCTCACTCATCTGTAGAATATAATGAATGATATAGACTGATGATCAAGATCAGATCCATAGAATGAGAAATGTCGGTCAAAAGATCAAACTTCACAGAAGATGGGGGTCGGTGGGAATAAGGGGGAGAGATCAACAGAGGGACTTTTGTACATGCAGAAGAGCATAATCATTGGGAACAGACAACCGGGAGGGTGGGGCATGAGAGGGAATGGGGGGGGCGGTAATGGGAAAATAAGGACATAAGTAAAAAATGTAATTAAATTTTTAAAAAATTATTATTATAATAAAACATTAAATATAATCCATATAGTGGTCACCATAACCTTAAGAGAAATTGTTTCATGAGACAAAGATTTTTAAATGAAACTCTGTAACATGAAAATCATTTTGGAAGGAAATAAAGAGAAGTTTCCTTTAAATGTCATAAGGATTGTAATTGAAACTCAATATATTTGGCCTCTTGAGCTAAGGTAAGTAATCTGTGTTTTTGCCTTCCTGAAAAAGTTTATATAAAGTTACAAAAAGAAAATCACAGCCCGTTTGAAATTGAATTGCCCTGACCTAGAGCAAAGAATATCCTTACAGGCTATTATTATTCTACAATGTCATTTAATTTTTGATATTTCACAACAGCATATTGTACAATTATCCCAAACAGAATTACAAACTAATTCTTTGAGTATTTAGCAGCAATTTAAAAAAGGATATGAACGGATTTAATCCTTTTCAGAAGGAATTAAGGCACGGGAAGGCACTTGAGTATTATATACTGGCCCCTCTTTCCTCTTTTGCCAAGAGGGACCCTCTTTTCACAATCCAATGGCCCTCAGCTGTAGCCTGATCTCTCTATTCATGCTGTAGTTGAAGCCTCGTGGTGGCTGGTATAATGGATCTGTCTCTCGCCAAATGGTGTGAGCTGGGCCCTCCCTGGAGAAGAAACCTGAATTCCCTGAGATAAGTGATCAGTGCCAGGGCCCCCTGCAGCAGGAGAGGGGATCCCCAAGGCAGGTACTGGGTATGAAGGCCATGGGGGCATAGGCTACCATGGAGACAGAAATGAACCTCACAACACCCTGCTTGGCCCCGGAGGATGATTGGTTAGCCAGAGATGGGTAAGATTCCTCAGGGAAAGAACAATCTAAGATAGACACAGTTGCAGAGGGGCCATCAGGAGAGAACTTGGGAGTCAACAGAGGTAGGGCACAGAACCTCACCATCCCCCAACCTTGCAGGGGTATGAACTCTCACCCCTTCTGAGGGAGGTCTCCTGCCCCCATGGATACTTAGCTTCCCACACTCAACACAGATAGGGACCCAGATAACAGACAGAAACATGCCAACAGCAGCTGCCCTATATCTAAATTCAGCCTAGCACCAGGAATGCCTACTCAAGAATGCAAATAAACCTTTCCACTAATATATACAGGGTAATCTAAGATTGTTGGTAGAGAATTAAATTTGATGTAAAAGAGTTATCAAGCTTTCAGATTAATTTAAATTGGTGAATTGAAATAAGTGAGCAGCCAAGAAAATTTAAGTGTACTGGACAAAAAGATGTTTCTAAAGTATTACTTAAAATTTCTATTGGTAGTTCATATCATGGTAAAATTGCTTAACATGCAATAAACATAAAACAGGCATATTTGTGTGCAAAAAATTAAAATTTAAAGTTATCAAGATTGCATTAAAAAATTTTACCAAATTCTCCATTAATAAAAAAAGGGGGGGGAGAGTAGGAAAATATCATGTAAGGAAAAATATCTAGTAAGTAAATTACATTTTGAAAATTTTCACTTTAGAAAATTAATTTTCATTTGTAATACTAACAGCAAGACACCCATGAAAAACATACACGGTGTCAAAAGTAGCCAGAGGAAAAGCGGGTAGGCAAAAATAAAAAGGAACCCAAGTCAATTTTATAGAAAAGATTCCTTTATTAACTTTTGGTTATATACTTTCAGAAAACAACTCCAAGACCAAGTGGACTCCTGCAACAGAGAAGAACTGACAGGTCTGCTCAAACCATGAAGACAAGAGGAGAAACAGTCCAGAGATGGAAGATGCTGACGAAGCCTTGTCATGGGAGCAGTTAGCAGCTGTGCATTACTATACAATGCCTAGGACCAATCAAGAGGGTCGGACCGGAATCGCCACCATTTGTCCAGTATCCAGATACTATTTATGACATGTACACATAAGGAACTGTTTGACATTGAAACTGGGACTCAAAGCTATTGGACATTGAAATTGGGACTCAAACATTGTTTTTGGTCTTGTGGGTTTACTTCTAGCCTACAGGGGCAAGATGTTTTTAAAGACAAGAATCAGGGGGTGGGAGGGAAGCAGATGCAGAGGCAAAGAAGCAATGAACAGACAGACGGTTGTGCTACAGTGGGAAGGAAGGGGAGTTTGGAGGGTGGGGGGCCTGTAGGAGATCAACCAAAGGATTTGTATGCATGAGTATAGGCATAGCCAGTTGTGGGGAAGGGGGTAGGAGACTGGTGAGGGCATGTACTGGGAGGTGGGGAAGGCCAGGGAGGGCAACAGGGAAAAAAATAATAATAAATTTAAAATATATAATATTAAAAAAAAAAGAGTACCTTTCAGCATTTTATATAAT
>JAAGEH010000286.1:8717762-8760830 GCA_011751065.1 Lasiurus cinereus | reverse complement strand
TGTACCGGGGGGTGGGGAAGGCCAGGGAGGGCAACAGGGAAAAAATAATAATAAATTTAAAGTATATAATATTAAAAAAAAAGAGTACCTTTCAGCATTTTATATAATACTGGTTTGGTGTTGATGAACTCCTTTAGTCTTTTCTTATCTGTGAAACTCTTTATCTGACCTTCAATTCTGAATAATAGCTTTGCTTGGTAGAGTAATCTTGGTTCTTGCTATTCATCACTTTCAATATTTCTTGCCACTTCTGTCTGGCCTGCATAGTTACTGTTGAGAAATCAGCTGACAGTCATATAGGTGCTCCCTTGTAGGTAAATAACTGTTTTTTTTTTCTTGCTGCTTTTAATATTCTCTCTTTGTCTTTTGCTCTTGGCATTTTAATTATGATATGTCTTGGTGTGGTCCTCTTTGGATTCTTTTTGTTTGGGGTTCTGTGTGTTTTCTGGACTTGTAAGTCTATTTCTTTCACCAGGTGGAGCAAGTTTTCAGTCATTATTTCTTCAAATAGGTTTTCAGTATCTTGGTCTCTCTCTTCTTCTGGCACCCTTATAATTCTGATGTTGTCCCAGAGGCTCCTTACACTATCTTCCAACTTTTGGATTCTTTTTTCTTTTTGTTTTTCCAGTTGTTTTTTTTCTTTTCTTTGTATTTCAAATCTTTGGCTTGATTCTTATGTTCCTCTAGTCTGCCTTTAGGACTTTATGTAATATTTTTTTATTTCAGTCAGTGTATGTTTAATTTCTAGTTGGTCCTTTTTCATATCTTCGAGGATCTCACTAAATTTATCTATCTTTTCTAGGAAATTCTTGTTATTTAATATATTTTATTGATTTTTTACAGAAAGGAAGGGAGGGGGACAGAGAGTTAGAAACATCGATGAGAAAGAGACATCGATCAGCCACCTCCTGCATGCCCCCTACTGAGGATGTGCCCACAACCAAGCTACATGCCCTGGACCAGAATCGAACCTGGGACCTTTCAGTCCATAGGCCAATGCTCTATCCACTTAGCCAAATTGATCCCGGCCTAGGAAATTCTTGAAAAACCTTATAACTGTGGTTTTGAATTCTGTATCCAGTCATTCGTTTTTCTCCACTTCTTGCATTTGTGATCTGTTTCTTTGTCTCCACATTTTTGCTTCTTCCCTGAATTTGTAGAGTAGCTTTATGTGCTAGGTGTCTTATATGGCCCTGTAGCTCCACCTTCCCGGTTACCTGAGGTGGACACTCTTGGTGCACCCCTTTGTGGACCATGTGTACAGCCTTGTTGTAGTTAAGTCTTGATTGTTGTTGGTATCACTGGAGAGAATTGACTCCAGGCCAATTGGCTGTGAGGATCAGCTGTGTCTATGCAGGTAGAACTTCTGTGCTGGAGACAGCCTTATGAGCAAGACTTGCAAAATTGCAAAAGCCTCTGTGCTCAGCTTCAATGGGGAGGAGTCTCAGACAGCCCTGGCTTCCAGTCAGCCCTGCCCTATGAGGCCCCTGGGTCTGTGTCCCTCGGTAATTGCTGCAGCCCTCTCTGTGAGCACTTGCACACATGCCTCCAGACTTCTGCCTTTTACGACTCCTCTGAGTTTCTGTGTGCTCTGGGGATCCATATGAGTCTGGGTCCCTAGGATCTCACTCAAAGCTGGGGTTCAGTGCAGTCAGAATTGGGGTTCAGTGCAGTCGGGATTTTTCGCTCCGTACAGCTAGAGGAAGCCAGCTAAACACTCTGCCTCCCATTCTCTCCATGTGCGTGTCTCTGTACCTCAGCTTTTTGCAGCTCCTCTGACTCTCTGTGAGCCCCTCTCTTTCCTTCTAGTTGTAGAATTTCCACTTAGACAGCTTTCCTGTGGTTCTGGATGATGTTCGTTCTGTCTTTTAGCTGTAGTTTTGAAATTGTGCAAGGCAGCAGTTTAGGTGTTCACCTATACCGCCATCTTGATTTCTCCCCTGTGATGTCAACTTCTGCTCTCCTGTCCTGTGATGGGAGTCAGTCTTCTCTGCCTGATGACACTTCTCCCGTGAAAGGGACCTATGGCATTTGAGCCCCTTTTGGGGGATCTGATTATAGGCCGATCAGGAGACTTCAATGAAAGCCTCTGCATGCATTTTCTGTTTTTCAAGCATCTGCAGCTCAAGATCATCAATATAACAACACAGCAAATGTTGGGGTGGCATGTTCTCTGACCTTCAGAATCAACCCAACAAAAACTTATTTCCTCTCTTAGATGATTTTCCATAGTAGTATTATTCCCTAAAGACAGTATTCTGACCAGACCTTCCTGGGAGTGGTCATAACATTACTCTGTGCTTATAGAAAGGTGTATCCACATCACTAAATAAACCAAGGGCAGTTTTCTCATCTTGTGGAAAAGGAGATAAAGTTATGATAGTTTATCTCCCTTTCCACAGATTTCTTGCATGTTTGTGTCTTCGCTGCCCTTCCCCACCCCTTCAACAGCCCCAACACCAAGGTGGCGGGCCTTGGGGCTGCTGGGTGCCAGCCTCCCTGCGGGGTTGTGTCCAAATCTGGCCCCCTGCAGCCCCAATGCCACCATCACAGGGCTTGGGACTGTGGGTGCCAGCCTCCCTGTGGGTCTTTGTACCCAATTCGGTCCCCCCACAGCCCTAGCGCAGCCATGGCAGGGCTTGGAGCTTCTGGGTGCTGCTGCCTGGATGCTATGGACATGGCCATCTTTGTCGGGTAATTTGCATACTCACTTCTATTGTCTGGTAGCATAACGAAGTGATGGTTAATTTGCATCTTACTCTTTTATTAGATAGGATATCTATATAGAGAAATATGCTAATTAACAGGCTGCCATAATGGGTCAACCAGACAAGAGGAGGTTGTGTACGCAACATCGAGAGAGGGTGACAGGGGCCTCCACGTGCACCTGCATTGGGGGAGGGCCTGATCAGCAGCAGCCACTGCTGCTTCAAGGGCCAGATAGCAAGGCAGGGCCAGACCAATGACTCAAAGGTGGGCGGCACTGCACAATTTCGAATCGCAAGCTAGGCTCCTAGTATTTCTATGATGGTTCTGTTTTATTAGTGGGTTTTGTTTTCATCTCTTACTGTGTCTGACTTGTAAATTAAACTTTCCCATAGATCTGTATGTATAGGAAAGAATATATATGTTCTTTAAGGCATTCCATTGTCAGATACAGGGGAAGCTACTGTACTTCCAGAAGGCTTTCTTATTTGTCATTTCTTTATCCAAGCCTATCCTTTCCTGTTATTTCCTTTGGGATATTGCTTTTGAGTCTATATTTAGCCAGCCAACAGAGAGATAGTTCTACATAAACAAACTGTTTCTCCTAAAATTTGAAGACTTTGGAAAGCGGTAAAATAATATTTGTATAACTCAGAACTCTGTAATAAGGCTCCAGTTAAGAAGCAACCATTTGGAACAGAATACACGTTTTCAAGATATATTTTTTGTCTTTAAAAAATCCTGCAAGGCACCGTTTAAATGTTCTCTCTTCTTAAAGATTGTTTTCAGTTTTCCCAAGCTAAGATCCTGCAGTACTTTTATATATAAGATCCTACAGATTTATATTTTTGTGCTTAATATAGCACTTAACTTGTTTTTCTCACTGGCATGTGCAACAGACTCCACATCTTATTCCCAGTGGACATCAAAACGAGGCACATGAAAGGTGTTCAATAAATATTCTTGAAATAGGTTAAAGTTGCTTCAAAGTTGGGATTGTACAATAAACTTAATTTTTTTTAAATATATTTTTTATTGATTTTTCACAGAGAGGAAGGGAGAGGAATAGAAAGTTAGAAACATCGATGAGAGAGAGACATCAATGAGAGAGAGACATTGATCAACCGCCTCCTGCACGCCCCCTACTGGAGATGTTCCCACAACCAATGTACATGCCCTTGACTGGAATCCAACGTGGGACCTTTCAGTCCACAGGCGGACGCTCTATCCACTGAGTCAAACCAATTTCAGCTGTACAATAAACTTAAAATGCCTTCTACGTGAAACAATGGGAGAAAAGAGTTCACTGGAGTGCATAACATGCGATTAGGACAATTATTAACTCATTAAATGCTCCTGAGTATGTACTCTGTGTCATAAATAATATGATGTATTTCTTCCCATGGGTTATATGAAAGTGCAAAAAATATTAAAGTGTAACTGCATTATTTATATCTGTACAACTCAGCAGACATTTTAGCATATATGTTGGTGAGATATTTGCTTAAAAATTTAAATGTGCATGTATGTCAGTTTTTGACCAACATAGATATCCTTTCCCTTAGAAAAATTTCACATAATGTGCTGAGATTCTCCTACAGCTAGATGATTATGTAGACACAGTCACTTTCTGAGGAGCTACTGTTGGCAGGCAAACAAAAGGGGGCTTGTGTCAAAAAAGACAAAAGTCACCCCTCTTCCTTAGTAGCAGAGCTGGGGCACAGACTCAGGTAAGTTGGGTTCCAAAGCACAACATCCTTTTTCTCTATCTTATTGGCGGAAACCACGGCCCCCAGAAACAAAAGTTTCCCTCAGAGCTGCCACTCAGGGTTGATGAGAAATGACCCTGACAATCCATCATGGGAGATTAAGGGGGATTCCCAGAACTTCCCATGCTCTTGACAAAACCCCTTCCCCCACATCTCAAATGCACCATTTTTTTTTCAACATTACCTGACATGTCTTTTTCCCTGTTTATGTCAGTCATTGGTAGAAGCCGGGGGCTGACTCCTAGAAAAGAACTCCTTTTCCAGACACTAATCTTTATAAGGTGCTATGAATTCCCTTTCTGACTCTGCCTCCCCCTGACTCCAACTCCTGAAATTCTTAAACTCTGTTCCTTAGAACTCATGACCAGTCATCAGCTGACACCCCTGTGTCCTCAACTTTTTTTCTGAAGGTTTCCTTTCATCTCTACACCCACTGAACCAAGTGTCCCTTGAGGAAAGTGTGCCCCTATAACCCCCTGCAGTAGTTTTGCCTTCTTTGGTCCACTGGCAAGGTATGGTGTTAGGAGGTGTCTTTTTTTCCCCTCATTGGCACTTCTAGGCCATTTTCCTTTATGACTACATGAAAAACACTTACTTTGAATCTAAAATGATCAATTTACTTATCCCTTCTCTTTCTACCTCCTTTAGGTTTTTTTCCTTTATTCCTTAAAGATTTTAGTTCCTGGCTAATGGCCAGTATCTCCTAAATGACTTCTGTCCTAATTTTTTATTATATAATTATGTATATCACTGGTTCTTTCAATTTCCTGGCCTTTTCCCTTCTAGAAACCTAGTCCTCACCCTACCTCAGGCACTCACTTCTTTGCTGACATACTAATCTTTGTTAGTAAAAAAAGGGGCTTTTCCTTCATGACCGCATTTCCAATTTCCCACTGCCATAAGACAGCCTCTTGTTTACTTCCTCAGGTGTTCCAACTCCAGCTGTCCCTTATCTATGGTTTTCTTCACCTTTTATCTGTGCTTCTCAACTGAGGGCAATTTCAACACACACACATACCCCAGCTCCCCAGGAGGCATTTGGAAATGTTTGGTTGTCACAGCTGGTTGCTAAGAGAAATCTATTGGAGTCTAATAGGTAGAGGCCAGGTATGCTGCTAAGCATTTTACACTACACAGGACAGCCCTCCACAGCAGAGTTGTCCAGTCCAAATTGTCAATAGTGCCAGATTGAGAAAGTCCACTTAACATGACAAGTATCTACAGCCCATTGGTTCTACCATGGTGTTATTGATTAAATCGTGTCCTCCCCAAAAAGGCATGTTGAAGCCCTCAACCTTGATTCTTCAGAATATGAAGTTACTTGGAGTTAGGGTCAGTGCCAAAATAATGTTAAGCTAAGATGGCATCATGCTGGAGTAGGCTGGATCTCTAATGCAATATGACTAGTATCCTCCTAAAAAGAAGACTCTGTGAAGAGAGTCATAGGGAGAACTCCGAGTGAAGAATAAAGATTAGAGTAATCTATTTCACAAGCCATGGAATGCCAAAGATTACCAGAAAACCACCAGAAGCTAGGAAGAGGCAAGTAAGTTGTTCCCCACAGATGTCAGAGAGAATATGGCTCTGTCAATACCTTAATTTCAAGACTCCTAGCCTCCAGAACGGTGAGACAATAAACAACCCATTTTGTGGTACTGTGTTACAGCAGTTCTAGGAAGCTAAAGCACTAGACTTACTCCATGTACTCATTTCCTGCCTTGTCTAGCTGCTAAAGCAATATAATCTGCAATATTGTGTAACATCTATTCCAATCAGGAAGCAAAGATATTGAAATCTGGGTGTGTGTTACAGTTTCATCTATCCAAATCAACTGATATGATGTTGTAAACATACATGAATAATGTGGAACTGGAAAAAGGGCCAGGACTTATACACTAAGTGGCCAGATTATTATGACTACCTGACGTTTGTAGAAAAATTAACCATACACTGCATCATATCAGATATGGAAGCTGAAGGCCTGTTTGAGCACCTTTGCTGTTTGCAGTTACCAAGACAGAAATATCTCCAATTTGCATAGGAACACAAGGATGGTTGTTAAGCATTAGAAAAAAATCATGTGGTCTGATGAATCACGTTTCCAGTTGCATCATGCAGATGGCAGAGTGAGAATTTTGCAGAAACAGCATGCATAAGTACAACCCTTCAAGCAGTGTTATGGTTTGGGGCATTTTTTTCTGGCATGATTTGGGCCTTTTAATTCATGTGAAATGACATCTGAATAACACAACATACCTAAGTATCATTGCTAATCAAGTTCATCCTATCATGTTGATGATGTATCCCAATGGAGATGGCTTCTTCCAACAAGACAATGCGCCATGCCATGGTGCCTGTATTATGCAGGAGTGGTTTCGAGAACATGAAGGAGACTTTATCTTGCTTAGGTGGCCCCCCACAGTCACCAGATCTCAATCCAATTGAGCATTAGTAGGACGAGTTAAAAGAGTCATCAGGCAGCTGGTTCCACACCATCAAATCTCACAGAACTGAACAGTGCTATTCATCAGGCATGGTGTCAGATTCCTCACATCACCTTTCAACATCTCATGGAGTCAATGCCAAGAAGAATCACTGCAGTACTGAAGGCAAAATGTGATCCATTGAAGTACTGATGGACCACTCAGTATATACATCTAAGTTGATATACTAATGGGTTTTCCACTGATACAGCAGACCCTCTGAAAGAGGTTTACTCTATAAACTGAGCTAAATCTTCTTGGGATATACTCTGTATTGGTTTACATCTTCCAGGCTTTAATTCATTAATCAATGACCCCAAGTCCACAGCATTGGTATCAAATCTCTGACCAAGGACTCTGAGTGTATAATCTCAGCTACTGCGGTGGGACTGAAACGATGATTCTGTTTTATTTAGTTAAGTACACAAAAATAAACATATACATGAGGAAAAAATAAATATATTATGGTTCTTTGAATATATTTATTTATGAAAATATAATAATATATCATTGCTTAATATGTGCTTTGTATTAAAAATGTTTAAAAGCAACTACATATTAGACAAAGGATTTATTTTTACTCATTTGTTTGCAGTCAATTTTCAATAGTTAAGATAATCTGATTTATTAAATTTGTGAGTTTAGATTTTAAGTTGTTAAAATGCTTAAGAAAATCATATGTAAATGTATACATTTTTATTAGCTTTACATATATTAGTTATAGTTATTTATGTGCTTGAGAATGTTTTGTTTATGGGGTTGTATGTCAGCTTTCTTAGTTGCTTAAGGTTCCTGAGGAAATCGATCATGTGAAAGATGGACTATAGATGGAAATATTGACAAGAACGTAAATTACCAGGTCTGTAAAATGTGTTTACATATCTAGAAACATTCAAATTAATGAATTTATGCATTCATTTGTTAAGTCCATTAAATATATAAAATAATTAAATTTATATATAGTACCTAAAGAATTATGCATATTTTGTTTGTTCAATGTATAAACTAACCTAACAATTAACAAGTACAAATCGTGCTTAATTTCAATCTAAAAATTCTTAATTCGCTAGCTTTTTGCAGTGCATGTACTTAAGAGCTTAAGAACAGCAAGTTTTTAAATTTAGAACTGTGATAATGCAGGCTACTGTAAGTATTGTTTTCTTCACACAAAAGCCTTTATGAAACTTAAAAAAAAAAAAAGTTCAACTGATGTCAGCCTCAGATGGATCCAAAAACTCTGATGAAAGAAACTAAGGCTGAATAAAAGGAAAGAAGGGATTTGAGTTAGCCAGAATAGAAAAAGCCTGAGCAGGAGCTAGGAATTGATTGTGTGCAGCAGACAGTGGAACTTCAGTATTATGGGATCATAGGGAATAGAATAGAAATTCCTAGGAAGTTAAATACCAAACTCCTTAATTGGAAAACTATGCAAGAGGCAGTTGAACAAATATGCTCCAAAAAAAAAAAAAAAACTCCTACAACAAAAAAACAAATTATGTGTGCGTTTGCTCGCGCGCGCGCGCGCGCGCGCGCGCGCGCACACACACACACACACACACACACACACACACACACACTGAGCAGGTAAAAATTAACCTAACTGGCTTTTTCCCAGAACTCTTTCCAAAAAGAGGCCTTGATGGGCAGTACCCATTGGAAAACAAGGCTCTGGTTTGTGTTTTCTTCAGCACAGCCTGGTGCCAGCTCTGTGGCTCAGGAAACAGAGCTCAATTGTTTATCCCTCTACTTCCCTCCCTTTCTAACTTAAGTATCCTGAGTGGCTGTGGTGCCATAGCAGACCTCCTCCCTTTCTAGCCAGAGCTCTTCATCTACATTGATGTCAACACCTGGGCTGAACGGAAGGAAGCCTTAAAGCAGATCATGAGGAAACACGCTTGAATGACATAAAACACAAACAGGTAGACCTCTTCTGTCCTGCCACTGGCTCTCCCAGATACTTCAGACTACTCCTCTTCATGATCACTTCTTCTCCCGGGTCTTCTCCCAGATTCACGAGGATTCAGCAGCAGGGATCTTCCACTCCTCCCACATATCAGGGCCTTCTTTTGCATTGCTGTTTCCTCTACCTCAAGACCTTCTTTGTCTTGTCCAGAACAGTATCCTATCTAATAAAAGAGTAATGTCCAAATTAACTGTCATTCCCTGGCAAAAATGGTGGCACCCATAGCCACAAGATGGTGGCACCCAGTCCTCTCAGTCCTGCTGGAGTCCCCCAATCTCAGGAAGGGCTGCTGCTGAAGGTCTGCAGTGTAAGCGGCCTGGCAGAATGCTGCCCAGAGGCCCTCCTGACCTTTTATAAAAAACATATTCACTCCCTACCACCCGATTTCCTCCCAGCAGCGGCAGCCTGGGGTCTCAGCCTAGGAGGGGTGAGCACTCCCAAGGTGGGATCCCCTGCCAGCAGCGGCAGCCTGGGCTGGGGTCTCAGCCTGGCAGGGACACGCACTCCCACGGTGCAATCCCTTCCCAGCGAGGCAGCCTGGGGTCTCAACCACTGAGTCACACCAGCCAGGCAGATATGGAGGAATCTTAAATGTTTCTCTTTTTAAAAATATATTTTATTGATTTTTTTACAGAGAGGAAGGGAAAGGGATAGAGAGCTAGAAACACCTATGAGAGAGAAACATTGATCAGCTGCCTCCTGTAAACTCCTCACTGGGTATGTACACCCAACTAAGATATATGTCCTTGACCAGAATCCAACCTGGGACCCTTGAGTCTGCAGACTGATGCTCTATACATCTAGTCAAACCAGTTAGGGCTGTCCAATATGTTAAATAAAAAAACCTCATCTAATAAAGAGGGAATGTGCAGGAGAGGGCATTTGGGGGTGAACGGGTTGTCAGGGGGCGCCAGTTGGGAATGATTGGACTGGAAGGGGAGCAGTTAGGCATCGATCAGGCTGGCAGAGGAGTGGTTAGGGAGTGATCAGGCGGGAAGGCAGAAGTGATTAGGGGCAATCAGGCAAGCAGGCGAGCAGTTGGGAGCCAGCAGTCCTGGATTGTGAAAGGGATGTCCGACTGCCTGTTTATGCCCGGGATTGGAGAGGGTGCAGGTTGGGTTGAGGAACAAATTTTGTGCACCAGGCCTCTAGGCTCTATACATAAAAGCCTAAGCGACCATTTGACCATTCAACTGGTAGCTATGGCATGCACTGACCACCAGAGGGCAGATGCTTAATGTACAGACATAGAAACATGGAACAGACTGATGAATCTGAGGGAAAGGGGCAGGGGAAGAGATTAACCAAAGATCTTATATGCATAATATAGGCCTGATGCATGGATTCGGGCACAGGTGGGGTCCCCGGCCTGCAAGGATCGGACCAAAATCAGCAGTCCGACATCCTCTGAGGGGTCCCAAATTGCAAGAGGGCACAGGCCAGGCCAAGGGGCCCCATCAGTGCATGAATCCATATACTAGGCCTCTAGTCTTCACATAATAACCACTTAGAAAAAAACAAACAAACATAGGACCCCTGAATGGAGAATAGGAAATTAGAGTACCTCTTTCAGTGGCCTCTTCAACATTTTCCACACTAGTTTACCTAAAAGGGGCAGAGAGAACCTTCCTGGGCAGCACCAAACTTGTTTTCTGCCTTCTGCACAGATAGGTTTCTCTACCACCCTTCAGGCAGCTTCCTAGAATGTTCGCAAAGCAAAGTCGTATGAAGGCACAGTATGCTCAGTCTGTTTTTCTCATACTGGGTATACCTATGTCCTACTCAACCCCACAGAACCAGAGACCAGAATAAAGGTGTGTCAGATTGGCATACAAGAACCTTGGATTGAAGCTCTTTTCTGTTCTTATTTACTAACTTTTCTATTTTCTCTGTGACCTGAAGCAACTCACTGATCTCTTGTACATCTCTGTCTTTGCACGCAAAAATACTTAAGGACAATATTTGGCTCATAAGAGGCAGTGAGCCACAAAGATGATGTTTGTAAAAATTTACTAAACTTCCTCAAGAGGTGTGTGCTCAAACTATGTGAACTGTATTGTGGCTTCTGATTCTGTTATCATTAGTTATGAAATAAAAGGATGATTCAATTGATGGTTTCAAACTATATTTCAGATGACTAAAAGTGTTTTGGAGGCACGTTAAGTTCTGTAAATGTTTAATTCTGCTTTTTAATAGAGTTTTCAGTTTTTTAATATAGACTTTAATTCATTTTTAAGTTCACTGAAAAACTTAAGACAATAAGAGGCTTCCCACATAAACCTTGCTTACTCTCACTTTTACAGCCTTCACCAGAATGGTACATTTATTACAATCTAATAACTTAAGTTGAAACATCATTAGAACCCCAAGTCCACACTGTACATTAGGGTTCACTCTTGAGGTTGTACATTCTGTGGGTTGCTACAAATGTACAGTCATATTTCATAGATATTGTAGGTTCAGTTCTAGAACATCACAATAAAGTCAAAACCCATTTTTTGGTTTCCCAGGGCATATAAAAGTTATGTTTTTACTATACTATAGTTTACTAAGTATGAAATAGCATTATTAAAAAAAAACACAATGTACATGCTTGAATTTACAAAATACTTTCTTGTTTAAAAATGCTAACCATCTTCTGAAACTTCAGGCATTTCTAATAAAGTCTTGCCTGAATGTTGAGCTGATGACTGAGAGAGGGTGTTGCTTTGATGTTGAAGGTGGTGGGTGCTGAAAGTTTGGGTGGCTATGGAAATTTCTTAAATAAGACAACAATAAAGTTTGCTTCATAGATGGACTCTTTCTTTCCTGAACAATCTCTCTGCACATGGGATACTGTTTAATAATATTTTTTTAAAATATATTTTATTGATTTTTCACAGAGAGGAAGGGAGAGGGATAGAAAGTCAGAAACATCGATGAGAGAGAGACATCGATCAGCCGCCTCCTGCACGTCCCCTACTGGGGATGTGCCCGCAACCAATGTACATGCCCTTGACCGGAATCGAACCTGGGACCTTTCAATCCCCAGGCCGACACTCTATCCACTGAGTCAAACCGGCCTCAGCGTGTTTAATAATATTTTATCCACAGTAGAACTTCTTTCAAAATTTGATTCAGTCCTCTCAAACCTAGTCACTGCTTTATCAACTAAGTTCATGTAGTTTTCTAAATGCTTTGTTGTCATTTCAACAATCTTTACAGTATTTTCTCTAAAATTAGATTTCATCTCAAGAGACCACTTTCTTTGTTCATACATTAAAAGCATCCCTTCATCCTTTAAACTTTTATCATAAGATTATAATAATTCATCACATCTTCAGGCCACTAATAATAATAATAATAATAATAATAATAATAATGCCCCAAAATAATTACAATAGTAACATTAAAGATCACTGTTCACAAGATCACCATAACAATGATAATACAATTTGAAATATTTTAGAGATTTATCAAAATATGACACAGAGACACCAAATGAGAAAATGCTGTAGGGAAATAGTGTTGATAGACTTGCTTGATGCAGAGTTGCCACAAGCCTTCAATTTGGAAAAAAATGCAGTATCTGCAAAGCACAATAAAGTGAAATACAATTAAACAAAGTATGTCAATATAATTATATCCATGTACCATTGTAATGCCATAGAATAATTTTTGCCCTAAAAGTCCTATGAAGTCTGCAAATTTATCCATTCTTCCTCCCCAATCCCTGGCAGTCATTTATCATTTACCCTCTGCATAGCTTGACTTTTCTAGAATGTTGGAATCATACATTATGTTGCCTTTCTAGATTGTCTTCTTTCACTTAGTAACAAGCACTTAAATTTCTTCTATATCTTTTTATGGTTTGATAGCTCATTTATTTTTAGTACTAAACGCTATTCCATTATTGGAATGGACTGAAATTTGTTTTTCTGTTCACCAATGACATCATGGTTGCTTCCAAATTTTGGCAATTATAAATAAAACTGCTACAAACATACCTCTTTGACTATTTGTGTGGACATGAGTTTTCAACTCCTTTAGGTAAATATTAAGAAGTGTAGTTTCTGGATCATTTTGTTAAGAATATGTTTAGTTTTATAAGGAACTATAAACTATAAGATGGCTATACCATCTTACATTACCACTAGAAATGAATGAGAGTTCTTAATCATATCCTTGCCAACATTTGGTGTTGTTAGTCTTTTGGATTTTGACCAATCTAACAAGTGTATAGTGGTATGTTATTTTTTATACAGATGCTTTGCCACCTGTATATCTTCTTTGGTAAAATGTCTGTTTGAGTCTTTGGTCTTTATAAAGTTGGATTTTCATATTATTATTTTTGAGTTAATAGTTTTTTGTATATATTGGATAATAGTCCTATTTCAAATATGCATTTTGCAAATATTTTCCCACAGTCTGTTGATTGTCTTCTCATTCTCTTGATTGTATTCTATGAAAATAGAAATCTTTACTTTTAATAAAGACCAGGTTATCAGTTATTTATTTAGTGAATCCTTCTTTTGGTGTTAAAAATGTCATCCCTAAACTTAAGTCACTTAGATTTTTCTACTATGTTACCTTCTTGGATTGGATTTTTATAGTTTCACATTTTATATTTAGGCTTATGATCAATTTTGAGTTAATTTTTTTGAAGGGGGGTGCAAGATCTCTGCCTAATTTTATTTTGGTATTTTTTTTTTGCATGTAAATATTCTAAACATATCACTAAAATGGAAAACATTCACTTGGAATTATCAACTGAGGTCCAGCTGAGGTGGAGACTAATATCAAGGAAAGACAGGAAATACCTGGAGAGTGTAACTCCATAACAGCTCACTCAACATGGTCAGGAGTGAGCCACATAGTCAGCCAGCCCAAGAGGAGATTCCATCCATGAATGAGACAATAACATCCAAGACACAACTACAATAGGAGAAGCCAAGTAACAAAGCATGACCTATATATATGCTGTCTACAAGCAAATACTTTCTTATAGCACCCAGCTCAGGAGATCTAAGAAACTGCACCACTGAGTCCCACAAAACACCTACTATATAAGATCAAACTATAAAGTTTGGGTGGCATAATAGTTTGATTTGATACATAGAAACAAATACAAAAAAAAAAACATCAAAAATTGAGAGACAAAGAAACAACCCCAAAAGGAAAGAAAAGGAGGAAGCGTCAGAAAAGAAACAAAATGAAATGGAGGCAAATACTTTGTCAGATAAAGAATTCAAAATTATGGTAAAAATGGGTGCTCAAACAATTCAGTGAGAACAACAAGCAACTTAATGAGAATTATAAAGAAATGAATTAGAATATTATGGTTAATGAGAGCTACACTGTCATGAAAAGAGAGCTTGAAACAATAAATAAGTATCAACTGGAAATGAAGAATGACATAGCTGAAATAAAGAATATCCTGAAAGGATTCAAAGATAGACTAGAAGAACCTGAAGACCAAGTCAGTGAGTTAGATGGCAAGGTAGAAAAAAATACCCATTCAGAGCAGCAAATGGAAAAAAATAAAAACCTAACAGGAGGAGAGTTTAAGGGAGCATTGGGACTTCATGAAAGTAACAACATTCACATTATAGGAGTACCAAAAGGAGAAGAATCAAAGCAAGAAATAGAGAACAAAATTGGAGAAATAATGATAGAAAATTGCCCTAAAAGGAAAATTCACTCAAGTTCAGGAAACAAAGAGTCCCAGCCATGATGAATCCCAAAAGACCAAGACCTAAGAACATAACAATTAAAATGACAAACATTAAAGACAAAAAACGAATCTTAAAAGCTGCAAGAGAAAAAGACAAAAAATTACTTAAAAGGGAGCTCCCATTAGACGCATAGTTAATTTGTCAATAGAAATACTTTAGTCCAGAAGGTGAAATAAAGAGCTATGCAGACAAAAAAAAGGATAAAACAATTTACTACCATCAAACCAGTACTGTAAGAAATGCTAAAGAGACTACTGTAATGATAGGAAGAAATATATATAGAGAGAATACAGGCATGAAGAATAAAATGGCAATAAAAATAAGTACCTATCAACAATAACCTTAAAAGTAAATGGCCTAAATGCTCCAATCAATAGGCATAAGAGTTGCTGAATGGATGACAAAGCATGACCCATATATATGCTGTCTATAAGAAAATCACCTCAGAACAAAAGACTCACAAAGAACGAAAGTGAAGGAATGGGATAGAATATTATAGGCAAATGGAAATGAAAAAAAAAAAGTTGGGGTAGCAATACTCATATCTGACAAAATAGACTTCCAAGTGAAGATCCTAACAAGAGCAATGAAAGTCACTTCATAATAATAATAGGATTAATACAACAATAGGGTATAACTCCTAAACATATATACCCCCAATACAAGATTATCCAAATATACCTTTAAAAAGAACTTATGAAGGATTTTAAAGAAGATATGGACAGCAATATAATCATAGCAGGGGTCTTCAACACTCTACTCAGATCACTGGACAGATCTTCTAAACAAAAAACAAAAAAAAAAGAACAAGGAAACAGCAATCTTAACTACACACTAGATCAGATGGACATTTAGAAAACATTTTAACCCAGACCTACAGAATATACATTCTTCTCAAGTGCACATGGGAAATTTTCAAAGATAGATCATATGTTAGAATTTTAGGACACAAACTAAGTCTCTACACGTTCAAGAAGATTAAAATCATATCAAGCATCTTCTCAGATCACAATGGCACAATTTATCTACAATAAAAACATTCAGAAACATTCAAACACATGGGCTAAATAGCATGTTATTAAAGAACAAATGAGCTACCAAAGAGATCAAGAAGTAAATAAAAACCTTCCTGGAAATAAATGAAAATGAACACACAACAAACCAAACCAATGGGCCATAATAAAAGTAGTCCTAAGAGGGAAGTACATCACACTATAGGCCTGTCTCAAAAAAAAAAAACAACAAAAAAAAAAAAACAACAAGAAAAGCTTCAAATAAACTATCTAACCTTACATCATAAAGAGATAGAACGAGAACAACTAGAAAAGCTCAGAGTAAGTAAAAAGAAGGAAACAATAAAGATTGGAGTGGAAATAATGACATTGAGACTAAAAGAAGCAATACAAAAGATTAACAAAAACAAGAGCTGGTTCTTTGAAAAGAAAAACAAGATTGATTAACCTTTAGCCAGACTCATCAAGAAACAAAGAGAGAAAATCTAAATAAACAAAATCAGAAATGAAGGAGAAATAACAACTAAACCCACAGAAATACAAAGGATTGTTAAAAAAAAATACTGTGAACAACTATACTCCAATAATCTGGACAACCTGGGTGAAATGGACATATTCTTAGGAAAATACAATCTTCAAAACTCAATTGGGAAGAATCAGAAAATTTGAGTGGGCCTAAAACTATTGATGAAATTAAAGCAGTATAAAAACACAAACAGCAGCCGAAACCGGTTTGGCTCAGTGGATAGGGCATCGGCCTGCAAACTGAAAGGTCCCAAGTTTGGTTCCGGTCAAGGGCATGTACCTTGGTTGCAGGCACATCCCCAATAGGGGCGTGCAGGAGGCAGCTGATCGATGTCTCTCTCTCATTGATGTTTCTAACTCTCTGTCCCTCTCCTTTCCTCTCTGTAAAAAATCAATAAAATATATCTTAAAAAAACACACACTCACACACACACACACACAAACAATAACAACAAGAATAAAATTCCCAGCAAACAAAAGCTCTGGTCCAGATGGCTTCACAGTGCAGTTTATCAACCTTCAAAGAAGAACTAACACCTATCCTCCTCTAACTATTCCAAAAAATCCAAGAGAAAGGCATGCATCTAAGCTCTTTTTAAGAGGCCAGCATTAGCCTAATTCTAAAACCAGATAAAGACACCACAAAGAGAGAGAGAGAGAGAGAGAGAGAGAGAGAGAGAGAGAGAGAGAAAGAGAGAATTACAGGCCAATATCCCCAATGAACACAACAGCTAAAATCCTCAACAAAATATTAGCAAATCAGATCCAGAAATTTATTAATAAGATCATGACCAAGTGGGATTTATTCTTGGGATGCAGGCTGGTACAGTATTTGCAAATTAATAAATGTATTATATCACCTAGACAAAAATCACATGATCATATCAATTGTCACAAAAAAAATCATTTAACAAAATCCAACAACCTTCTTTGATATTCCCTCTCAGTAAAGAGGGAATAGAGGGTTCATACCTCAACATAATGAAGGTCATATATGACAAACCTATAGTCAACATCACACTGAATAGGCAAAAATTAAAACCATTTTCCCTAAGAACAGGAACAAGATAGATGTTCACTTTCACCACTATTACTCAAAATAGTAGTGGAAGCTCTAGCCTCAGTGATCAGACAAGAAAAAATAAATAAAAAGCATCCAAATTGAAAAAGAGGAAGTAAAACTCTCATCAATTACAGATGACATGATATTGCACAGAGAAAACACTAAAGACTCCACCAAAAAAACTACTAGATTAAATAAATTAATTTGGCAATGTAGCAAAATGTAAAATTAACACCCAGAAATTGATGGCATTTGTATACACCAATAATGAACTTTCATAAAGATAAACTAAATAAAATAATCTCATACACCATTGCAACAAAAAATGAAGATACTTAGAAGTAATCTTAACAAAGGAGGTAAAAGATTTATCTCAAAAAACTACAGAATGTTGAAAAAAGACAGAGGAAGATATAAAGAAGTAGAAGAAAATAATGTGTTCATGGATTATTAGCATCAACATCATTAAAATGTCTATACTATCCAAATTCAATGCAATCTGTATTAAAATACACAATGACATACTTCACAGATCTAGAACAAATAATTCAAACATTTATATGAAACCAAAAAAGACCCCAAATAAGTGCATTTTTCTTGAGAAAGAAGAACAAAGTTGGAGGACTCACAATACCAGACATCAAGTTATACTATAAAGCCTGGTACTGGCACAAGAACAGACATATAAATCAATGGAACAGAACAGAGAACCCAGAAATTGACCCAAACTATTATACTTAATTAATATTTGACAAAGGATTCAAGAGCATACAATGGATTAAGACAGTCTCCAATGTTGGCAAAACTGAACAAGGTACATACATACAAAAAAAAAAAAAGAAAGAAACTAGACCAGCAGCCTACACCATACACAAGAATAAACTCAAAATGCATAAAAGACCTAAATGTAACTCTTGAAACCATAAAAATCTTAGAATCATAGGCAGTAAAATCTCAGACATTTCTCATATCAATTTGTTTACTGATATATCTTCTAGGGCAATGGAAACTAAGGAGAAAATAAACAAATGGGACTACATCAAAATAAAATGTTTCTGCACAGCAAAAGAAACCACCAATAAAGTGAAAAGAAAACCCACTGAATAGAACATATTTGCCAATGAAACATCTGATACAGGGTTAATTTCCAAAATATATAAGAAACTCATACAACTTAACAAAAGGAAGACAGACACTTCAACTAAAAAATGGGCCAAGAACCTTTATGCTACTTTTTGGACCAGTTTGCTACTGTGTTAGCAAGAACTGCTTTGTCTAATGGCTCCTTAGTAACACTGACTACTTGGTCTGTAATAAAGACACTCTTATATACCCACAACTTTTCATGTCTTCTTGGTCTGCTAAGACCCAGCATCTAAGGGGGGTCCAGTCCCTGGCAGAGGGACTTGAACCCAACAGTTGATGTAGTTGGCAGGATAAAGGGTCTGTACTCCAACAGTGATCACAGTGGAGCAGGATTCAAGGAGTAAGTACTCCCTAACAATTGGTGCAGCAAGCAGGGTCTGGGAAAATCCAGAGGACTCACGAGCAGGGTTCAGGAGTATGTGCAGACACACGAGTGAGTGCTCCCGACACTGGTATATATGAAAGCAATTGGCTTTTGTATATTAATCTTAAATTTTATAACCTTGCTAGTATCAGGAGGGTTTTTTTGTTAATTCTACTGGATTTTCTACAAAGATAATTATGTCATCTCTGAACAAAACAGTTTTATTTCTTCCTTTTCAATATGTATACCTTTTATTTCTTGTCTTCTTGCATTAGCAAGGACTTCCAGTGCTTTTTTGAAAATGAGTAGGGAGAGGGACTATTCATTCTTGCTTTGTTCCTGATCTTAGCAGGAAAGCTCCCAGTTTCTCACTATTCAGAATCATGTTAGCTGAATTCTACTTTTGAAAATAAATGTTAGGGTGTTGTTATAAGTTTAAATAAAAATGGTGCTCAAATATGTTTGCATGCCCAATTTAAAAAAAAATGTGGACAGTTAAGGCACTAAATTTTTCTGCCAGGTTAATATCTGGGCAGTCTTAGAATGAAATGCACTCCTGCATCCCTAAAATTTTTATGAGTTTGTTATTGATTAGGAGCATTTTAGGTCTGGAGTAGTATTTACTTCCTTAGATGACAATACTTTTTTTCCTCAACATCCCGCTACCCCCAAGAAGGTGCCAGTAGATTAATGAACTGTAGTTGACTCAGTGAAATTCTCATCAAACTATAAGAAACTCTGACATGGAATTCAGACCCAATTTACTAGTAGTCGGCTTAAATGTTGAGAAGGGATCATTTCCAAAGTGTAATACTTTGTTTCCCAGTACTGAATTCAACTGCAGATATAAACTAGGTTACAATGACTCCATAACATTTCCATCCAGTTATATTAGTATCTTGGGTACTAAGGGCATTCCAAAACATTCTATCATATGTTCAGACTTTAAAAAAAAACTTAATTATAGATATAAAGGCAGAGAACTGAGCTGGTTTGTACAATTCTCCCCAAAGCCAGCGAATGGATTCCAAAATACCCCCAGACCTTCCACATAGAGAGGTTTCCAGAGGTTTGTCTGCTCACTCTTCTTCAGCTTCAAGTTCAGCTTCAGTTTCTCTTCTGACCCTATAGATTGCCAAGGAAAAAAGTAATGAGTTTTTTCTTTAAATTTTTATGAGAGAGAGAGAGCAAGAGGGAGAGAGAGAAACAAGTTGTTGTTCTACCTATTTATGCATTCCTTAGCCTGGAGGTCCAACCTGCAACCTTGGCATATCAGGACAGTTCTCTCACTAACTGAGCAACCCAGCCAGGGCCTAGTTTGTTTCTTTTTCAGTTCATAAAATTTATTTGCATTTACTTAAACTAATTTATTAAGAAAGGCTTTATGAGGAATAAAAGTAATATATGAGCAATGCACTCTCACAAAGTTTAAGAAATAGATTGTTGTCAACTACTCACATTGTTTAAACTCTTAGGAGGTCAATCTTAGTATTAATTTCTTTTTCTAAATTGTTAAAAGTTTGTTTTTTTGTTTTGTTTTGTTTTGTTTGTTTTGTTGATATCTTTTGGAAATAAAATCCTCTTCAGGAACCAGATGCCTATTTATTGTGGTAAAAAAATATTATACTGACTGCCAAACCAGAATACCTATAATATGTGTCAATATGACCTTGAATCATTTAATTCATTCAGTAAACATATATTGAGCTTCTTTGTTTGACAGGTGCTTATGTTTTACACAGCATTCTATGCTGGTATTCTTAATTTGAAGTTAGGTGAATCCTATAATTTATTTCTTGCACCACATATTCAGTCTTAGGTTCTTTCAATCCCTCCACTGGGAGAATCTTCTGCAACTCTGTTTCTCTCTTAGCTAAATCGATCTTTCTTGGTTTTGCCTGAACTTATATACCTGTTATACTTACCATAACCATCTACCTTAGATTTTCAAGGGCAGTTCTGTATTCCAATTTTGGGCTCATTAAATATGTCAATTATAATTATATGTAGATGGCATCTTTGTTGAAAACATATACTATATATTTGTCTCCAGAGGGAAAGCACTCTGTAACTATTGGTTAAGTAAATTGATAAATGTTTAATTTGAGGCAGCTTTATCAAAAGAAAAATATATCACACTTTTCAGCTAGATTGGAGCACTTTGAAAGGGAAAGTGAGATCTACCTCAAGCTTGCACTTCTGCCCGTGGCGGCTCAGAAGTCTCTGTGACAGCCTTTGCTGTGATTGTGCTAGATGCACACTCTCGCTAGGATGAACAGTTCCTCCTCTTCATTTCTGGCTATGTAAATCTTTCCCATCCCTCAAAGGCAGTTCCCCAGGGAAGTTCCCCAGGCATGGTCTTTATGTTTCCCTTGATGGGTAGTTGGACATGTAAAGACCTACAGATAAAAAAGAAAAATTCAGATTGTTTCCTCTTGGCTTTGTGTTCCTAATGTTTTCTAATGTCTACAAAGAAACATAAGGAGATGAGGGTGAGGGGACTCCTTTCCTCTGTATATATTTTTTTCAATAAGACAAGTATATATTTTATTCTAAATATATTGAACCAAAGTGTTTACATAAGCAAGTCAAGTGTTACATAATAGACTCTTACCTCCAAAGTGATTTTAGATTTTCCAAAGTTATAAAAGAGAAAAAATGCAAAACAACCTCTATATATATTTTTTTAAATCAATAATTTCTAACTTTGATCTCCTAACTTATATTTTTTATGTACATTTGGAAATTAACCATGAACTGTTTCTTGAGGTAACTTATATCATGTCACTTAATATCTGTGGAGTTGTTTAATCATTCACTGATTTAGAAACTTGCTAAGGGTTCCAAGAATAAAGTAGGTTCCTCAGGAATCTTGGAAAAAAGAAAGGAATTTGCCAGAAATAGAACATTGTCTCACTAATATAAAGATGTGGACAGGAAACCAGAAGGCTGGTCAACAACCTTAATTGCTCTAACCACTCACTGTTTAGTTGAAACATTGTTAGCTGAAGCAGCCTCCATCTCTGTTTTTTTTATGTATTTTTGTTATTGGAATTTTCTACCCATAGTCTCAATAAAAGGGATAGCAAAGCCAGAGCAGTAGTAGTCCTCCCACTAGAGGTGGGCTCTTGCCTGGTTCCCAATATTCCCAAATTAATATTTTCCTAGTCTCTTTTCATTTGTGTGCGGCCTTCTCCAGAACTCGAACCCTGAACTCTACTGGATGTGAAAGGGATTCCCATAGGAATTACTCTGTAAGTGATGGAAGTTTTGGGGTACTAGAATTGAGATTCCCAAGTGAAAAGGAAAGGAATGGGAACAAAGTTTATTCTAGAGTGAGAGCTGTAGTCTCAGATGCCTACAGGGATCACAGGAAGTAAATTAAAATAAATGATTTAACAAGAATAGGGTAGGATGCCGAGACCAGTTTGGCTCAGTGGATAGAGCGTCGGCTTATGGACTGAAAGGTCCCAGGTTCGATTCCGGTCGGGGGCCTGTACCTTGCTTGCTGGCACATCTCCAGTGCGGGGCATGCAGGAGGCGGCTGATTGATGTCTCTCTCTCATCGATGTTTCTGACTTTCTATCCCTCTCCCTTCCTCTCTGTAAAAATATTAAAAAAAAAAAGAATAGGGTAGGATCTATGTCAAAATTGAACTCAAGCATTAAGTATTTGAAAACAGAATGGGCAGGAAGGTAGGGTATTGCCCCTGTAGCACTGGGAAATTAGTTTGTGGCTGGTAAAAATTAACATTTTTAAGTATAAGTCTTGTTGGTGTTACTCAAATGTCCTTTGACTGAGCCCAGGCAAAATTTTTCTAAATTTCTAGTGGAGTATGCAGCTTGGCTTGAAACTCTTGAGAATCTCCATTCCACTTTGAATGGGGAATGGAGATTCTCAAGTGAAGTCTAAAACAATTGGAACAAAGATGATGCCACTTGACTTTATAAAAAAGCTCTTGTCTCTCTACCTAGGGTGCTTTGGTAAAACTCCCATGCTCTGTCTGTATAGGTATTTCTAGGCTAGCCCTAGCCATTCTCCTCACCTGGGCCTGGCCTCTGGGCCTTGGAGTCAGTGTTCTCATATCACTCACCTCTGAAGCCCTTTGAATAAATTCTTTATTTGGACTCCTTGCTTCTCAACTTCACTTTTCCCTAAGATTTTGCCTTCTGTTTCCCCTTTGTCCTACAATCTATTCTTTCGTGAAGCTTCACATTATCAAACTCTGCCAGAACCTCAAGTCTTTACTTGCTAAGAAAAATAATTTGGACATGGATATTTTGCAAGAAAGTTGAGAGAAAAGTTTAGCAGAGCAAGAGTTCCCATATAAGAGTGTGAGTTGACAGAGAGCCTTCCCCAATTTGGCAATGATGGCAGACAGAAGGATTGGTTTTCGCAACACAGGCCCTCCAGCCAGGTTTCTGCATTCACACTGCAAATAGTTTAATTGTGCTTGAACCTCTCATTGAATGAGGCCACAAGGAGGGGATAGGAGCTGCATATCTCCAGGACAAGAAAGCTCAAATACTTTCCACAGTGCATATAAACCACTTCAGACCCTCCTGGAAAATAGGAAGGAAACAGGGGAGGAACAACTGTTGAAGTTGCTAGTGGAAGGAAACCACTCTCAAAGATCACTATGAAAGCATTTGCACTCCCTGTTGCTCTTACACTCATGCTCTGCCCCCAGGAAGGAAGCCATAGATGTTTCCGCAACAAAATACTTTGAACAAAACAGAATAATGCAACTATTCTGGACTTGCAGCACTTTTCGGCTTAACCATCACTATGTCATCTCCCACAAGACAGTTACCTCTTTTAACCTGATGATATGATAATATTTGCCTCACACTGTTGCTGAGATATATAAAAGAGGCAATGTATTTTAAAAAAATTTAAATATTTATTAGCATTTTAGCTCTGATGGTGTTCATTGTATTTGTGAAATGATTCAGGCTAGAAAGGAAATATAACTTTTTAGTCCCAAAAAAGTGTGTGTGTTAGAGACCTCCAGCAGTACAGAAATGAACAGCATTTTGGAGTCATGCCTCAGTGCAAAGAGAAGATCTGCAACATACTAACTACATTATTACAGATTATCCCATCTGTCTTCTTTTGTGAGTAAATCTTTGCATTGTTTTCAGGATTAAGTGAGAAAACATAGAGCATAATGTTGGTTCTTTCTTTTTCTCCTTTCTATTTCTTCTCAGTCTCCCAAGCTCATTAAAACCCAAGAAAAGAAATTTACCAGAGTAAATCCAAGCAAATATCTTGGAGTCCAATGGAGAATAAGTGATTCTTTCATGCCAGACAATGCTAGACAGACTCTTCATTTAGCTTTTGCATCTGTAGTCTGGTATCATTTATACTCTCGTAAACCCATAATAGCTCTCGGTTGTAAAAGTTTCTGGTGATGCAAGATTAACTTGAGTTATTATGAGCAGAATGAAAGGCTGCAATGGAAAATAATGTGTCCATGGATGTCACTCTGACATCATAGATTTGTTTTCCCCTGAGCTGACACTTACAAAGATGTACCTCCTGAACTAAGGATCCATAAGTTGAGGAATTTATTAAGTCAACTAATTGTCTGACTTATGTTTATTTATTATTATAGTACCTTATTTTTTTAGTCTGTGATATGAATAGTTAAGCTTTCATCAATGAGAGACTCAAAAAAATGACACATTTACACAACAAATAAAAACATGTATGGAAAATTTTTACATACACTGTAATGGAAGGATGACAGGGAAGGCAGAACCTAGCATGTTTTTAGTGGACACTGTTATTTTGAATAAGACAAGTGCCTTAGTATTAGTTCTACTTTGTCATGCAAAAGTCATCCCAGCAGGGCAGGTTATTGTTACTATTCCCACCCTATATTTTGAGAAACCACTGGAGGATAAACAAGTTGGCAAGAAACAATGAATGCAACTGTCTGGCTCTGTGGGAGCAGAAAGCTGAGCCTCCCACTTCTCCTTTAGGAAGGTCTTGGCATTAGGGCTGACATTGGGAAATGAATGAATACAAACTGCTTGAGGTGTAGCAATGAAAGCAAGGCTCAGTGCTCTTCAGACTCAGAGAAGCTTTGTCTCAAAATTTCCCAGATAAGCATTTATGTCTGGAGGAAAACAGGACCAAAGCCAAGTATCTCTGGTATATGGAGCAGCATCAGTGAGGGGAGAATTTGTTAGGAAATGGTTTTCATTTTAGGCCACAAAGTGTTGTCCTGAAGAGTGAATTTAGAGGCAGTTTGACGTACCCCAGCTGAAACCAAGAGTCCTTAATAATTGATTAAATTAAGTTTTAAATCCTAGCTTTAGAAATTCTCTCTTTCTTTCTCTCCACCCCACCCCATCAGAGACTTAGCCTTTCTCTCAGAAAGTAAGCAACCCCCAAGGCAGCAGAAGACAGTAGTCAAGATCTGACTAAGGGGTCAAGGGGCTAAAGAGAGAACATCTTCACCTGAGCTATGTTTCAGGTCCCAAGCCCTGAGGTAGAACCACACCACGTTACTTTTTGATGAAATCAAACTGAGGGATGGGAGAAACAGATTTCAGAGCTGCCCCAAGACCTGAAGAAATGCTTCATTATCCTTACATCACCTCCAACCAATCAGCTTCCAGCACAAGTCTGATTCTTATTCCATGGTGTCTTATGATTTTGCCTCATATAATCAATCTGTAACCTATTGTTGGGGAAAAAGTCCCAAAAATCTAATGCTAAATTCAGGATTGATTCCAAAGAACTGACACAGCCTTATTCAAATTCATAAGAACTTTATTAGGGAAAACTTACATATATGTGTAAAGCAGCTGCTTGTTCTCAGTGGTGGCTGGCCAGGAAAAGATCTCCCTTTCCCCTTCCCCCAGGACGGGGTCTCTTTTTTATAGAAGGTTTATAGTAAAAGCATATCATGGGTAGTCACATAGACCACCAGAAAGAACAATGCCTTTCTAAATTATCATGTAATATCAGGTAGTTACCCATACTACCAGCATACATTTATTATCCTCCTTCTTGGGGGTATGACATTTGCCTTTGGGCAGCATTCCATCTTTTTTGGTAGTCAGTCAAGCCAGAGGCTACAGAAATTTAAACAGTCACAGAAGGTCAGAGAGTCCATTTCCCAGACGCCTTTACTGATGGAGACCTATCGCATCTCTGAGCTCCCTACACACCAATGGGATTTCAGGCTTTTAAGCATTAACTTCCATTACCTTGAATGGTGACATTTACAGTAAATAGTCAATATTTCTCTACTGTAATTCTTGGTGTTTAATGTTTGGCTCTGTTAATATATCAGGTGGATGAACTCTTTCTGTTAGGTAACATAACTTCAAGATGAGGTTCTTCCTTACTGTGAATATACTGAAAATGTGTGAACTGTCTGGGCACTTGGGATTCCTATGAAGAAGGTGACTAAAAGGGCAGAAAGAAATTTAGGATTATGAAATGAGATTCAATAAAAAGGCTTAACTTGGTTTTGACTTTAATAATAAAATAAGATGGCCTTATTTGTTTCCCTATCTGAAGTGTGTTCAATTGGTTACCCTCGTGGATGAAAAGGGCCACATACTGACCTGACAAGCTCAGGGGAGGCCTGCATAGCAGTCTTTCGAACTCAGAGACCTAAAGAAACCACAAAGGATGGTCTGAAATTAAACTTTACCTAAACACAGTTATGGTGGACAGTTACATTCTAGGCTAGTATCTTCACTGACAAGGTCAACCTTTACCTTAACTGAGCCTATCTGTCTTTTTTTGCATCTATGATAACATACCCTTGAAATGTTTCGGTAACATGTAACTTTCCTTTTTCTGGAGCCCCTGGGGCACAGCCAAATGTGCTGGGTGCCAGGACAGATGCCACAAATTCCTTCATTATCATGTTAATTATTCCTGTACCCACCTAAGTATGTGTCCATTATTTTACTTTTCATCCAATCCCAGGGGTCTGCCCCTCCTCACCCCAGACTCCCTCCCCACCCACTTTGCTTTATCCCACCTCCTTAATCTATAACCCATGAATTTCATGTGACCCACCTATGTCCCTCCTTTGATTGCAATGTATAAATACAAATGTAATCCACCATTCTCCAAAGCATCATCTCAATTCGTCAAGGTTCTGCTCCCCAATATATGTTGACAGTTTGGCTCAAATAAACTAACAAAAATTCTTTACAGGCTTCAGTGTTTTTTGTATGTTAACACTAAAAATATAGTGAGAATTATTAGCTCAAATTTGTAAAATATATCACATTTATTCTATTCAAAACTCAAATTTACCCACCTTTCTCCCCTGCTTCTAAATTAAAAATTACTTTATTTCACAAAAAAAGAATTCCTCTTTTGGGGTGAAGGTTTAACTTGGGTCTTCTTGAACTCTAAGAAAATATGATCATAATTCTACCAAAAAAAAAATAAAAACACCACACATATGCTTACTCTCGTCACTCTTAAGTAATTAACATTTAATAACAATACAGTACTGAGAACTGCGTAGAGTGAGGCAAGTAATTTTTTTATAATCATATTGATTCAGGCTATTATCTCAGTAATTAGAAATGTTGCTTGATTTCATTAATAGTAACATGGTAGGGAAATTGCAAAAATCTACCAAGAAGAATACATACTGTAAAAGGTTCAACAATGACAAAAAAAAGGAAACCAAAGTAAGAAAATAAATGTTACAAATTAAGCAGTTAAGGTATTTTCAAGTATGCATTAATATTTCATAGAAGTTTTGGTTCCTAACAGTTTAATAGCAACTCTCTTGAGGAGAAACTTGATAAAGTCATTCAAGTTGTAGGGCACAAATAATGAACCACAAAGGGTGGCAACTTGCAAATTAAATGTGGTGTTTGTATTGAGAAAGAAAAGGAAAGTTTGCATTTCCCCATGGGAATCTTTAATGACACAAGAAACAATACTCTAGAAAGTAATTTTGAAAATTAATCCAGTCCTGGCCAGTGTACTCAGTGGTTAGAGTGGCAGCCCATGTAGCAAAGGGTGGAGGATTTGATTCCTATTTAAGGGTTGCAGGTTTAATCCCCAGGACAACTGTGGTGCTTTCAGGAGGCAACCAATCTCTCTCTCTCTCTCTCTCTCTCTCTCTCTCTCTCTCTCTCTCTCTCCCCACACACACACACACAACACACATACACATACCAGGTGAGTATGGTGACTATTCAGAGCAATATACATATATATTTTATCAAGTTTGTTAATTAGATCTATGTCTATGATTGTTACATATCTCATTATACTTGTTTTAAGTTTTTTTACTAGTGAAGGAATAAATAGGGTTAAAATAAGAGTTTTCATAAGGAAAGAGAAGTAAGAGTGGAGGGGACAGTCCTTCCATGCACAGATGAGAAGCAGTAACTAAAATGTTCTGATTGGCCAGGCATAAAGAAAGAGGGAACTGAGGGGAAATTGCCCTGTCAAATATGATAGTATTTTCTGAAGGAAAAAAATAATAAAATTGGACAAAGCCTGGAGGTTAATTCTCAGATTAATCTTTCCTAAAGGGCTAATCAATCAAATCTTAGCATAAGATTGAAAGGATACACACAGGGAGGAAACAAACAAAAAAACACTAGGAGTTTTAATAATGAGGTGAAATAATATCTCATGTGCTTTTCCCTTTCTATCATCTGTACAATAATATTTTGTTTTACTTAATTATATATGTATTATGAAACATTTATAATCAATAAGTATCAGTAAATACAAGTTTTATTCTGCTTACCCAAGACAGAACGTCTACTTTTAAATGTTGCACCTTTGCTCTGATCAGTCACTCACACCCACCTAGTACTATAGTAGGCAGTTAGACAGGTATGAATAGAATAGGGACAGTAGGTCAGGTACAGGTACAGGTAACCAGGACAGAAAGTCCCAGGTGCCTAGCAACAGACAATTGTATGTGGAACCCTGCCCTCAAGGTGACCTTTCCTCCCCTAGCATATTGCTGGTCCTGTGGTTTAGCTCCCTTGACCTTTCATATTGATGGTTATGTGGGTTGGATACTCCCCTGACCTTTCCTTCCATGCATGATGCTAGTCATGTGGTAGACCATTTTAGAGAAGGAATGGGGGGAATAGAGAATAGCCTAATATGACTCCACACATGCCCTGTATGACCTCACTCCTTCAAACAGTAAGCTCTCAGAACAATGATATTCTGCACCACATCAAATTATAGTAGGAATGAACCCTTGGATCTGCCGACAACAGAGACAGGGTTTTGGTCAAATTAGAGATAAGCCTCAATTGTGCTTTGGTTCCAGGCCAGGCAGGGTGACTCCATGGCTGAGATCAGGACCAGCTTGGATAACTAATGACCTTCTGCACTGACACCGACCAATCTGTAGAGACCATGACTCTGAAAGGTAACAATGGAAAGCTGATAAATATTCCTTTGAGATCTTTCCCTGGAACCTCCCCTAAAACCTCTGCCTTTAGAGAGGTAATAAAACCCCTTAAGACAAAGGATTCAGTTCTCTCTCTCACTCTCTCGCCCCAACACCAGCACCTACTTCCTTTAGGCATATCTGCTTTCTTTCTCCTAAGCTACAAGGGCCCTTCTTTTGACCCTTTAACCTGTTTCCTGAGCCCATGCAACCCAGATGGCTCACCTTCTCCCATGGCTCACTTCTGAATTCTTTCTTGCCAGAACTTAAGAACCAAGGTTGTTGAACTGAGGTCCAGTTGCCGGTAACATTCTGGTGCCATTTCACTGATAACAATATGTTAATGAAAAATTATTACAAAAGAACTCAATAGAGATTGAATGTAAATAACTTTCTCTTTCACAATACCTCCATTTCACAATAAATCTAAATGTAGATTTATAAGAGTCATCTCATGGTAAAGGCAAATAAATACATATTTTCAAGAGTTTGGTAAAAGGCTGCTGGAAATTCTACACAGGATTAGGCAAAAGTTCAGTCTGGGTCTTCAGTGAGTATCTTTTATGGTAACTACTCTATTATTTAGCATTTCACCCACTACTGCTTACTTCCACTTCCTTATTTTATAATAACCCAGTGTGAGCATGGCTTTTGAAATAATGCATGACCCATAAAGACAATAATTCTTTCCTACATGATCAATGATATCTTTATATCAAAGCACTTTCATGAATTTTATTACATTAACTATCATGTTACATATTGGGAAACTAAAGTTCAAAGATGTGGCTGGATTGACCCTAAGTCTCATAGCTAGATAGTGACGAAGTTATGACTCAAATCCCATTCTCCATTTCCCAGTTCAGTACCCTTCCTGGTGTATCCTGCCAGAAAGTGTCAGTTACATGAAAAAATTAAATTACATTTTCTTTCACTTTAGTATAGGGAAAGACATCCTGACTCATTGGCTAAATTGAAAGAAAAAGTGATTTTAATCCAAGGCAGAGAAATCTTTTATTTTAGGCCTTTTTCTATTGCGTTATTCTCACTCATTTATTTACATCCTTTTAAAAAATTAAGTAAAATAAAAAAGAAACTATAATACCAGGAAGTGTGTAAAGGGAACTATTTATAAAATATGTGCCCAAAATTATCAAATGAAATTATACTATAGAGCTGTCATTTCATTCATTTAATGTTCTAAACTTGAGTCCCTTGAAAACAAGTAATTGAGAGCCTCTCATTGATTTAATCTGTATATGGTTTAAATGTTACAAATTATCTTTTCCAATATGTACATTTAACCACTCCTTGAACCCCCAGTACTTAGAATAAAGCCTGGCATATATTTGTTCTTAATAAATATTTGTTGAATAAGTGAATGTAATAACTATGCAGTGGCAATCAGAGGCCAAGAAGGAGTAATGAAAGAAAAGAAAAAAGAACTAAATACTGCAGTTAGGCTTTCCTTCTTTTATCTGCCTGGATGGTGACAATAAAATATTACCCAACTTTGGTAACAGTTAAAACTTGATTCGGCTTTTCTTGTTATTTCAGAAATGGGGTTTTTCATTTTCAAGGAAATCAGAGAACAAAGTTTACTGAATTAAGTTGCCTTGTGTATCCAAGGGCTATTTACCAAAAGAGAGTGGGTGGAAAGATGAAGATGATAACAGGTATATAATTGATGATATTGTAATGAGTTTACACAGTGACAGGTGATTACTAGAATTAGTGGGGTAATCACATTGTAAAGTATAAAAATGTCCAATGAATAATATACACCTGAAACTAATATAACCAAAAAAGATTGAATACCAACTATCCTATCTAATAAAAAGAAAAAAACATGCAAATTGGCCATACCTTCACTATGCCCACAAGCCATGCCCACAAGCCAATCAGGAATGAGCATGCAAATTAACCCAACAAATATGGTGGCAGCCATGGAGCTGGAGCAAGCAGGAGGCTTGGGTTGGCCCAGCGATGCAGTACACCAAGCTTCCCACCTGCCCTGGCCGGTCCTGGCCTCCGCTCAAGGCTACAAAGTTTTAATTATAGAAGATAAGTAAATCCCAGATACCAGGGCCTCCTCTTAGGTCACCAGGGGGCATGGCCAGCCTGCAAACCACCACAAGCTCTTCACCTCAGCTGATCCATGCCCCAATGGAACCTGCACCCTGATCCAGGACACCCTTCAGGGCAAACCAGCCAGCCTCCACTTGTGCACCAGGCCTCTATCTTATCTAATAAAAGAGTAATAAGCAAATTAACCCTCACTCCAACACACAAGATGGCTGCCCCATGTGGACACAAGATAGCCACCACAAGATGGCCTGCAAGGGAGGGCAATCGTGAGTGATCAGGCCAGCAGGGGAGGGTAGTTGGGGGTGACCAGGCCTGCAAGGGAAGGCAGTTAAGGGCAATCAAGCATGCAGGGGAGGGAAGTTAGAGATAACCAGGCTAGCAGAAGAGGGAAGTTGGGATCAATTGGGCTTTCAGGGAAGGGCAGTTGTGGGGGGGGACCCAGGCCTGCAGGGGAGGGCAGCTAGGGGTGACCAGGCCTGCAAGGGAGGGAAGTTAGAAGGGAACAAGCCTGTAGAGGAGGTCAGTTAGGGGTGACCAGGCATTCAGGGAGGGCAGTTAGGAGCGACCAGGTCTACAAGGGAGGACAGTTAGGGGAAATCAGGCTGGCAGGGGAGCAGTTAGGCATCAATCAGGCTGGCAGGGGATAGTTAGGGGGTGATTAGGCTGGCAGGCAGAAGCAGGTTATCAGGCCTACATTGGCAGTCAGACATTCCTTGAGGGGTCTTAGATTGGAGAGGGTATAGGTTGGGCTAAGGGACATACACCCCCATGCATGAATTTCATGCACCAAGCCTCTAGTATTTAAATAAAAAAATAAATAAATAAAAATGTTATTCACAATGAAACTCATAAAGACATTTCTATTATCTATCAAGCAGAGAAAGACCTATTTTCTACAAAACATCGTTCTTGACTTATTCTTTTCATTGATGTTCATATGAATTGCCTGACGAGCTTATTAAAACATGAGTGGATTATTTAATGAGTTTGTGGGAAGGCCTGAGACTGTGTTGCTAACAGCTCCCAAAGTATGCCAATATGCTAATCATAGGTAATATGATTACCTATGTGCTTTGTTTGAGTATTATGTGCTTTGTTTACTTTTGGAGGATTCTATGTTTTTTCCTTTATCTTCACTCAGAGCCTTACCATTTTACTATTAATACCTGATGTCAAATACAAAGTTCTTCACTGTCCCCTCAGTGGATTTTTGGCTTAATTTTTTACTCTTCCTGTATCACAGTTTATATTTACATCAAAATGTCAAGATGTTGATGTCACATATACTGATTAGTCAATCTTATTATTATAATACTAGGAGCCTGATGCATGAAATTCGTGCACTGGGAAGGGGTCTCTCAGCTCAGCCTGCCCCCTCTCACATACTGGGAGCCCTCAGGGGATGTCCTACTGATGGCTTAGGCCCACTCCCTGTTGGAACAGCCTGGCTTCCTTTTGCAGGAGGCAACCAGGCTGATCAGGAGAAGGCGCCAGCCCCATCACCCCGCTACTGCAGCCACTGCCAGTCACCACAGTCACCAAGGTATTTTCATCAACATGGACTCCAGTCCCTTTGCCATGAAAAAATGACAACTTTCTCTAGGCATTTTCAAGATGTGCCTTTTATAAGATATAACATTTATTTTTTATTTTTATTTTTATCCTCATCTGAGGATATATTTCCATTGATTTTTTCCCCCTTCCCTCTGATTCCAGGCTGTAGGCTTGGGAAGCAGACACCCCCGCTCCTCTGATCCCAGGCTTGGCCTCTTAAGCTTACAGCCTCCCAATAGGCTGTAGGCTTGGGAAGTGGATACCCCCATCCCTCAAGCCTCTGCAGGATGGCCGGCTGGGAGTGACCTGGGTGCCTAGGAAGTTCCCAGGACCCAGGCATATATGCAAATTAACCACCATCTTAATTGGGTTACTTTACATACTCACTCTGATTGACTGTGGGTATAGTGGAGGTACGGTCAATTTACATGTTTCTCTATTATTAGGAAAGACTAGAGGCCTGATGTACGAAATTTGTGCAAGAGTAGGCCTTCATATCCTCGGCTGCCAGCACCAGCTTCCCTCTGGCACCCAGGACTGAGGCTTGCCTCACAGCCCCAGCTTCATCCAGAAGGTCATCCGGAAGGAAATTGGTCTAATTAGCATATTAAGCTTTTATTATTATAGATTTTTCATCATTGAGAAATCCAAATTAAGTACTTTAAAAAATCATTGACATCATGCTGAGTATGACTGATCAGCCTATAAAGCATGTTTGCTAAAATACTGTCTAAACACAAGGAAAATACATGTCAGAGAGATTCAAAGACACAAAATGAATTCCAGAATGAATTTCTTTTAATATTTAGCACCTCCTGAAGTCATCAGTAAAGTTCTCTTGAACTACTCTTTTCTGAAAACTAAGGTTAAGTGATTATTATTAATCACAGTCTCTTTGGATTGTGAAGTATTTAAAAAATAATTATATGGTAAAATTAAATATAATAGTGTAATAAAACTGAGAAAAAATTACTTTAACAATTATAATTCATTCAGTTCCTTCTCTACCAGTAGTTCTCAAACTTGAGAATTACTGAAAGTCACCTGGAGGACTTTTTTTTTTTTAATTCTTTATTGCTTATAGTATTACATATGTTTAGAGATAGGAATCAAACCTCCTTCCCAGGTATGTGACCTGACAAGAATCAAACCTGTGACTGGGAAGAAGTGCCAACCAACTGAGCCACACCAGCAGGGCAGGAACACAATCTGTTCTTATGCCTATATATCAAGAGTGTTGTTGAAAAAGTACATGTGATTGGTGTAAGATCACATCCTTTCTCTCTCTCTCTCTCTCTCTCTCTCTCTCTCTCCCTGTGTGTGTGTGTGTGTGTGTCTATACACCTCAGAGACCTAGTCTTTCTCCTAATACTTAGCAACACCTTGAAGCAGAAGACAGCAGCCTGGACCTGACTCCGGACTAATGGTAGCATGGTCCAAACTTCTGGCAGGCTAAAGATTGCATCTTGACCTAAGTTATGTTTCAGCTTCTGAGCCTTGCAGTGGAACCAGCCTTGCCTACTTTTCCATGAAACCAGACAGGGGGACATAGGTACAGACTTAAGAACTCTCCTCAAGACCTGAAAAAACAATTCATTACCTTTGCCTCATCTCCAACCAATCAGCTCCTAGCACAAGCTCAAACCCCCACCTAACCCATGGTGTGTAGGATTTCTCGCTTTGTAATCTGTAACCTACACCATCAGGGAGTGCAGGCTTCTGAGCATTACTTCTGTTCTCCTGGGCAGTGTCTTTCAGAATAAAATAGCCAGTATTTCTCCACTGCAATTCTCAATGGTTAGTGTTTGGCTCTGCAATTGCTTAGGTGAATGAACTCTCTAAGTGACCATGCAGTCCCAGCATTCCCTAGCCCTCCCCTTCATCTTTTTTAAAAAATATGCTTTTATTGACTTGAGAGAGAGAGGAAGGGTGAGGGATACACAGAAAGAAACATTGATGAGAGAAACAGTGATTGGCCGTCCCTTCCCCTCCAACTGAGGATAGAGCCCGAAACCTGGGCATGTGCTCTGACTGGGAACTGAACTGGTGACCTCTCATTTTATGGATGGACACTAAATCACTGAACCACACTGGCTGGGCTCTTCATCTTTCTTTTGATCTTCCCACCCATTCCCATTCAAGGAAAAAGACTAAGAACTAAGAAGCACCTAAAGTGAGAGAATTTCTCTCCTATACAAGGGAAGGTTTTAACTGTGGGCAGGACAAGACTAAAAGGAAGAGCCTGGCAGCTAAGCACGGGATGCTAACACTATGCTCAGAGGAACCAGCTCTATCAGAGACCAAACTCAGAAAAACCTCTGGGACTAACAAAAGCAGCAGACCCAGCAGGGCTACCAATCTACATTCAAATGATAAAGTATATTTAACACTTACAAGTTTATATTTTATTTGATATTTTGCTGTACATATATACATTTTTACAGATGAAATCCATGATATATTTAGCTATGTAATGGATTTTTAAAATGTTACAAATTCTAATCAATTTTTAAGTAAAACTCTGAAATTGGGAAATGCTGAAACAAATCTCTAACTATTTTGTGAAAAATAATGCAAGTAGAACCTCTTCAAAACAGAGTTGGAGCTGCAATCCCAGAGGAACTGAACTGCAAGTCTTGCTCTTCAAACCTTTGGGACGTTTAAACTGGGAAACAAACAAACAAACGATAATAACAACAAAAACACTGGTCAGAAATAAACTTTGGACTGACCCTAAAGCAGCATTGTATTCCAAATAATTGTTTGCAAAGATAACAGGGAAGCAGAAATTATAACTACCTAGACTGAAAATTAAAGACATTCTTTAGAATTAGCTTTTCTGCACCTATAGAAATTCCTTACTTAACATAATACCCATAGAAATTTCTTCGGTTTGTAAATATTCCCCTGTACCTCATTATCAGAATACTATTTGGGTTTCTGCCTGAATCAGTGTTTCCTAAATAGTTGTCCTCTTGGACTTCAAACACTTGTTGCCTCTTAGTTTGGCTTTCTATTTTTAGGTTAACAATTGGCATTGTAATTTTCCTCCAGTATTGTGCTCACTTATTCAACATGTTTAAAGCTGAAGTGATATTTGTCCCCCAAATACTTCTCACAACAGAATCTTCAGTAGCAGCAATTGCCATTCTTGCTAGGCATTTAAACACTGCACATTTTAACCAATGCCCCCTCCTCACTCAATTCCCAAATCATGGTCTGCAAATTGTACCTCGCGAGCCACATGTGGCTCTTTGGCCCCTGGAGTGTGGCTCTCCCAAAAAATACCACGCCCTGGGCAAGTCTATTTTGAAGAACTGGCATTAGAAGAAGTTTAAGTTTAAAAAATTTGGCTCTCAAAAGAAATTTCAATTGTTGTACTGTTGATATTTGGCTCTGTTAACTAATGAGTTTGCCAACCACTGCCCATATCCAACTTGCTATTAAGTCTCAAAGTTCTACCTGTTAAATATTTCTTGAATCCACCTATTCTCTCTCACTTAGATGACTTCAAAGGTCTCTTAATTTATTTCCTTCTACCTCTTACTGTCCCTCAAATTAGTTATGCATATACTAGATGATTATTTTTGAAACCCTTCATAGGTTTTACATTTGGGTTAGAATCCTCACATGGGGTGGTAGGTTTTTGCTAGTCAGTTTGCTGTACAGTCAGACTCTATGATCTTTCCTTCCCTGAAACAAAACCCCAATTTTCATGTGTTTTTGAGGGAGGTGATCCCACCTATAAACTTAGTAGTCCTAATTGGTGGACCCTTATTGGCTTCAGCCAATCAGCACACAGCATTTCTTTGGTTCAGAGAATATGTACCTATTTGAGAAAATGAAACTTTAAAAGAAGAATTTATTGAATTTGTAGGGTAAAGCAGCATTCTACACTTCCAAGAGAGAAGTGGGTGAGATTTTTCTTTTTCTGGATGTAAACAAGGAAGCACAGAACCTCTAGGAATACTGGCAGCTATCAGACACACACAAAAAAAGGGAACGGCAGTTATATGGATGACACAGTAAGATACTTGCAAAAGGCAGACAGTGGAGTGGGCAATAATTTAGTTCCTTTGGCCCATATTTGAGGTGCTGAATAAGCCCTGCCAGGGTCTTTCTTAATCATTAGAATTGTCTATTAAAATAAATCCCTTTTGTGATTTAGGGCCCATCAGAATTGCTTTCTGGCCTTTCTCTACCCCTTAGTTTCATGCTACCACTCTGAATGAGAGTCATTAGGCCACATTGGCCCTCTTTCAGTACCTTGAACACATCTGTTAGGGTTAGTCAAATGGCTAAATGCCTCTGTTCACTAAAGAACACAAGAAGGGAAAAGGGACTACGGGGGTGGGGGGTGGGGGGAGAATACATAATGCAACAGAGAATACATAAGGTATATTACCCTGTATCTGCTAAAGCAGAAGTGGGGAGGAAAGAAGAGGTGTTAAAAGCCTCTCTCACTAAACAAAGAAGTCAGCCCTTTTGGGAAAGGAAAAAAAAAAAAAGGATGGGGGGAGGGTGGCAGTTTTATTTCAGTCCCTAAATAGATAAGCTAGCAGTCTCGGGACTTACCAAGGTAAAATTGCTAGATGCTTCTCATAAATTCTGGGCAAGTCATAACAAAGTAAAAGGGAGAGACCTTTAGAGTTAACCTATTCCAGGATTTTGAGAAGAGGAATTTAAAATCTGTGGACAGAAGGGTATATAAAGGGATTCTGGGTCCTTGGACCCTCACCAGGATTGCTTTTCCAAACTAGTTGGGAAAGCCCTTCTGAGCCCCATCTCAGATGCAATTTAGATTTGTTTGTTTCTTTAATACATTTGATTGTTTTAATTTTTAAAATAAATTGGCTTATCACTATGCAATCATCTGGAGTCACTCATTTGAATTCATTCATACAAGAAGACAAGAACCAAGGAGGAGACAGTACTCTCCCTCTGACTCAAGGGGCTGTCCAATAACACCTGTCTGGTGTCTGTGAGAGGTGCCTCTAGCACTGGTGCCGTGACATGGTGACACAGATAAGCATGCTTGGAATCTGAGGTGGACTGCTGCCAGTTAACTCTTTGTTGAGGGGCTGTCCTTGATTCCCTCTGACAGATCACAGTGAATTCAGTCCTTTCAGAGGGTTTCTTTTCGGTTTTGCCTTTGAGGTTGAAGGAGTGGAGCATAACAAAAATTAGGATAACATACTAGGCCTGTGGGAGGAGGGAGACAGAAAATTGAAAGTAAACCCAAATAGATGCTTGTCCCCCTTCTGCCCCCCTCCCAACCTCCCAAGCTCTGAAGATCAAAAAGACAAATTCCTTCCTCCAGTTCCAGTCTTAAATGTCCTTATGCAAGACAGGGCCTTGCAGAGATGACTAAGGTTGAATGAACCCAAAGACATGCAGGGATCTCTCAGTGACTTCCATTTGACTTGTAATTAACTGAATGGCTTATCCGGGGAAAGCACATATAAGGGTTGGTTGCACAGTGCTCCAAGTCCTTCTGGTTGTTTTAGATAGCCAGGAGAGAAACAACTGAGCCAGGAGAGACACTGAGCCACATAAAAAGGAGGTGATGGCCAGGGAAGTGATGAACCCTGAAACCTCTCCTACAAGCAGCACACCTTGACCCACTACATAAAATCCTTAGCTTGCCTGCCTCTGGAGCATGGCCAGGAGAAAAATAAGTTTAAATCATCAGTGGTCAGTCGGCTGCACCTCTCTGCCCCACATGGATTCTGGCAGGTCTATCTGCATCTGTATTCCCCTTACAGGGCATGCAGGTGGGGAAATTGTTGTGTCTATAGGATGGCAAGGGAGAGAATTAACTGGGAACCCCTCAAGTTTCAGAGATATTATCCAAAAATCCACAGGAAGTTCCTCCCTTAGACTTCCTTACAAAACACTGTCTGGAAAGTCACTGTCTGGCCAGAGACTATCAACGTGCAACTGTTGTCATATGAACAAAGGCTTAGACCACACATCCTGGTTCTAAAATCTTAAGGTTGTTTGAAATGGCTAACAGGCACAGCAGGGAATGTTGACTTTGTCCAAATGAGCCTTACTAAAATTTAGGGGATGTCAGTAAATTACCTACTTAGACATAGACAAAGGGAGGATTGCCCATGCTATCCAGGTATCTGTTATGCTTGGCTCTTCAGGACCCACAAGATAGGGTGGGGTTGGGGGAAAGGTACACAGGAGTGGCATATTTGAAGATATGGACAGATATATTGTATAGCAATCTTTTTTTGAGGAATGAGAATATTGCAAGAACCTGGAAGGGTTCCGTCTTTACAACAACTAACAAGACTAGAAATACTACAGTTCTTACTCCAACAAGGCCTTTGGCAGGAAAAATGGCTGAGTAACTGATGTCATCATTGCCTAAATAAAATAGAAGTGCATCCAGAAGGCATGAGATCTCCTCTTCCCACCCTTTCATAACACAGGGAAAGAGGGGACAGATGCAAAGGAGGTTTCAAGTCAGATGAGAACAGAGACAAAAGGGGGGCTCAGAACACAGGCATGGAGATGAGTCCCCTACCTAAGTGAGGTTAATTTCATTCCTACAATATCCTTGTTATTAGTAAAGGCTACCACAAGGCCCAGTGTAGACATGTCCATGGGTAACTGAAGCCAGAAATTCAGGTTACACAGTAAGACTAGTCAATTCTGGAAACCCAGGTCTGATAAGAGAGATCTTTCTCCAGGAGGTGGTAACATAGAAGACTATGATAACACTAGGGGCCCCGTGCACAAATCTTCATACATAGGGGTGGGTCCCTCAGCTCAGCCTGCACCTTCTCCAATTTGGGAGTTCCTGTCTGTCTTTGCAATCATATGAGCAAATTGTCTGAGACCCCAACCCAGTTTGGTTTTGTGCTCACAGAATAATAGAGGTCTTTTTTTTTTTTTTTTTTTTGCTCCATTGGTGGAGATTTTCTAAAAGTTGCAGAATATCTCCCTTTAATTTTTCCTTGACACTGTGACTTTTCTTATGTCTCTCATTTTTGCTTTCCCTCCATCTCCCACCTGCCATAATAACTTGTTCCAGGCTCACTTTGGTCTAGTGTCAGGAGATCCCCTAACACAACACAGCTTCACCAAAACTACAATTTCTAACATTCCTGGTGCTCCCTGAGCTCTGGGCTTCTGCTTCAGGTCTAAGGGCTGCCACCAGAACTACAGTTCCCAGAATTCCTAGTGTTCCTCATGTTCTTGGCTTCCTCTTCCACTCCAGGGGCTGAACAAACCAAAAGGACTGTGAACTCCAGCCTACCCAAGGCTGGGCTGACAATACTGGACACTCCATTGGCATCCCTAAGAACCCCTCTGGTTGGCACTCATGTGCACTGGCCACAGGCTCTAAGCAGGTGGGGTCCTGGAGATGCCTGCTATATGGAGGATGGGTGGGCCTCCCCCCAAGCCCCCAGCTGCTCACCGCTTGTGCATGTGCATGCTGCCCATAGGCCTGCCATCTTTGTGCATGGGGTAATAGCATTACTCTTTGTCAGGTTAATTTGCATACTCATTCCTGATTGGTTGTAGATATCATGGAGGTACAGTCAATTTACATATTTGCTATTATTAGTGTAGATAGGAGAACTAGGATGCCCATTCTCTACTATGATCTCCTCTATTCTCTTTCAGATGAGAAACCAAAGTTCTGTATCACAAGATTCTACTCTGGGATGTAACCTAATAAATTGGGACAAATTTGATCCTCAGACCTTAAATAAAACAAAAAATATTAATTTTCTTTTCTGATACAGATTGGTCCCAATACTAACTTGGACACCAGGAAGTCTGACCTGTATAGGGATCTCTAGATTGTAACACTACTCCCCCATTGATTTGTTTTGCATAAATAAAACAAATGGCATGAAATGCCTTATGTTCAAACGTTTATAGCCCTTTACCAAGATAGGGATTTAAGGAAAACTTATAAAATGTGTATTGTCACATTGTCAGAAGATTTAAAGGACATTTTCCTTATACTATCCTCAAGAGGCTGATTTTTTCCCTAGAGAGTCAAAACAAAACCCATCCCAAAGGTAGAACAAACCTGCTTCTCAGCTCACTTCCCTTCCCAAAGAGCAACAATAACCATTTAATCCCTCCTTGCCTACTGTTGAGTATTTCAAGGATACAATTATCCAACAAATAGGGCAGACATCAGAAAAAAGTTACCAAACCTATCCTTAGGATCCAGACCTCTATTGAGCAACTGATAGAAATAACTTTCCATATCTGAGCAACTAACTGATAGAAATAACTTTCTGTATTTTTAACAACCAAGACAGAGCAGATGAAGAGAAAAAAAAAAAAAAAACAAAAAAAAAAAAAGCTATCCGATAGAAACAAAAGACTCAATTTTAAGCCATATATCACCTCAAGGGCACCCAGCTTCCAGACTATAACAAATATCAGAGGTTCACTGTTATTCCTTCGGAAAAGAAGGACAATAGAAAAGGAAGTGCCCTGGGAAAGGACCTCCTCAAAAACAGTGTTCCTTCTGCCACAAGTGTGGACAATGGAAGAGGAATTGTTCTCAGATTCACAAGGTTCACAGACCAGAACCTACCCATACGATGGCCTTGAACTGAAGGGACCCAACGCCCGAGGCAGCTCCCCACTAAGAAGGAGAGATGGAGCCAAGGGTGACCCTTGATGTGATAGGTAATCGAATTACTTTTTTTTTTTTTAGACATGGGGATTGCATGCTCTGCTCTGACTCATTCACTGTTCGCTCTGGGCACTCCCCCACTTTGTAAAGGAAAGAATGTGGCACTTTTCAATGGAGGCCTAGTCTCCAGCATTCTAAAAAATTATTAAACAACTCACTTTTAAGCACACTTAAGGAATAATTCTGTTATGCCACTTAAAAATGGGAGAGTATTTACCAATGGGAGATTGGGGGGGTAGACAAACCTATTCCTGGAAGTTATAAAACATATTTAACAATCTAAGGAATGTTAGTTACTTACTTGTCACTAAAAAAAAAATTAAGGTTTCTGAAAGTTAAGAACTAGAATGAAGTTAAAAAGAAATTGTATGGTTTTGGTAATATACAATTAAAAGTAAATTGTTCTAAAATTTATTATTTCTGAACGAATTAAAAAGAAAACAAACTAAAAGGTACTGGGAGAGTCACAGAAGGTTTGTGCAAGTTGTAGAGAGACTGTTCAAGTTGAAGAAGGATTGTATAGACCCTATACTATACTATACTATACTATACTATACTATACTATACTATAGAGGAACGAAGCAAAGGAAACATATAGGTGAGTGACATCAGAGGAATGGCAGTGAAATGGTGCCCCTTTTCCTCTCCCTCTGACATTTTAACAAGTTAGCCATCTATAATTCAACAAAGAGTTCTCTGCTCAGCACAGATGCATGCCTGAGAGACTGGCTCACTGAAACACTTGGTGGGCATCCTGGAATAAATGGGGAGATGAGAAGGCAGGAAAGTGCAGATGTCCGGCAGATGCGCAGGTGGCCCTGCAACCAGAAGCTCACAGCTCAGCTGGGAGCTTGCAGCTGGGCCAAGAGAGGGGAGAAAGCCAGAGAGAGCAGGCACTTCATTTAGCCTGTAGGAACAGAGAGTGAGGAGGCAGCCCAGCAGGACAAGCCATGAGCTGCAAGAGTGCATAATGTCTAAGTCACTCAAGCGAGCAGTCAGGGACCAGCTATGAGTGGCAAGTAGCAAGCAGCAAGCTGCCAGCTGTAAGCAAGCAGAGCAAACAGTGTCTTGAGTTGCTCACTGAAGCAGCAAGAGCAAACAAATGATCACAGAGCCCAGTCGCTACTTGGACTCCCAAAGTTTGCCTTTTGTTGCCATTGGAGTTGGTTCCAAGAGCATATTATTTATAAACCAATAATTGTTGCAGTAGAATTGTTGTTTTCCTCTGTGACTGATCCCTAGGCAGGATGCTTAGGAAGGGAACCGAGGGAGGTCAGGGGCTGCTTTAGGGTGAGGGAAAAACAAATCCACCTCCATGCTGTGAGGCTATACTGTCCTATGGCAGCCAGAGAGGTTCAAATATGGGAGACCACAGAAGTAAGAACCTTGTGATTCAGCCATCTACTGGAGCATAGTAGAAAGACCTCTTCAGAGATAAGTGTGAAAACAAAGGAGGGCAGCAAATCCCATGAAGAACCACAGTAACAATCATGATCAGAAAGAAAATGAAAAACCACCAGTAAGCAGCCTGGAACACATAGAATTGTGTGATATAAATGACATATATATATATATATATA
>JAAGEH010000286.1:8632847-8717662 GCA_011751065.1 Lasiurus cinereus | reverse complement strand
AAAGGAGAAGGAGAGTTAGAATCTTCAGTGATGATTGAGCCCGCAACCTGGGCATGTTCCCTTGACCAAAATCAAACTCGGGACCCTTCAGTCTGCAAGCTGACATTCTATCCATTGAGTCAAACCAGCTAGGGCTAAATGATAGATATTTCAAGATTGCTGTTCTGAAAATACTCAGTGAGATACAAGTGACAGGTAAGTTAATGCACTCAGAAAACAAATCAATGAACAAAATAAGTATTTCTCCAAGGAAATTGAAACTTTAAAAAGGAATCCATCAGAAATTCTGGAAATGAAGCATGCAGTTAAGGAGAGTAAGAGTGAAATGTTGAGCATAAAAAAACAGAACCAACCAGTTAGAGGAAAAAACTAATGATAGCAAAGATAGGAATCAAGAAATGGCACAGAGAAAAGAAGAGAGAGACCTGAGAATAAAGAAAGATGAAAGAGCTCTATGAGATCTCTCTGAGTCCATCAGCAAAATTAATATCAGAATCATAGGCATTGCAAGGAGGAAAGAGAAAGCATGGAATGGAAGTCTATTCAAACAAATAGTGGATGAGAATTTCCCAAATTTCAGGAAAGAACTAGATCCTCAAATCTAAAAATCAAACAGAGCACCTAGTTACCTCAATCCAAAGAGGCCCTCTTGAAGGTACATGGTAATGAAGCTATCAAAAATTATTGACTAGGAAAAAAAATTCTCAAAGCAGCCAGGAAAAAGAAGAAAGTGACCTACAAAGGAAAACCTGTCAGAATTTCTTCCAACTTCTCAGCAGAAACTCTATAAGCCAGAAGAGAGTGAAACCAAATATTCAAATGTCTGAAAAAGAGAAACACCAGCTGCAAATAATATATCCAGAAAAATTATCTTTTAAATATGAAGGAGAAGTAGACATTCCCAGACATACAGAAGTTGAGGGATTTCATCATCATAAAACCTCTGTTGCAGAAAATACTCAAGGGAGTTAATCTACATGAAACAAAGAACATAATATCACAACACTATAAGTAAGATCACTAAAAACTTACAGCATAAACAAAGATAATTTGTGACAAAAAAAAACATAAAGGAGTAAGGGGAAAAGGTCTGAACTGACAAAGGAAGATGAATATCAGATGTACTCAAAAGGGAAAAAAAAACTATGGTATAAATGAAACTTCATTTTTTATAAATATAAGTAGAGGCCCATTGCATGAAGATTCATGTAGTAGGTCTTCCTTCCCCTGGCTGTTGGCACCAGTTTTCCTCCAGCACCCAGGACCCAGGCTTCATTCTGGCTGCCACCTTCCGTCTTCACTCAGGCCAGAGTCTTCACTCTAGCTGGAGTCTTTGCTCCAGCCAGAGCCTGCAGTCTTCACTCCAACCAGAGCACTGGTCCTATACCTCCCTCAGCCCTCCACCCTCCGCCTCAGAGTAGGTGTCTCACCCTACCCAGCTGCTCCATGCCTGCATGCATGCTGCCCAGAGGCCAGGAGCAGCGGCAGGAGGGGGGGGGAGTAGAAGGGAGGGTACCTCATCTTTGTTGGGTTAATTTGCATACTCACTCCTGATTGGATGGTGTTGTTGCAAAGTGATGGTCAATTTGCATATTTCTCTTTTATTAGTGTAGATGGCAACCACACACAACAATCCTCAAACCAGAACATTTAGCTTAAAGAAAGAGGAAACAGAGGAAGGATGTATGGAATACTATCAAACAAAAACAAGAGTCAGAAACATAAAGAAAAAGAACCAATGGAGGCACAGAGCTACCAGAAAACAAGAGATAAAATGGCTATAGGAAATCCTCATACATCAATAATTACCCTAAATGTAAATTGTCAGAATTCACCAGTAAAGAGGCACAGAGCAGCAGAGTGGATGGAACAACAAAACCCAAACATATGCTGCCTACAAGAGATACAGCTAAGCAGCAAAGACAAAGGTAGATTCAAAGTAAAAGGGTGGAAAATGATTCTCCAAGCAAGTAACATTTTAAAAAAAAGCAGGTGTAGCCATATTTATATCTGACAAAATATATCTCAAAAAGACAAAGATGGACACTTTATAAGAAAACATAACACTTTTTAATATAAATGCACCCAACTAGGGAGCACTAAAATAAATAAAACAAATACAGAACTAAAGGGAAAAACAGATCAAAACACAATTATAGGTGAAAAACTTCATACTCCATTAACAGCTCTATACAGATCAATCAAACAGAAAATCAATAAAGAAATAATCAGTCTTAAATGAAACACTAGACCAAATGGACATAATTGACATTTACAGAACATTTCATGAAACATTCTCAAATGTAGATCATATGTTGGGTCACAGAACTAGCATCAAAAAATTTACAAAGATTGAAATTATACTAAGCATATTTTCTGATGACAAAGCCTTGAAATTAACTGCATAAAAGAAGTAAAGAAACTCACAAATACATGGATATTAAACAACATACTAATAAAAATGACTGAATCAGAGAAGACATAAAATATGAGATCAAAAGATATATAGAGACAAATGAGAATGATAATGCAACATATCAAAACCTTTGGTATGCAGCAAAAGCAGTAATAAGAGGGAAGTTTATATCATTACAGATCTATTTCAAGGAACAAGAGAAATCCCAAGTAAACAACCTAACAGCAATGTTAAGATACTAGAAAGAGAACAACAAAAGCAATTTAAAGTCAGCTGAAGAAAGGAAAGGATAAAAATTAGAGCAGAATGAATTGAAATAGAGAACAAAAAGACTATACAAAAAATATCAATAAAACAAAGAGCTGGTTCTTTTAAAAGATTAATAAAATTGGCAAACCCCTTGCTTGACTCACTGAGGAAAAAAAAGGAAAAGACCCATTTAAACAAAATCAGAAATGAGAGAGGAGAAATCATGACAGATATTACAGATATACAGAGGATCATACTAGAATATTATGAATGACTTTATGCCACCAAATTCAATATCCTAGAAGAAATGGATATACTGTATTCCTAAGAATATGTAACTTTCCTAGACTAAATCATGAAGAACTGGAAAGTCTAAATAGACAAAACAGCAGTGAGAGAATTAAAGCAACCATCAAAATCCTTCCAAAAATAAAAAGTCCAGGACCAGATGGCTTCACCAGTGAATTTTACCAAATGTTCAGAAAAGCATTAAAACTTAATCCTTTTCAAACTCTTCCAAAAAGTTGAAAAAAAGGTGATATTTCCTAACACATTCTACAAGGCCAGTATAATCCTGATACCAAAACCTGGCAAAGATAACATAAATGAATACATGCAAAAATCCTAAACAAAATACTAGCAAATTGAATACAACAGTACATCAGAAAAATAATTCATCAAGATCAAGTTGAATTCATTCCAGGGGCATAAGTATGGTGCAACATTCACAAATCAACCAATATAATACACCACATTAACAAAAGAAAGGATAAAAATCTTATTTTATCAAAAGATGCAGAAAAAGCATTTGAAAAGATGCAACATCCATTTATAGCACCTGCAGATTTGGTCTGGCTTCCTGGTTTACACATGATTATCTTCTCACCGTGTCTTCATGTGGTGGAAACAGTGATGGATTGCTCCTTTTTAAGGGCACTAATTCCATTTCATGAGGGTCCCACCCTCTAACTTAATCACCATCCAAAGGTCCCACCTCCTAATACCATCACACTAGAAATTAGGTTTAACATATGAATTTGAATGGGGATGTGGGTGGGGGTGGGTGGCACAAACATTCAATTTATAGCAACATGGGTATCTGTGTGTCAAGAAGATGCCTACTGCACACAAAGTATGTATGTGATTTAAAAAGTAGAAGACAGAAAGAAATAAGGAGAAGGAGGGAAGGAAGGAAGGAAGGAAGGAAGGAAGGAAGGAAGGAAGGAAGGAAGGAAGGAAGGAAGGAAGGAAGGAAGAGAGGGAGGGAGGGAGGGAGGGAGGGAAGGAGGGAGGGGGAGAAAAGGAAGGAGGAAGGAAGGGAAGAAGGGAGTGGGGGAAGGGACAAGGAGGAAAATAAAATTTATTTAACAAATATTTTGAGTGTATTCTGTACCAGAGTTCTGAGAATATGAAGTGGAAAGAAAAAAACACACACATACAAAACAAAACAGAACAAAAAATACAGCACTATTCCTATTCTTGAGAAGCTAAGTGTGTTCTAAATTACAAACATAAAAATAAGAAAAGCATCTGTATACATGGTAGATTAGGTTAGTAAAACGCAGATGTATGTACCAGTATTTACAAGAACCGAGACGCACGTGAAATGAAACCTAACTAGGAAAGACTTCATAGAGAGGTGATATCCAAGCTTGGTGTTACTCATCAAGTAGGAGTTTCTGAAGCAGAAAATGTACAAGCCCACTCATCATCACAGATGCACAACCATGTGACAAAGGTGGTTTCCATCAAAGCAGAAATAAGACCTTTCTCAGGGAAAGAAGACAAGAAACTCCAAAAGGGGTCAGTCAAACCACTGAGTCCCATTTCTTTTTTCAAATTTACTAGTCAGATTAGACACGCCTCCTGGAGTAGTGGCAGAGGCCAAAAACTTAAGGCAAAGGTAATGTTGTTTTTGTTCTCTTTGAACTTCAAAGTTAATGATTAAGCCTATGGGCAACCCAGGAGCCTGAAATTCCTCTTAGGGGAGAAGATCAGACATTTATAAGGGCAATCTTGTTTCTACCTTCATGAAGATGCTTCTCTCAAATACTAGCCAAATTTTAATGTTGACACTAGTGCAGATGTCCTCCATCCCTCCCCTCACTTTGTCCACCTCCACCCATCTCCTGCCTCCCGCTCCCTTGGCCTTCACTACACTATTGTTTGTGTCCAGGAAATATATCCTAATCACACTCTAAGATAAGGGAAAATTAATTGGAAGTTAATTTAAATATTAGTGAAGCCTTCATGGCCATACTCACTACTAGGCAACATCTGCCAATCCAAGCATTTATTAATATTTATATGTTATCCGCCCAAGTCTTTCTATCTCTCAATGGAATACAAACTAGAGAGCTTTTAAAAAAGAGTGGGGTATTATTTTTTATCTTCCTAAAATCCCAAGAGGAAGATATTAAATAGTAGTGACATTAACTACGTTATATTTAAAAAAATTTTTTTTCTGGCTACTGAGTGAAGAATGCATTTCAGGTGGTCAAGAGGGAAGGTAGTAAAGCTGGCAAAGTGCTGCCATAACAGAAAAATTACAGTGATTTTGAATAGGGTTCTCTTAAAGGAAATGCTGTGGACTAGGAAGAATAAGGATATATTTTTGAGGAAGCACCAAGTGATAGAAGGAAGAAACAGAAAGATGTTGGATGATTCATAGTTTTTTAACACAACTGAGTAGATGGAGCATCCTTTACTAATTAGAAAAGACAGCTCTAGGTGGTTTGGCTCAGTGGATACAGTATTGACCTATGGATTGAAGGTTCCAAGTTCTATTCCCATCAAGGGCACATGCCCAGGTTGTGGGCTCAATCCCCAGTAGGTGGTGCGCAGGGGGCAGTCAATCAATGACTCTCTCTCATCATTGATGTTACTATCTCTCCCTCCCTCTCTGAAATCAATAAAAATATAAAAAAGAAACAGAAGATAGCAGAAGAAGGCTTATAAGTAGAAGTAAATTAAGAATTTAGTGTTAGACATATCAACTTTGAGATTTATATTAGACATCTAAGTGAACATATCAGGTACAAAGTTAGATCTGTGACACTATTATCTGGAGTTTAGATAATCGCTAAGGCATTGTTGGCAAATAAAAGGTATGTCTTTAGAGAGACAACTCATAAGCTATAAATATCACTTAGAATGTAGAAATAATGTATATATACTACACTTGAAGTTATTTCATGTAAAGCAACAATAATGAACATATATTTTAGGCATTGTTTCTTTAAGGAGAGTTAGAAATATATCTCTCTAAACCTGCTATTTTGGGCATTTTTTTTTTTTTACAGTATAATGAGACCATGAGGAGAACATGAGCTCTGCAGTTTGGATGAAATTAAAGGCAAGATTATATTGATAATTTTGGCAGTTGAAAACAAATATACATATAAGCATGGTATGCACTTTGACTCTGCCTTACACATTCAATGATATTCATTTCTCCCTAGTCCAGAGAACACATACACTCCAACCCCCACTGAAATAGGCTCTTTGTATTAAGGAGCCAGCCTTATGTGCACTTAGTGGTTATCTTGCTGCTGGCCTTAAAAACAACGTATTTCTATCCAATTAAAAAATGCATCTGGCATGGCATTGAAATTATGGGCATATCTAGTCTCTGGCCTACAAGGTCAGACAGCTGGGGTTAGCCTTCTCACCATATCACAAGATAGGTCCATGTTCCAACATCCAGCAGGGATGGTTGGGAGATAAGGAGTAGTCAACAAGAACCACTGAGACCACTGAAACCCCGCCCCCCCCCCTTGGCTGTTTGTGGATTTTAGAACAAGGGAAAAAAAAGTGGTTTGGATCTTTAAAAAGGGCTGCATACACCTGAGGTGGGGCAATCGTGAGTGTGTGGACTCCACCTGCGTGTGATGCCCTCGCGGCCCTCGCTGGCTGGCCAGCTCAATAAATCCTTGCTTGCTTATTACCAACTTAGCAGCCTCCATGGTCATTTGCAACTAGTTGTGAAAATCGCCCCACAACACCTACCTGAGATAGCAACTCTTCATGAAAACAAAATATCTTCAAATCTTATACATTAAAATCACATGAGCTGTGCTGTGTTTCAGTTTTTTATTTAGGATTTAATCCTCCATAACTAAATGTTGAAGCTATTAAGGGTGATTCATTTTAGAAATAAACAGATAAAAATGAGTTGCTGACATTCATGCTGTCAATAGATCCTCTCATTATTAGAGCTTAATATCATGACTCTATGGGTACATAATAAAGTAACATTAACATTGTTAATCCAAATTTTACCACTGTTCATCTCTTCGTGTCTGATTCAGGATCTTGGTCGAGCCCTGCCTCCTTGTTTTGCAAGTCACAATCTCTTCCAGTTATTTTTGAAGTGTTTCTAGGAAGTTTCTCAGATGTGCTCAGCAACACATGTTCTTTCAGACTTATATTTGATGCAGACTCACTTGTGAGAGGCACCTCCCCAAGACTACTTTCACCTATACTGCCTCCCTGACTTAGGTGCTGTCTCCTGCTGGTCCCAAAGGTGAAAAGCTTTTGGGTATTAAATCAACTCCTACACCTTCAGTTTCTCCACCATGCCTGCACAGAAATAGGTATACATTTTATATCTTTCTGCCTGGATCTTCCAAGGATGTAATGACGTGATTGCTCAGGATCTAACTTGAGCACCTCCAGCATGCCCCGCAGTAGTGGCAGTTTCCTCAGAGAATCATTCTCACAGAGGAAAGCAGAGCAAGGCATTCATGTCTGTGGTACAGGAGGACATCGCAATACAGACATTTAAGTATACGCTCAGTCTCCCATTTTCCTCTTGTGCCTCTTCTATCCTCGCCTCTTTCCCTCATAACTCAAAGGGAGTCCCTTCTCTTTTTGTGGCTCACATTTAATCTCCATTACCTCGGTTTTATATCAGTCTTTCTATTGATTCTTTTCCTCAGACTCCAAACATGTTTAAATCTGCTTATAAAACTATCAGTGCCAGTGATGTCATCTTCATGGCGGTGTAAAACATCCCTTCTTTTTGTCCCCTTTTTAAAGAATAATTAGGCATCCATCCACAAACAAAAGTGTCTGTGTAGGAGTTGTGGGATCCAGCATCATATGCCACAGGTCCTGGAAGGAGTCTCACCCACCTGTGCATTTGGTAATAGGCAGATTCATTTTAGGAGAGGCTGCAGGACTGGCAGGAGCCAGCGGACCTGCCCCAACCCCTTTCAGTTACAGTCGGAAAAAACATGGAGAGTGCTGATTTGGGTAGACACCAATGGATGAGAAAAAGCATTTAGAGGTTCAGCCTTCCCAGAGGAGATTATAGCATGCCATTGGGACAGAAGAATAATACAAGCTTGGATGCATTGGAGAGGGTAAAAGAAACTTTGTCAGCACCATATCTCCCCCAAGGCTACATAGCAGGAAACTGAACTAGCCAATGTGACTTCTCTGAGAAGAAAAGGGGAGCATCGAATGAATGCTTATCTATGCCAGATGTGTGGACACTGCTGGAAAAATTTGTTTCCCTCTAACAGTACCCAAAGTACTGAGGTGGCACCTCCATGACTGGGGAGAGGGAGAAGACAAAGGAAACAGGCAGATAAGAATATCAAAAGGCATTCATGAGATGTGGTTCCTGCTGACTATATTCAGGTCTTCAGCAGAAACTCTGACCATGAGGAACCCCCAAAAGCATCGTGAACACCCCTAATGTCCCAAATGCTAAATCTATACCTCTCTCCAGTGTGGCATAGATTTCTCCAGACTGGCTGCTAGAAACTTCTCTTGTTTTTCAGAAGGTGGTGCTGTAATTCAGGTTTGTGGCTTCTCTCTTGTCATATAATCTGGTCTGATTTTCTGAGATCACTCTGCTGCTTATACTAGTAAAGGTATACTGGTTCCTGGATCTCCAAGGAGGTGCAAGTCAGCTACTGTCTGAGGCCACCCAGCAGGAGCTACAGGGAGATTTGCAGATTTCTCCTCTTTGCTTGGAGTTTGGAAGCTTTGGAGTTGTCTGACCCAGTTGCAATTTGTTAGGTTAAGCTTCGAGAGGGCAGGCCATTAATATGCAAAAGCCACTGTGCACAGCTAGATGGTTTTCAACCAATTATCTTAATGCAAAAGACCTTCTCCAAGACACATCACATTGAAATTGTAAACAATCAAAGCCAAAGAGAGAATTCTAAAAGCAGTAAAAAAAAAATTATTACCTGCAAAGGCATTCCCATAAGGCTATATGTAGATTTCTTAGCAGAAACCCTACAGACCAGGAGAGAATGGAATGACATATTCAAAGTATTGAAAGGAAAAAAAAAAGTTCCAGCCATAAGTACTAAATCCATCAAAGTTATCATTCAGATATGAAGGAGAAATAGACTTTCCCAGGCAAATAAAATTAGAGGGAATTTATTACCACTAGACTGCCTTGTAACAAATGCTGAAAGAAGTTCTTCAAGCTAAAATAAAGGACACTAACTAGTGATTTAAATCATATACAAGTGTACAACACATACTTAAAGATAAATATACTTATAGTCAGATTTGGAAAACTTTAATTCTGTAATAGGATGTTATGTTAACTACTTAACTATAGTATAAATGTTCAAGAAAAAGTATAAAAAATAATTATAGCTACTATAATTTGTTAATGAAATAGGAAAATTTTGACATCAAAATATAAAAATAGGAAAATTTTGACATCAAAATATAAAAGGGGGAATAAAAGAATAGAGTTTTATATGCTTTGAAGTTAAATTACTAACAGATTAAAATAAACTACTTTATCCACAACAGGTTTTATGTAAGTCTCATGATAATCACAAAGAGAAATTTAGATTAGATTAACAAAAAATGTTTAAAGGGGAAACATAACATAATACCACCAAAACATCATAAATTTTCAAAGATTGGCAGAGAAAAAAAAAAAAGAAACAATGGAACTAAAGAGCAGTTACAAAACATGCTTATATATAAAGAAAAACTTTAAATGTAAATGGATTGAATTTGCCAATAAAGAAACACCCCATGACTACATAGATTAAAAACAAACAAACATATATTTGATGACAACCACAGACCAAAAGTGAAGAGATGAGAAAAGATGTTCCATGAAAATGGAAACAAAAAAAGTGGGAGTAGCTATATTTACATAAGACAAAATCACCTTTCAACCAAAAATAGTAATGAGACAAATGATAAAGGGGCCAATTCATTAAGAATATATAACAACCATAAATATCTATACATCTAGCATTGGAGGACTAAATATATTAAGCAAACACTAGCAGACATGAATAAGAAATTAGAAAAGTACAATAATACTAGAAGACTTTCAGTGATGGATAGGTCATCAAGACAGAAAATCACCATGGAAATGTTGTACTAGAACCATACATTAAACCAAATGAACCTAACATACATTTATAAACATTCCATCCAACAGCAGTAGAATATACTTTCTTCTCAAGTGCACCCAGAACATTCTCCAGAATAGGTCAGATGATACATCTCAAAATAAAACAGAACAAATTTAAGAAGTTTGAAATAATACCAACTATATTTTCCAGCCAATGAATGAAAGTTGAAATCCTATATAATAAAAGCTTAATATACAGCCCTAGCTGGTTTGGCTCAATAGATAGAGCATTGGCCTGGGGACTGAAGGGTCCCAGGTTCAATTCCAGCCAAGGCACATGCCTAGGTTGTGTTAAAGACTGTTTCTGACTAATTGAATCAAGCAAAGACTCAAAGCCTCCACAGACTGCATCTGACTATATACTAATAGGATTCCAACTTGAATTGCTCTTATGCAATCCTTGTCAGGTGTGGCAAGAATTTTTTCAACAGGGTGAGACAGTTGCTTCTGCCTGAAGGCTAATTGTTACTTTTAATCTCTTAAGTGGCCTCAGGGCAAGGTGTTTTCCAATAGGGCTTGTGGACTGTCTTCCCCTCAGGAAAGGCAGATGTCTATGTGGCAAAGATGTCCTCCACTGTGTGAGGGAATGACTCAGCCCAGAAAGCTTGAGGTGTCTACCTTCTGAGCTATATCTCCCAATTCTCAGTCCTGGGTGCTACTCTCACAGCTCCAGTCCACTTCACCCTCCCTCTCGCATAGCACAAAGTGGGTGGGTCCATAGGGAATTTTTGTGCATTGGTCCTTTAAGAGGGTGCCTGAACTTTCAGCTGCCTCTCCCTGGTAGACAGCACCCCACTGTTTTTCACAGCTAGATGTTATATGGGTACCCTCTCAGTTTGGTGCTCTCTGCTGGGGAGCCCAGCTTCAGGATTAGATCCCAAGGTTCTCAGTGGCTCCCCTCGACAAACACACACACAGAAGAGCTACCTCTCCAGAACTTCAGTTGCTGCCTGCAGGTGCCTGGCCAGCCTTTTCACGCCTCCACCCTTCCTACCAGTCTCTATGTGGTCTTCGCCTTTGGTCCTTGGGTTCTCTCCTGTGAGTTTCCATTGATTATTTAGGAAGCTTTTTCGTATTTCAGTTGTAATTCCAGATTGTTCCTGGGAGCATGTCCATGCAGCATCCTCCTAATCTGCCGCCCTTTTTATGTATTACGTCAGTACTCAGGGAAATTTAATGATAGAACTCTTTATCAAAATGAAAGACTTACCACATGTGCTTATCTCTTCTACCTCCCGAAAGTCCCACAAAAATTACTTAAATAGCTTAAAATATTATAAGTATGAAACCAAAGGACAGGTGATTACATGTTTAAAACCAGGAGATTTTAACAAAATTTCGAAGATGAAAACTGAATATAGGAGCAAATGATGAAGCAGAATGGAGAAAGAAGGTCCAGAACAGAGATAGCCCCAGAAGAGAGAATGCAATGAATTCCTCTGAAGAGGCTCGTGATTCAGATGCAAAAGTTTTCTAACTAAAACTCTAAATCCAAACCAATTAACTATGTTCTCTAATTTCCCCAACCACATGCAGACACATGGGTAGCTAATTATTTACATTCCACCTAAAAAGAAAATCAAAGGATCCTTTCACAAATAAATTACATAAATTGTCTGTGATTATCTGAGGCAGAATATTTGGACATCAGTTTTTCCAGAACACAGGATTTTACATGTGGGCCTTGGAGGTCCTGAAATGTAACTGGGGTGCTCTCTTATTCTTTCACAATGCAAAATTTATCAGTTAATAACCCCCACTTAATTCCCAGAGCCAAGAGTCACGAATCACTGCCAACTATTTGAGCAAGTTCAGAATATGAATGAAAAATAAGTTAAAAACAAAAATAAAACTCTAATAATTTAACTTACAAGAAAGAGATATAATTTAGGAAACAAAAAGAAACATAAAATAGACAAAATTTTAGTATCTATAGAGAGATTTGAAAGATTGTTATTTACATAAAACAAACATAGGAGATTGAAAACAAGAAAAGCCAATTATCTTGAAAGACCTCTTAAAAATTAAAGGTGATTGACCAACAAAACAAAACCAAGAGCTGATTAAAGGACTGAAAGATAAAACCTAGGAAATCTCTGGAAAGAAGAAGAAAAAGAAATGGAAAACCTAAAAATAGAGAATCAACTGATAAGATACAACAACAGACTAAAAGGAATTTTAGAAGTAATGAATTGACAGAAAGAAGTTATCACAGGAGAAAATAATTTTAAAAATACAGAAGATAAATTTCCACATGTGAAGGATGATGCTGAAAGGTAGCACAGAATATCAAGGACAGTCATTGAATTAAAAACCTATACATGTTCCCTTGGAAATTCAGAACACTCAGAGGCAGGGGTAAAGAATCAAGTTACCTACCAATGAATAAGAATCAGAAGGCATCATATTTCTTATGAATCTTCAGGATTATTGAAGCACTTCAAAGTTAAGATAACACTAGAGTTCAGAACATAATGTAGTTACAGGTGAGAGAAACAAGAAAAATAAATAAATAAAACAAAATACAGAAATAAGTCATATAAAATTTCATGGAGTCAATGACAGTAATTCCTAAATGTTTTATATTAGGCTAAAATACAGATAACACATTTATTAAAAATTCCTTTTTGTATATTTTCAAAATTGGACTCCTGTATTTCTTGAAAAACGCTTAGTATAAAAAGATAATTAAAGTTTCCTTTTTCAATAACCCCTTATTATTTTAAGAGTGCAAAAACAAAGACAAGAGATAGAGTAGGGGAAACTACTACACAGTTTTTATCTTTTAAATGGTGTGTTAATTTGAAACAGAATACGTTTATATTCCTACTTTTAGTTTTTATCCTTCCCCTTCTCTATATTTTCTCTCTTTCAATTCCTTACAAAAGTTTATCAGAATCCCTTTGTGATTCTTACCCACATTAGTGAATTGTCTGCTGGAAAAAAAGACAATTCATTAATGTGGGTAAGAATAGTATGTGACAGAAAAATATCTGTTTCTTCAATGTTTTTTTATACATCTTAACCTAGGTTAGCAATGGATCTCTTGTCTGTAGCTTAAGAGGCATGAACTAAATAAATCCAGTTAGTCTTTGAGCTTTAATATTCCTTCTCTGGATGTAATCTTTCAAAGGACAAGGTCCAGCCTTTTAGCCATGGAGTGTACCAACATTCACATCACAGGGGTACCAGAAGCAGAAGAGGGAGAGCAAGGAATTGAGAATCTATTTGAAGAAATAATGACAGAAAACTTCCCTGACCTGGTGAAGGAAATAGACATACAAGTTCAGGAAGCACAGAGACTCCCAAAGAGGCCCACACCATAATACATCATAATTAAAATGTCAAAAGTTAAAGAAAAAGAGAGAATCTTAAAAGCAGCAAGAGAAAAGCATTTAGTTACCTACAAGAGAACAATCTCCAATAAGACAGTCATCTGAATTCTCATCAGTTTTGCAGGCCAAAAAGGATTGACATAAAATATTCAAACTGATTAAAAGAGAGGACCTACAACCAAGGTTACTCTACCTGGAAAACTATTCTCTAGAACTGAAGGACAGATAAAAAGTTTCCCAGATAAGAAAAGACTAAAAGAGTTCATCACCACCAAATCAGTATTACAAGTTATGTTAAAGGGACTTCTTGAAGTAGAAGAAAAAAAATTAAAAATATGAATAACAAAATGTCAAAAACTACATACCTATCAACATAACTTTAAATGTATATGAATCAAATGCTCCCATCAAAAGACATAGGGTGGCTGAATGGATAAGAAAACAGTAATCTTACATGTCCTTTCTATAAAAGACTCCTTTCATATCAAAAGAAACACACAGGTTGAAAATAAAGGGATGGAAAAAGATATTTCATGAAAATGGGAGAAAAAGCTGGGGTATCAATATTTATACCAGACAAAATAGATTTTAAAATAAAATCTATAACAAGAGATGAAGAAGGACCCAGGTATCTGGTCTAATTAGCATATTATGCTTTTATTATTATAGATTATTATAGATAATATTATAATAACTATGTGTGGTATCAGATGGGTAATAGATTTATCATGGTGATCACTTTGTAAATTATCTAAATGTCTAAACACTGGGTTGTACAACTGAAACAAATATAGTAGTGTATATCAACTATAATAAAAACACAATTATTTTTCAAAGAAATGTAAAAAAAAAATCCTACAGATAAATATTAGTGGATATTTATCCAAAGAAATCCAGAACACTAATTCAAAAAGACATTTGCATACTTATGTTCATTACAGCATTATTTACAATAGCCAGCATATGGATGCAACCTTAGTACCCATCAATAGATGAATGGATAAAGAAGTAGTGCATATAAATAATGGAATATGACTCAGCCACATAAAAGAGTGAAATCTTGCCATCTGTAACAACATAGATAGACACAAGAGGAGATGAGTGTAATAAGTCAGACAGAGAAAGATAAATACCATATGGTTTCACTAACATATAGATTATAAGAAACAAAATAAATCAGCAAACAAAATAGAAACAAATTTACAGATGCAAAGAACAAATTGAAGGTTGCCAGCGGGGAGAAGATGGGTGAAAAGGTAGAAAGAATCAAGAAGTAGCAATTGGTAATTACAAAATAGCCATAGGGATATAAAGTACAGCATGGGGAATATAGTCAACTAGAGGCCCAATGCACAAAATTCGTGCAACGGGTTTGGTCCTTTCAGTGTCACTGTGGCTTGCCTCAGCCCTTGCAGCTCCAGTTTTATCTGGAAGGTTGTCCAGGTGTCTGGTCTAATTAGTATATTATGCTTTTATTATTATAGATAATATTATAATAACTATCTATGGTGTCAGATGGGTAATAGATTTATCATGGTGATCACTTTGTAAGTTATGTAAATGTCTAATCACAGGGTTGTAAACTGAAACAAATATAGTAGTATATATCAACTATAATAAAAAAATAATTACTTTTTAAAGAAATGTAAAACAATAAAATAAATAAAAGGTCAAGGCCCAGAACTTCTGCTACAGCAATTTGCGCCCTCTGGAAAATATTTAGATTTTCCTGTTTTTTCATAATTGTAAGACATCTTATCCTCCCTGGTTTATATGTGGAAACACATTAAGGGAACATTTGCAACAGATATTTTCTCAAAAATTACTTCTCCTATGGCTTTGAACTAGGTTCAATGTGTTTTCATTGCAATCAGTCTACGTATGATTGCATAATTTTTCTTATAAGTGCATCACTTGTACCTAAGAGTCTGCTCTCCTGCCAGGATGAATATTCATTTATTGAGCCGGTCAAATTATAGAAAAGGGTCACATTCTCTCCCAACATAAATGGAAAACTAAAACTAAAATCCTTATTCAACAGGGTGCTACATATTTCTATCACACTTTGGACTTAGCCAAGTCCTAACAATTATTATTGTATCTAAATATACTATTAAAAAGTGTACTTGCATGTTCTTATTTGTACTTACATGTATAAACACTTACATTGTATATCATAAACTATCTTTTTATTGGTCTCTTTTCTAGAGTTGCCAAATAAATTATAGGACTCTCAGTTAAATTTGAACTTCAGATCAATAGCAAAAGAAAAGTTTTTAATATGTTCCAAAGTCTACATGAGCATACTTATACTAAAATGTATTTATCTGACATTCATATTTAATTAAGTGGCCTGCATTTTTAAAAATATATATTTTTATTGATTTCAGAGAGAAAAGGAGAGGGAGAGAGAGGAACATCAACGATGAGAGAGAATCATTGATTGCCTGCCTCCTGCACAGCCCCTACTGGTGATTGAGCCCACAACGTGGGCATGTGCCCTTGACCGAAATTGTACCCAGTACCCTTCAGTCAGCAGGCCAGTGCTTTATCCATTGAACCAAACCAGTTAGGACAGCTTGCATTTTTATTTTCTGAATCTGCCATTTCTACTTTTTTTCCACATAGACAACAAAATCCTTAAGGTAAGAGCCTCTATTTTACTAATTTCTGTGTCCCCACTCCAAGCATAGTATATACTCAATTTTTGCTGAATTAATGAAAATAGTAGCTAAGCAAATATAAGACAGATAGTATTTTTAACTTAATAGTTCATAAGGTGAAAATGAGTCATTTAACTGAACTAAAGTCAGTGTATGGTTAGAGTAGTCTTGTTTATAGGATGACCCACACACAAATTTTGAATATTTAAACATAGTTGAAAGAAATTATTCTGATGTTTAGCTAAACTTTCTATGAGCCCCTAAACTTCTGATAAAGTGTTAAGATTAAAAGTGGCTCCAACACACTAAGTATAACATTTCTAAAAGAGTGAAAACAGTGACTGCCATAAGTAGGACTGTCAAGAAAACTCAATTAAACCGAGAAGAATTTTTACTCCCTTTAGTAATATTTTTCCTTTACATTGGGTATTATGGTAGTCAAGGACATAATTGGGTTAATATACTAAAAATCAAAACATTTTTCCACAGGAAATTTAAAATTACAAAACAATTTCCATTCAGTAACAAAGGGACATTTGGGGGAGATTTGACCATGAAGTACATATAATCAGTTATATATATATAAACAAAACAGAATAAATCTAAAATTGCCTCTAAGTATGATACTTGATTGTGTTCATTTTTATTTTCTTATTTATCTCCTTTTCTCTGACATTTTAAATTGAGGAAATTTGACTTTAACTTTTTAATAAACATATGTTGACTAGCTAGCTGCTCTAGACTTCTAAGTGTTTTAAGGACTATGGAAGTATATTTATAACTTCTTATAGAAGATGGAACATTCCATTTGTTTCCAAGATTTACGCTTATTTTCTGCTTCTAGGATATGCTTGCTCTCAGACTAGTTCTTCTGAGCCTGTTTCCTCAACTGCAGGATATCAGGATTCCTGTCTCACGTGCTTGTAGTAACAATCCAATGAGAATATGTGCATAAAAACACAAGTACTAGACACCACCGTATCTTGGCTTCCATGCATTATCAGTGTGGTCCTTGTGTGGGAGAACAAAAGATAAAACACTTGGACAGAAAAAGAGAAAATTACTTGGATTTAACTTTAAAACTATCATGAGATCATTTGTCTTAAAAATGGCCTAATGTCACATGACAAAGAATAACTGACTTATTTAGTTACATTTCATCCAAAATTATAACCATCTTTTGAGAATCTATTATGGTAAAAAACCAGAAATCTTATATAATAAAAGCCTAATATGCTAAATTCACAGTTGTCCAGTCTGCCATTCAACCAATCAAAGAGTAATATGCTAATGATATGTTAAGGCAGCTCAACTACTCACTATGACATGCACTGAACACCAGGAGGCAGACTCACCAACTGGTAAGTTAGCTTGCTGCTGGGTTTTGGCCGATCAGGACTGAGTGAGATGAGCTGGACACACCCTGGAGTCCTCCTGCAGTCCCTTCCCAGCTGGCCAACCTCCCGTGTCCTTCCCTGGTCCAGATAGTGCACCAGTGGGGTCCATTGGCCTGGCTTTTACCCACCCCCCCAATGCATGAATTTCATGCACCAGACCTCTAGTAATAAGATAAAAGATATGTGGTTCTTGCCCCATCATTCTCTTCGAGCTTTGTATATTCATTTCATTCATTCCCTAACAGAGCCTATGCTTAGTACTGGGACTACCACAAACAACAGGAGATTCCTCCTTGACAATCTTGTATATACCAAAACAAAACAAACATTCCCAAAGATTCTTTCTCTATTATTCAAAATGAAACAATAATCAAAAAAGCAAAAAACACCCATGCCTGATCTTCAGCAGTTACTTGTTTTATAGTTGCTTTCAGTTACGCTTGCAGACCAACCACTAATCTATCTAAAAAGACTATTAAAAAGTGTGTTTGTGCTCAGCTGGTGTGGCTCAGTGGTTGAGCGTCAACCTATGAACTAGAGGTCATGGTTCATTTCCCAGCCAGAGCACAAGCCTGGGTTGCTGGCTCCATCCCCAGTGTGGAATGTGCAGGAGGCAGCTGATGAATGATTCTCACTCATCATTGATAGTTCTATCTCTCTCTCTCTCTCCCTTCTTCTCTGAAATCAATAAAAATATATACATATTTTAAAAGTGTGTTTATGTGTGCTCATGTACACTTATATGTATATACTATGTTCAATCTTGTTAATCACTGCTTTGTTTCTAAATGCACAGCATAACTTTCCTGTGTATTTTGGCTCCTGCCCTTTTTAAGATAAATTGCATTCCCAGTCTTTCCTTTCTGCTTGCCAAAAGAGTAAGCTACTCTTTTCACTCCCTAGCATGGTTTATTAATTAGCCTAAGCTACTGCCAGGCTGATTCTTAGAGTTTTGAACTTTCACAAGTAACTGAAAAGAAATATGGTTTGGATTTATCAATTTTATTATACCATTCAAGTAGTGCTAATATTAGCATGTTCAAAGTCTTATTATTTAATATTGATAAATTGGCTATTTCCATGGGGGGGGGGAGTAATGGCTTATGTGAATAGTGGAGTCTAAAAATGGCCTCCAAAGATATCAATTACCATTCCCTAAAGTCTGTAAATATTACCTTATTTAGAAAAATAATCTTTGTATATGTGATTAAATCAATTATTTTGTCCTGGATTATCCAGGTGGACACTAAATGCAATTATATGAATTCTTATAAGGAGACTTGGCACAGACAGAAGAGGAGACAATGTAACCATGGAAACAAAGATTAGAGTGACACAGTCACAAGCCAAGAATTGCTGGGAGGCCCAGAAGCTGAAAGAAGCAAGGATCAGATTCCCCCAGAGCCTCCAGAGGGAGCACAGTCTTTCTGATAACCTGGTATTGGCCAGTGAAGTCAATTTTAGACTTCTAACCTCCAGAACTGTAAGAAAATAAATGTGTGTATATATATATATATATATTTACACACACACATACACTTTAATCATTTTGCCAGGTTTAACAACTCTGTGTAAATAGGAACCAATATAGGTAAAAACTTAGAAATAATGGGTTTAGGCAGGATGGAAAAGTAGATGCTTAGGAAATCTTAAAAGATGTGGGAAGATACAGCCCTGTGTAATTCACATTCCCATGTAGTCTGTGCCATGGGGCAAGAGGGCATGTCTTAAGTAGAAGGTTCTGGGTATTGATTGCCCTATACCTGCACTGCCCAGTACAGTACCTACTAGCCACATGTAGCTAGTTAAAATTGAAATAAAATTGAAAAATTCCTGTCATACTAATCTCATTAAAAGTGCTCAGCCTTATGTGGCTAGTGGCTACTATTACACAGTGCATATATAGGACACATTTATCTTTGCAGAAGTTCTACTGGACAATGAATGTTACATTAGTTGACTAAATGCCAACTCAGTCTGAGTTAAGGCATCTGTGCTTTGGAAGGGGTAAGGGCAGAAATGTAAATTCTGGGCAAGAAATTTTGTCTTATTGATAGTTTTTGGTGAGTGCTGTAAACAGTTAAACATTTCTTAGTGGAAAGCTAAGTTCAGGATGTGTTTTCCTTTTCCTAATTTGCTTTAAGTCCTTTGTGTCTTAGGTCAATTTTGAAACTTTTATCTCACTGCTCCCCCATTTTTGGAGGGAGGCAGGAAGAGGAGAGGGAGCACAATGGAGAACATATATTCAGATTGAAAGGTTTTAAAGGAATTACTTGCTCCATATTCAAAGTGTTTTTACTAAATGCAGAGTATCACATTCACACATACCCTGTTCCTTGGTACCACTTCTAATGAAAGAGCAATCTTTACAATTATTATCATAGGAAGTAGGAAGGTAGAGACAACTGTCAACCAAACCCCTCACAGCTCAGGCAGATTCTTTCTCTCCTACTGGCCATTACTACTCAGTGTGTGCTGCTACAAGAGACCTACTACTATAGCCCTTCTAGATTTTTCTGTCAAAAAGAATCAGGCTTGTACTGGAGGTGGGTGGCTTGGTGGTAAGCCAAAGTTGAGCCTAAGTTCTCATCAGCAGCCTCTCTTCCACTTACTAGCTTTAGTGTAGGAGAAGAGCAGGAAAATGTCTAGGCCAGAAGCTTCATTTTATGTCCCTCTCCCCCCCAAACTGTAGGATTACTTGAATGAGGCAAAGGGCCCCCTATTAGTGGAAAAGAGGCACTCCTTCAGCACAGGTTTTCACTGGTATGACGGTGCTGTTGGACATGCTTTTTCCTTCTGTGTGTTATGCCAGGAAACCCATTACCAGGGTGGCTGATGCTACAGTCAGACCCCTCAAGGGCCTGTGATAGAACCTCATGGTTGTCACAGGATCCTCAGTCCGAGTCCAGGTCATGAGAGCTGTCATAGCCAAACTCCTTCTGCACATCCGAAGGGTATTTGCTCCCCTCCTGTGGTCTGCTATTGCCTCTTTCCTCTTCACTGAGGCTGTGGTATTCATCAGAGCCTCCGGAATCTTTATCTCCGTCATTGCTCTCCTCCTCTGGGTACTCATTGCGCCAATTATTCTCACTGTTCTCATCATCTTCATCTTCGTAAGTGTCCTCCAGTTGTTGGTTATCACTCACCAGCTCCCACTCCTGGCTAAAGGGCTGCACAGAGAGGATATTCTCAATCCATCCTGGAGTGGCCGTCTCCAAGTAGTAAATGTCATACACATAGTCATCCTTCTGTTCCACCCGGTGCCCAACACTTGGTCCAGCCTCAGATATAGTCAACCGCCCACGGATCAACTCTACAGAATTGCAAAGGATCACATCTGGGTCAGATATTTTGTAGGAGTCGTCGTCGTCGGCGGCGGCGGCAGAGGCCTCTGGGTCTCCTTCCTCCTGGACCAGATCCAACATCACCATCGGTTCCTGGGTTTCCCAGCACGTCCTCGGGCTCCAGGCTTTCCAAAGGAATGCCCGCGGATCGGTGGCTAGAGACTACCCTGTAGCGACCCTCCTGCTGGATCTTGTGAGTAGACGCGCGCGGAGGTCGTGGCAGATGCGCTGCTGGGTGCCCCAGGGTGGGCTGGACCGGCTCCTCCTGAGAGCACACGGTAGCCACCAACTGGAAGATATTCTTCTCTGCTGCTTTCTCCAGACCCTCCGGGGGCGTCTTCTGGGCCACCGATTCCACCGCATCGCTCCGAAGACGTTTACAAGCGAGCACCAGAGCCTCTGCAGGCTCCTCGCTGCGCTTCCGCTTCACGCGGAGTATAGCTGTACGACCAGCCTCCATAGCTGCGGTCGCGAAGCAGTGTCTATATATTTTTTAATTAAAAAAAATATTTTTATTGATTTTGGAGAGGAAAAGAAAGGACAGAGAGATAGAAACATCAATGATGAGAGAGAATCATTGATCTGCTGCCTCCTGCATGCCCCACACTGGGGATCAAGCCCACAACCTGGGTATGTGCCCCAACTGGAATCAAACCTTCACCTCCTGGTTCATAGGTTGATGCTCAACCACTGAGCAATGTCAGATGGGCTAAGTGTTTATTTTTTAAACCACCAAGTTTGTTGTCATTTGTTATGCCAGTAATGAGAAATATTTGGGTGCATGTGCACACACACACACACACACACTTAGAGTATGTGTATTAAGTGTGTGAGCAAAATCATCTCTCTTGATAACAGTAAAGGATATAGAGGCTTAGAAAGGGACAGAGATTTTTAAATATACCAATTTTCTTGTCTTGTTCAATTGAAGGATATAGTTACTAGTAATGATACCATTATAATAACAGCTAAATAACAAGAAAGGAATAAGGGAAGACTAGATAATATAGACAAATCATTTATACCAGCTTTGTCAAGAAGCTGCAGTTATTCTCCAAGTCTGTTCCCCCCAGATCCTGGGGTAAGAGTCTGGACGATAGATACATGCCCAGTAAGGTCCCAGTGACATGGGAAGATGCTTACCTGTCAGTCATACCTGGGACCAAGAATAAGTGTGCTCACAGAAAGGGCCCAAAATCTGAGATACTTAATCCCTAAACAAAGAAAGTTCTCTCTCTCTCTCTCTCTCTCTCTCTCTCTCTCTCTCTCTCTCTCTCCCTCCCTCTCTCTCTCTCTTTCTCTCTCTCTCTCTCTCTCTTGCTTCTCCTAGCCCTTTTGGGACTCCTGTTGCAGAGGATTATTCCCTGCATTTTGCCCATATGACTGACAGCCATGTGGGGCCCACACAGTGGATTGATGGACTGACTCTAGCCTGATGCCCTGTTGGATTCAGTTCCACCATAGAAGGATGCTCTGGACACTGGCCATACTTTTGGCTCTGCTGGAGCTCCAGCTACATATTTTCCAGGACTTGTCTAAGGATAATAGGACTTTGCAACTCAAAAAATACAATTCCACACTGTAGAAAATGGACCTCTGTGATCCATCTCCAGCATGGCCGGCTTTCAATAGAATTTACTAAATTTCCCCAGAAGAAACAGAATGTAGGAAGGAGGGGAAAAAGAACTGTGTATGTGGGCCAACATCATGGTGGAAACTTCCGAGGCACCTGCCTCAGCTAGACAAGGGAAGATGGAGGCAACTAAAGAAGGCTTCAGCCCAATATTTTAATTGGCTCAATGGGAGACAGTAAAACTTAAGCATGCATGAGGAAACAGGAGACCCCATGGTGTTCAGTCAATGAGGAACCAAATCAGTGAATAAATGGGCTACCTTTGCTGTCCCAGGTGTGTCTGTACAATAGGATGGATGCCCACACTCACTTTTGAGAGTGTATGAAGAGTCTCATTTTCACCATACTTCTGTCCCCGAGTCTGTTATTTGAATTCAGACAGATGAGATTTCTCACACACTCAAATAAAAACCACTCACTCTTTCCTGCCAGTCTTAGAAAACTTATTTTCTAAAGATATCACAAGAACCCCACTCCCACCAGTGAAAGAGACATCCATTTCTCTGCCAACAATTAGACTTAGACATTGATTATTAGAAAAAATATACACTTAACTAAATGGAACACAAAATTAACTTTTAGAGAACAGAATGACAATTTTAAAAATTTAAATAAGTTGAGGGAAAACATAGAAAATGTGAAAAAGGAGGCTAACTGTAAAATTTAAAAGAAGAGGTAAGGAATAACTTCAAGCAAATCAATAGACACATAAAAAACAAATGTTATATTATCTCATTAAGACAAAAACTCATTTTAAAAATATCTAGGTATACATTATTTAATAATAATATTGTGAAATAATTTTACTAAATATCCTATCTAATAAAGAGGAAATATGCTAATTGACCACCACACCCTCACAAAGATGGTAGCATTCACAGTCAATAAGGAGAGAATATGCTAATTGATTTCCAAGATCTCAAAGATGGCTGAGCCCAGAGTGACAAGATGGCAGTGCCAGCCTCCTCAGCTCCACAGGGGTGGCAGGCACATGGTACAGCCAGGCCCTTCCTTAGGTGGGTCTGACCACTCCATGTGCCTGCCTATGGAGTCCCCCAGACTCTTCAGCTCCCCAGCTGCCCAGAGCCAGCCCAAAGCACAGGCAAGCCTCAGATAGCAGCTGTCCAGCTGCCCAGGGCTGCCTGAGGCTCAGGTAACCAGGGCAGGCTGAGGCTTGCATTGCAGGAAGTGGCAGCAGCAGAGTTGTGATGGGGATGTTGTCTTCCCATGATCATCAGGTCTCCTCCTGCCTCTGAGGGCTCCTGGACTGTGAGAGGGGGCAGGCTGGGCTGAGAGACTCCCCCTCCAGTGTATGAATTTTCATGCAGCAAGCCTCTAGTTATTAAAATATTATTAAGTAGTATTTAATAATACCTATTGTATCTCTGGGAGTTGGGCATATTGACTGGGAGGGGCCATGAAGGAATTTTCTGATTCTATCTAATGAAGAGGGAATATTCTAACTGCCCTCATGCCATTGCAAAGATGGCAATGCCCACAGCCAATAAGGAGGGAATATGCTAATTGATTGTCATTGACTGTCAAAGATAGCGTCACCCATAGCCACAAGATGATGGGACCCAGTCCCCCCAGTTCTTCTGGGGTGGCAGGCACACAGCAATGTGCCACTCAGCACAGCTGCCTCCACAGTCCCCCCAGCCACCCAAGGCAAACCAGATGTGCAGGCAAGCCTCAAATGGCAACTGCCCAGCTGCCCAGGGCATCCCAAGGCTCAGGTAACCAGGGCTGGCTGAGGCTTATATTGCTGACAGTGGCTGCAGCAAAGGTGTGATGGGGCATCACCTTCCCCTGATTGCCGGGTTGCCTCTCACCCCTGAGGGCTCCAGGACTGTGAGAGGGAGCAGGCCGGGCTGAGGGATCCCCCCACTTCAGTGTATGAATTTTCATGCGTTGGGCCTCTAGTGTGATAATAATACTCCATATCTTGATAGGAGTTTGAGTTTCCCAGGTGCATGCACTTTTCAAATTTCAGCAAATGCACATATGAAATTTGTATATTTCATTGCATGCAAGTTTTACATAAAGGAAAAAATAAACAAATATTGACATCTAGCTAATGATATGCAAATGAAAGTATTTCGCTGGAAATGCACTATCTGAAACTTATCTTGATATAGATCAGTAAAATAAATGAGTTTTGTATTAGATATGTGATAATGCAGGTATAATAAAGAGATCAATGGTAACAAATGATAGTAGTTATTTTCACAGTAAGCATCTTTGCTGTAAACATCTCTCTACAAGCATTTTTGCCACAAACATTTTCATTGCACAACTAAGTGACTATAGGCAATTTCCCATGAAAGAGAAAATAACTGGATGACAATTTGATTTATATTTGGCAGACTTAAGTTATTCAAGCTATTTGTCAGTTGGCTTTCATTTCTCCATTAACAGTATGCCCATTAAAAAAAAAATACCTTTTTATTGATTTTAAAGAAAAAGGTAGAGAGAGAGAGAGAGAGAGATATCAGTTGGTTCCTGTACACACTTGGCTTGGGGATTGAACCCGTACTGAGTATGTGCCTTGACTGGGAATGAAACAGGTGACCTTTTAGTGTATGGAGGATGCTCAACCAACTGAGCCACACCAGTGAGGACTCCCATTTTTATATTATATAAATCTTAGCCTTCATAATAATTAATACAATGACAAGTATATGTGGTAGTCTAAAAATAGTGGATGATAAGAACTACATCTAAAGCCCGATTGCAAAACTATATGTAAAGCCAGATTGACTACTATACTAGAAAACGATAACTTACAGTTTGCAAATCCTTCAGTAAAGAGTCATCCTTCCCACCCATCAAAACCAAAAGTTTGCCACGCTATATAGAGGAGGTTACTCATTCACAAAAGTCTTCAAGAACATTAATTATTGATTCTTCAGTTGGAAACTGATACCTGTCTTAATGAAGAAAGGAATTGTAGCAAAAAAAAACAAGGAAGGAAGGAGGGAAGGAAAAAAGGAAGAAAAGAAGGAAGGATGATGTGTGATGCCAAACAGTGGAAATGAATCAATAAATTGAAAAAAAAAAGTAATACTAATATAGGATAGTGATAAGCTAGGAAAATTTACAGACAGGAGGAATAGGCAAACAGAGACAAGAAGATTAAACAAGGCCAAAGAGTGAGTCTGGACAGCTTGCAGCTGGCTTGTAAATAACAAGCCATTATTTATCCTAAGTCAAGGGCACTTGAGAGTAAATGGTTAAGATATCCTCCCTAACCAAAGAATGCAGGAAAGGAGGGGGAAAGGGGACAGGGAAAAAGCAGTTTTATTTCACTCCCTTAGCAGAGGACCTAGCAGTTGCAAGGCTTCGCAAGTTAGAGTTGGCCAGGCGCTTCTCACAAATTCTGAAAAAGCCACAACAAAGTAAAAGAGGAACTTGAAAATTAAACTATACCAAAATATTCAGCAGAGAAATTTTGACACTTATACACAGAAGGGGATATAACCCCTTTAATCCCCACCACACTGGCTTCCCAGGCTAGCTGGCAAAGCCCACCTGTGCTCAAGCTCAGATTAGCTTTGTTTGCCTTGCTTCTTTAATAAATTGGCTTTATCATAACACAATCATCTGGAGTCACACCTTTGAATTCATTCACACAAAAAATAAGAATTGAGGAGGGGACAGCTCTCTCTCTCTAACTCCGGGTGGCTGTCCAATGACACCTCTCTCTGGTGTCTGTGAGAGGGACCTGTCATAATACTATGAGCAGCCCTCGTTGGTTTGGCTCAGTGGATAGAGTGTTGGTCTGCAAACTGAAAGGTCACATGCCTGGGTTGTGAGTTCCATCCCCAGTGGGGGGCATGCAGAAGGCAGCTAATCAATGATTCTCTCTCATTTCTATCTCTCTCTCCCTCTCCCTTCCTCTCTGAAATCAATACAAATACATTTAAAAAGTAATTATAATACTATGAGCGAAAGATTCAAAAACAATGTATTTTGATTTTTTGCAATAAAGTATTTTTAATTTTATTAATTTCCATGCTTTATTATGTCCTTTTAAATGGCCCTTTTATATTTTTTTTGGTATTTTGTCTTTTATGACAAAATCACCTTATGGCCAATTAGTTGTACTTCAAAAATGTTTGGAACAAAGATCTTTAGGGCCAAAACACCCAGAACTGCATTATTCATATAGCCAAAAGGAGGAAACAAACTGCCATAGACTGAATGTGTGTGTGCTCCCCCAAATTTGTATGTTGAAATTCTACTTCCCAATGCAATGGTATTAGGAGGTAAGGCCGATGGGCAGTGATTAGGTCATGAAAGTGAAACCCTTATAAATGGAATTAGTGTCTATAAAAGAAACTCAAGATCTCTCTTGTCCTTTCCTTGGATATGAAGACACAGAGAGAAGATACTCATCTGTGACTAGAAAGTAGCCGCCAACTCTGCTGCGCTTAGACTCCAGAACTATGACAAATAAATGTTTGTTTAAGTCACCCAGTCTGTGGTATCCTATTTAATAAAAGAGTAATATGAAAATTGACCATAACTCTGCTACACCCACCAGCATGCCCACCAGCCAATCAGAGCAAGTATGGGAATTAACCCAACCAAGATGACTATGGCCACAGAGAGAGCAGGAAGGAGGCTTGGGTTGCCCCTAATGATGGAGGAAGCCAAGTGCCCAGGCCTCTGCTTAAGGCAACAAAGTTTCAATGGCTGTTGGAGCAGAAGGCTTGGCTCCGCTCCAGGCTACAAAGTTTCAATTGTAGAAGATAAATAAATCCCAGATACCAGGGCATCGGCTTGGGTCACTGGGGAGCATGGATGGCCTGCAAACCACCACAGACCCCTCGCCCAGGGCATCCTATGCCCCAAGGGAACACCCACCCTGATCCAGGACACCCTTCAGGGAAAATCAGCTGGCCCCCACCCATGCACCAGGCCTCTATCCTATGTAATAGAATAGTAATATGCAGATTGACCTTCACTTCAACATATAAGATGACTGCCCCCATGTGGTCAAAAGATCCTGTCTCCATGTGGACACAAGATGGCCACCACAAGATGGCCAGTAGGGGACAGCAGTTGGCAGGGACCTGGCCTGCAAGGGAGGGCAGTTGTGGGCGATCAGGCCAGTAGGGGAGGGCAGTAGAGGGGGATGTAGGCCTGCAGGGGAAAGCAGTTGGGGGAGGACCAGGCTTGTAGGGGAGGGCAGTTACAGGTGATCAGGCCTGCAGGGGAGAGCAGTAAGGGGCAAACAGGTTGGCAGGGAAGCAGTTAGACATCAATGAAGCTGGCAGGGGTGTGGTTAAGCATCAATCAGGCTGGCAGGCACAAGTGGTTAGGGGCAATCAGGAAGATAGGCAGGTGAGCAGTTGGGAGCCAGTAGTCCTGGATTGTGAGAGGATGTCCGACTGCCCATTTAAGCCTGATCCCACTGGGATCCCAGATTAGAGTGGGTGCAAGTTGGGCTAAGTGACACCCTCTCCCCTGAGCATGAATTTCGTGAACTGGGCCTCTAGTCTTTGTTATAACAGCTGAGCTAAGATACAACCCAAATGCCCATCAATTGATAAATGGATAAACAAAATGTTTTATATCCTTCGGCATGGTTTCCTTGACTTAACCCAACTCTGTGTGTGTGTGTGTGTGTGTGTGTGAGTGTGTGTGTATAAGTGTGTGCGTGTAAGCTTTCCTATACAAATAAGCAATTCTTGGACACCAGCAGGGTGTCTGAGAATTCAATTCCATTCTGACACTATCTTCCTGGAGATAGAATCAGATTCCACTGATAAAGCACTCAGTTCCACAAGACTGCCCTCCATTAATTACAGATATCAATGGAAAGCCTAGCTTGCTATCTGCACTTCTGGCTGAGTGGCTGTACATCAGAGATTCCCATGCTCCTGGGCTTGGGTTTGATTAACTTGCTAGAACAACTCACAGGACTTAGGAAAACCCATTTATTCACTAGATTATCAAATGGTTACGAAGGATATTAAAGACTACAAATCAACAGCCAGATGAGGTAAGGTCTGGAACAACAGAGCTTCTAACCAGTGGCACTTTGGAGCTGGCTTGTTACACATGGAAGCAATTTGATTCTCCAGTGTGGAGTGGAAGCTTTGCGAAAATGGGGCCTATAAGTTGTCCTTTGGTTTTTTTATGAAGGATTCATTATATAATCATGAATGATCAAGTTATTGGCTATTGTCTATTGATTCAACTTAAAGTCTTTCTCCTCTCCCTGGAAATCAGGGGGTGGTACTGAGAGTCCCAATCTTCTAACTCTATGGTTGGCTCCTACTAACATTCAGCCTCCATCCTTAAGTGCTTTCCAAAAGTCACTTTATTAGCATAACAAAAGATACCTTAATCACTCTCAACTCTAGAAAATTCCCAGGGTTTTGGGATCTCTGTGCCAGAAATTAAGATGACCAAATAAATATATTTTTAAAATAAATCTTTATTATTTAGATTATTACAGTTGTTCCTCTTTTTCCCCCATAGATCCCCTCCACCAGATTCCCACCTCACCCTCTGCCCTTAACTGCACCCCCATTGTCCTCATCCATAGGTGTATGATTTTTGTCCCATCTCTTCCCGAACTCCCAACCCTCCTTCCCCCTGAGAATTGTCAGTCCACTCCCTTTCTATGATGCTGATTCTGTTATATTCACCAATTTATTCTGTTCATCAGATTTTTTAGAGACCGGAAGTTTGATTGATCACTATGACATGCACTGATCACCAGGAAGGCCCTGGCCAGCAGCCAGAAGGGTTAAGAAGGTGAAACAGAATTTTTGGACTGGAACACACAGTGTTTTCCTGGGCAGGATGGTTTGCGGGCTCTTTGTGGGAGTCAAAGAATGAATCCATGGACTGAGGATGGTATAGCAAAGATGGAAATTCATTGAAGAATAAGTACAGATTCCCATATGGGGAAGGGGAAAGAATCTCATAGCACAGACTCCCACAGTGGGAAGGAGGAAGAGTTTCACTGAGTTTCCTTTTCCCTACAGCTTATAAAGGCTGCAGATCTTTGTGCCTTGATCTCACTTCGGATTGGTCACTATTTCCTTAGATGGGTTACTATAGTAACTCCTGAGCTCACAGATGAACCTCACGTGGAACATGTGAGATTTTTCCTCCCCTCCTTCCTTATTGTTTTCCTATTCCCTTTGAGCTTTCTTCTTCTCCCTTTGAATGAGGGATTTCCATCCCTTTATTTTGTAAATATAGTCCTTCTGCTGTTGCCAGCTCACTCATTCTATGAAAATGTATCTTCTGCTGCTCTGCAGCCCTGTGCTTCTTCCAAGGTCCCCTTAACTTCTAAAATTTTCTAAAACTGCTTTTTCACCCCTAAAAATTCCCATTTTAAAGGAATGAAAGCAGTTCCATTGCCCATCATTGATTCTGATCCAAACTTTTGCCTCATTTTAGGATTTTAAAATTGTACTTCTTGTTAAAATACACCTTATTCTCTAAGTGTGATTGACCTAGCACCTAAAAAATAAGTGTGACTCTGAAATTGGAATGTGGGAGCAGAGAAAGAATGCTTTGAGTTCATAAATTGTATTCTCTTATGGGACAAAAAACTGCCCTGGCCAGTTTTCTCAGTGGTTAGAGTATCAATCCTCCCACTAAAGGGTCTCAGGTTCAATTCCCAGTCAAAAGCATGTACCTCAGTTGAGTGAGACATATGTAGGAAGAAACCAATCGATGGGTTCCCTCCCCCCGCTTCCTTCCACTCTCTAAAGGTCAATGAAAAAAGTACCCTTGGATGAGGACTAAAAAAATAATAATAATAAAAGTAACAAAAACTTATTAGGCCAGCAGTTTCCTGTGAGTTTCCACCATGATATGAACCTCTCAATAGACATAGAGGATTGGACATAGTTAAGATATATATATAAAAGGCTAGTATGCTAAGTGTCTGTCTGACTGGTAGCTATGATGCACACTGACCAACAGTGGACAGATGATCACTTCAGGAGTGGCTGAGTTGCAGTGATTTGACAGTGGTGGTTCTCAAGTGATGCACCCCGAAACCAGAAAGGAGGGAGCCTGATTTCTCTGGGAGCTGCACGATTCCTACTTCGGCTGTGGGTTATGTTGTTGCTGGGGCACTGTCGACCCCAAGAATCTGGTTTACTGTACACTTGTGTTTGTGTTCCATACCCTGTATGACAGCAACTTTGTAGAGTGCTCTCTCATACTCCAGGACCCCTCAGGAGGTGTCTGAGAGCCGGTTTTGGCCTGATCCCCCCAGGCCAGACCGAGGTACTCCATCTTCCAGAGAGACCCATTTGCTCTGAAGATGCGTTTGAGCCATGGCACCACCTCAGGTGCAGCCAGCCTGGGGGGGATCACAGGAGGTTGCCTCCAGGGTGTGTCTGGCCCATCTCGCCCAGTCCTGCCCTGCTGGCCACCTTCTAATTCAATGTGCACAAATCCATGTACCAGGTCACCAGATTAATATAAAAGTCAGGTATCTTAGAACTTAGATGTGCATGTAATATCATTACTAAGGTTGAGGAGGGATTGAGGGTGGATGGGTAGGAATGGCACCAAGTATTAAACCCATTTGGTTAGATAGGATATGGGTTCAGCAACCTCAGTACTGGGTTCTGGCTAGGAAAGAGTTGGAGCCATGGCTCAAACTGTAAGAGAACATTTACACATAAAATTACAGAAGTGAAAGAAGTAATTTGTAGAAGAAATAGGCTTAGGAAACAAGAACCTCAGGCCAAGGTTCTATCCACTGAGCCAAACTGGTTCCAGCGGTCCTAGGGTTTTAAGGGTGTAGTTTTTAGGGGAGGTCCTAAGGGAAGATTTTAATAAAATATTTAGCAGTTTTCCAAGTGTGCCCTTTCAGGGTCTAGGTCTCCACTGATTGATTGGTCAGCACCAGAGCAGGGGATCAGTATTCAATGCAGCTGGCCCTGAGGTCAGCCATGGCTTTTCTTGCCTGGTTTTGCAGCTTTTCTGGGCCTGAAGCTGAAATATAACTGAGGCCTAAAAGTTATCTCGAGGAAAGGTCCAAATCACATGACCAGAGAGATGTTAGGGGAGAAAAGGTAATGTGGGGGAAAGGTTCTACCCTAAAATCGTCCTTTGCTAGGACTCAGGGCTTTCTCCTTGGCCCATCCTTGCTCTGCTCTGCCTACCACAATAAGACCTATACAGACATTCCTGATATCTTGAATCTAACAATGCCCAGAAGTAGCATTCCTCCTGGGTTTTAATCTCTCTCCATCAGATAGATTGGAATGTGAACTATTTCCTCCCCTATTTTCCAATCCCATCAATGACAACAGTATTCTTTATATTTAGTATTGAATGGAGACTCTTATTGGAAACTCCCAGAAAAGAGGAAGGAAGAAAGAAGAAACATACTTGTATTTGAGGCAAGTTATTGGCTAAGCCTTTGAAAATCTTCACTGGAGGTGATTTCAATGGACAGCATTGGGATCTAGATAATTCTCTTCCTCTCCCTTTGGATATAGGCAGTTAATTAGACTCATAGCTAGGATGATAGAGATCAATATCAATATACTCTAGCCAAAAGCTGGATTGGAGAATATAGATGAACTATGCAACTGCGATGAGTTGCTTAATACTTCACTGTCTATGTAAACTGACCCTTCCCCACAGAGGCTAGGCCTGCTCTACCACTGGCAGGAGTAGGAGAGAAGACTAGGATGAGCCTGTCTGCAGCCAGGCTGATCTAAAGTCAGAACAAACCCAGAAGTTCAGTTTTATCTCACCAATTCACTATTCCTCTTCTCAGAGGAAAGTATGAAGAAGGGGTTGAGAATTAGAAGTGTTTTGTACATAATGTTCCCTGTTTAATGGAGTAAAAAATTATTCTCATTTTCATAAATATAAAGATCAGAGGTTGTATTTCTCCCCATTAGTTATCAATTTATGCAAAATGATTTCTTATAATAGTGTGCATGTGCATGATATTTTGCAGTTTACAAAGAATTCTCCCGTAATTATTTCCTTAGGTCCTAATAAGGTTTTCTGGGATGTAACAAGTCGGAGGCCTGAAACAGGAATTCTATAAGTAACTATAAACCTTGTAACACTAAGATCTATATATAGATTCCCATGACACTAGTGTTACAACCTTTGGGATTAAAATAAATGTCACATTTGCAATAACATTTCAGACCCATTTTACTTTAGTTTAAGGCAATATAATCCAAAAATAAAAAAGGCATTTAAAAAGTAGAGGGTAAAAAATAAGTGGAATTAAATAGGTACAAAATGACAAATGAATCACCTCCATCTTCTACATTCTTCTTTCATTAGCATCAATATTCACCCTGGTCAGAACCTAAGTGTCCTTTCTTGCTTTTCCTAGTCTCTCCTATCTAGTGACCAAGTTCTGACAGGTATATACCTCCACTTTATCACTCATACATTACCTCCTCCTCAACGCCTACCACCACAGGTTTAGTTTCAGCTTCATTCCCTCTCCTCTCAAAACTGCCTGCTAACTGATTTCCATAGCTCCAGAATTTGCCTTTTCTTCTCCATCTTCTACTCTACAGATACAATGGCCTTTCAAAATATAAATCTGATCACTACCCCTCCTCACCTCAATGGAAGATACCATTAATGAGGTAAACCTACAGCCATCAATTCTCTTTATTCATAACACTCCCAACTATGCAGACAGTTGAGTTCCCTCAGCTCCCTTGCACCTAATAATAGTCATAAGATATTTTGTTGAGTAGCTTCCAGGAAAGTTTTACTTTCTAATAAAAAGGGTCTATGAGTTAAATCCTCCCAATACTAGCCAGTGCTAGCTCTGAGATAGTTATGAGTACTATTCTCTTGTTTCTGAATGTCCTAATGGAAATAGCATGTTATTCTTATCCTCTTGTAAATACTCTTTCCTTCTTCAATGATTTCTCACCAATTTTTATTATTATCTTTGACACTACACTTCTTTCCCTGGTTGAATTTTTTGGCTCAATAGATAATCTTTTACCCACATAGTCTTTAAGAATAGCATTTATGTTCATGGATGCTCCTTGGCCACACCTCCAGGAAGAAGTCATAGTATTTTATTTTTAAGACATTTTCTCCAGCTTTATTGAGATATAATTGACATATAGCATTGTGTAAGTTTAAGATGTGCAATGCGATTATTTGATATATGTATTCATTGCAAAATGATTACCACAAGAAGGTTAGTTAATAAACCCATACCCTCATATGGTTACATTTTTTTTTTTGAGGGGAGAAGAGTGAGAACATTTAAGATCTCTTAGGAACTTTTAAATATGCAATACAGTATAGTCACCATGCTGTAACATTTCATCCCAGAACTTATTCATCTTATAACTGTAAGTTTGTATTTTTTGACTACCTTCACCCATTTCCTCAACACCACCAGCCCCTCCTCACCCATGGCAATCATCAATCTACTCTCTCTAAGTTTGTTTGTTTTTAATATTCCACATATAAGTGAGGTCATACAGTATATGTTTTTTTTTTGTGACTTATTTCACTTAGTATTCATACATATTGTCACAAATGGCAGGATTTCCTTCTCTTCAGGGCTGAATAAAATTCCATTGCATATATTTACCATATCTTCCTTATTCATTCAGCTATTGGTGAACACTTAAGTTGTTTCCACCTCTTGGCTATTTTAAATAATTAGAGTCCTGGTGCACAAAATTTGTGCATGGGAGTGGGGGTGTTCTTCAGCCCAGCCTGCTCCCTCTCCAATCTGGGACCCATTGAGGGATGTCTGACTGGCCTAAACGGGAAGTCGGACATCCTTCTCACAATCCAGACTACTGGCTCTCAAATGCTCATCTGCCTGCCTTCCTGATTGCCCCTAACCATTATGACTGCCAGCCTAATCACCCCCTAACCACTCCCCTAACAGCCTGATTGATGCCTAACTGCTCCCCTGCCAGCCTGTTTCCCCCTAACTACCCTCCCCTGTGGCCTGGTCACCCCTAACTGCCCTCCCCTGCAGGCTTGATCACCCCCAACTGCCCTTCCTTGTAGGCCTGGTCCCACCCAACTGTGGCTTGTGGGTATAGTGGAGGTACAGTCAATTTGCATATTACTCTTTTATTAGATAGAATGCTGCAATTAACATTTCTTTGAGAATAATTTGCTGGATCATATGGTGATTTTATTTTTAATTTTTTAAACACTGCTATACTGTTTTTCATGATAGACGTATCAATTTACATTCTCACCAATAGTGCACATGGATTACCTTTTCTCCACATTCTTCCCAGCATTTACTCTCTCTGGTGTTTTTGGTACTTGCCATTCTGACAGGTGTAAGATAATATCTCACTAATGTTTTGATTAGTATCAAGTAAATGCAAGTCAATGTTGGGGTATCTTTTTGTGTCTTGGTTGATCATTTATATGCCTTCTTTATGTAATCTTTATTGGTGAAAGTATTATAGATGTCCTCCATTTTTTATGCCATCACTCCCCTCCACTCAGTTCCTGCTCCATCCCAGCATTCAGCGTTCCTGGTTATGCAGGGCCAGAGTCTAAACTAACAGATGGGCAGTACCCCTGTCCTGGCTCACTAACCAAGCACAGATATAGATTCTCTGGTCAAGCTTCCTGGTCTGATGAGGCTACAATCTATACTCATCAGCTGGGCAGTTAGGGATTTGCTTCCCTGACTGAGTGGAACCATAGAATGGGCCCCTTGCTTGTATGGCTTGTTAGCTAGGGGCCTGAATGAGGTAGAATTGCCCGTCAAGTCCCCAGGCCAGATGAGGCCCCCAGGCTCTACTCTGGTACTGTTGCAAAGAAGAAAAATGGTCCTTAAAGATCTGGTTGCTATAAGTCTCAACCCTTTTCTGTCTCTATTTGATCCCCAGTGATCAAGCCCTGAAGATTTCTCCAGTGATCTCTGTAAAGAAAGATCTAAGTGAGCCTTCTGAGAAGTGTCCCACAACACTGGAGGAGCTAGCTGTATATACATCTTGTGTACCAGAAGCTAATTCCAGCATGTTAACAGAGCTGAATCATCTGGAATGGCTGAGGGCATTTCCCCAAACCTGAAAAGGATGCATAAATGATTGCTTGCTGCCAGACAGCTGAGGGCATTTTAATCTACATGTTATTGCTTCCTACTGGCCAAACACCTGAATAGCTGTAGGCAGTTCCTCAATCTAACAATGCCTCTGTATATTAAACCTTGGCCTTTGATATGTATACTTACCTTGCTTTAGGACAATTTGTGTTAATAAAAAGCAAGGGCTCCAGAGAGACAGAAGAACTTGTTTTTTTAGCTAAATTTTCTCTGGCTCACCAAAATGCCTTCCAAAATTATGTTTTGTCACTGGACTCTTGATTAATTTACACACAGTTCCATCTCCAAATTCCTGAACCCCTTTAAAATGCTGGATCAAGATTACTGACATTATGTGTACTCTTTTTTTCCCACTGGAGAAACTGTAGCCCAGGGGGACCCTCTCAGTTCCAGAAGGTGGGAGGGGAGGTGTGGCCTGCATATAGCAGCTCTTCTTACATTTCTATGGAGTACTTCTGGGTCCCTGTGGTCCAGGGTTGTGCTTTAGCCTCATCCCCAGAATTCTGGGATTTTCTCAATGGTGGCTTTTCTCTGAATAGGTGTTAGTTTATTTTCTTGTGAGAGAAACTGAATTCTGGAATAAACTGTTACCAACTTCTCAGTGTCTGTTCCAAATGTCATAGTGTTTGAAAAGTAAAGGAACATAAGACTATCACTGCTGCTTAGAAATGAAATCATATTTACAGTTAATCCAAATTTGGTTGCATAGAATGAGGTTCTGACTTACACAAAAGTACCTTTGGAAATAGACATTGTCAAAATTAACAACATGGATATTATATTACCTTTCTAAGGCAGTTTTAAACCCAAGTCTGGTATTACCAGATCAGCAATATAGAAAGGGTTGTGCTTTAGCCTCTTCCCTTTATAAAGAACTAAAAGTACATTCTCCCCATCCATCATTCCTATCTCCAGATTTTAGAAATAATTTCAATGTAGTCCTAGCTTTACTTTCCTTCATATCCAATCTTTTGAATAACTAAGTTCAACATTTATGTTTTCTTTCAACATCTTTTGTAAAACAAGGGTTTCAAATACCATTTCAATTTTTCAATGAAGCTGCTTCTGTAAGAGTGAAAAGGAATGTGGTAGTCATGCAACATTATTTATTTTTTCTTGTTCATTTCTGTAAATTAAGAAGGAAAACCTATCTTATTCAGAAGAGATATACCCAGCTGAGCCAAACTGATGGATAATTTGCTCTTCCAGGTCTTTAATTGTATTTTCCAAAGTTGCTTCTGTTACAGGATGAACAAACCCATTATAGTGTAGTTTTAATCCCAGTTAAAACTCCCTTGTAGCCTTCTGGGACTGCCAGTAATGGAAGGACACAGTCCACTTGCACAGGGCCTTGCCCTCAATCAAACTTAGTGAAGGCTTTCTTTCTTTTATACCAAGGGTAGGAAACATCCAGCCTGCAGATAGTACAAGGCACACAAAATCATTTGGTCTGGCCCTGCCAAAGCATTAGGAATGAGTTAATTAAATATTTGATCAAATATAGCAGCCTAATTTTTAAGTAGCTAATTTTTTATGTCCTACAAATAATGTTATAAATATCCAAATGGCCCTTGGCATAAAAAGGGTTCCTCACTCTTGTTTTAGACAAGAATTAGTAGATACAAAGATAATGTGTCACCTGTAAGCCCATTAGTGCATGACTTAAGTTTATTCATGCTTATGGGTTTCAGGAATCAAGATAGCTTCTGGCTTGGGCTATGACTAAGACAGCTGCTTCAGCCTTCTAATCCCCACTTCTGAGCCAGCAACTGAGGACTTTTAATAGACATGAATCACTTTAATTTTTTCTCTGAATTTCTACAGGGAATTATAAAACCTAACTCTTTATACATGGATATTCTTTCTATTCAGTCACCTAGGTATTATTTGCCTGACTACAACCATGGAGTTTGTAAATATCCGAATAACTGCCTATAGGTAAGAGATTTACAAGTCCTATGTTACATAGGTAATCCCCAGCTCTGCCCATTGCACAGATTTTTGTTGACTTCTTCCTTTAAGGCTTTTCCTCTTTGGAGTGCTGTTGATTTCCATATAGCAATATGGCTTTAAACTCAGGAACTCTAATCAGTAAACAAAGCCAGTGAACTCAGGCCTTGCCTCAGCTGGAAGGAAAATCACAAGGTTCAGTGATGGAGCCAGGAAGATCCTCAGAGGCCTCTATAATTGTCCCTATAAGCAATAAATCAACTTGCTCCTATATGTGCTGGATGCTCCCAGACATCCCCCTTTGGCTAGTTCCCAGGCATCCTCCTGAGCTAGTTCTTTTCTACTGAGCAGTCTCCTTGGCATCATCCAAAACTCAATCTGTATTACCGGCCTCACATTAGATGATGCCTTGACCAGCTGGTGTTGCTCAGTAGTTGAGCATCTACCTATGAACCAGGAGATCACAGTCAGATTCCAGTTAGATTCTGATCAGTGCACATGCCTGGGCTCATTCCCCTGTTGGGGGTGTGCAGCAGGCAGTCAATCAATGATTCTTCCTCATCATTGATGTTTCTATCTCTCCCTCTCCCTTTCTCTCTGAAGTCAATACAAATATATATATTTTTAAAAATTAGATGATGCTTTTCTATGATGAGGGCAGTGTCTGGCCAAGGCCAACCAACAAGCTAGCAATTGTTTTTCAAATGGGCAGTTTTTGAGTTTAAAACTTGAGGGGTATCATTGAATAGTAATGTATTTGATTTTTGTCAAAAGCTGCAGCATGCATATATTGTGGTTGTAGATACTTCTGATATCTGAGCAGTTGGTTCATAAGAACAGAATAAAACTACCTGTGCCACAGCCCTTTGTAAAATTTTCAACACTTGTTTCTGCTAAAAAACTCATAAAAATGAAAATTTTTTGGTGATTTGTGAATTATGTCCAAGATTTCTAGATGAGCAATATGATTGCCCAAATGTGCTTGCCTCTGATATTCTTGTTTATTGGCAACATCTCTGAGAGATACTTTGCTTCTCATAATCTGAGGAATATTGCTAGTTGCTTCTGCCCACATAGTTCTCAATTTAGAAGTGGGTCAAATTTCAACTGCAGTTACTATTTACTTATTATAATGTTGATTATAGGCTCAGAGGGCCTCTGAGCATCCTCCAAGGAGCAGGTCTCATGAAGTCAGGAATGTGATGCTCTGATTTGCTCTTAATGGTTATCGATTCAAATAGAATCTCATTAAATTATGACAATATGTCAGCAAATTCAAATAGTCCTGCACAAAAACATATCAGTGTTATCCGTGAATGTCACTGTGCTCTGGATTCAAGAAATCATTAATAAAACCTAAAATGGCATATTAATCTCCTTTAGCCTTTCTTCATAGTTTTTACTGTATCAAATATTAATGAAGCTAACAACAACAACAAAAACCCACAAAAAAAACAGTTTTTAAAATCCTCCACAGATTACTATTAACCTCCAGAAACCATCTGCCTTATGGGTTGGAGCCAGATAGAACTGTTAAGGGAACTTGTAAGAATCAACACTTCTACCCCAATAATTTGCTTTATTAGAGCAGTTATCTCTTGATGCATCTTGGAATTCTGGGTTACTTAATGTTTAAGAAGGGCTAAGATAATTCCAAAGGTTTCCCATGAGGCATGGCCAATTAAAATTGGGCAAACAATGAGGGTACCACAACTCAATCATATTTAATATCATCCTAGCTATAGACTCAGGTTAAGGTGACAACTATTAAACTCTCCAGTCACATTTTTCAATATGCCACTTCCCCCTGCCTTGGTTCTCTCCATCTGTGGCACCTTCATATCCTTCCAGTTCTATCTTCAGGCCTTTTAGTGCACCTTCTCTGTCTCCCATGTTTATTAGGGGATTTGTCCTGCATACCTTCTTTCTTAGGGATTCACTAGTAAATGGAGATTATGGATTGTAGGTTCACTGATTATTTCCTTCCCAAGCAGCAAATAATCACGAGCTACTCCTTGTTCTCAGCCTGCTTCTGTCTATAAGACAAACTACACATAACCTTCAGTTATGAGGTTAACTGGGTTTGGTCATATTGCCTAGGAATGGAGCCTGAGAAAGGCATCTGTATGCTCACAGTTTATTGATGGAATGCTGTTCAGATGAATCTCTAGAGAGTGTGTGAAGCAGAAGAGGGAAGTAGAAAGAGATAAACAGGATGTGACCCCTGGTACAGAATAGCCTTGGTTGGATCCCATGGGGTTGGGTGTAACCTTTTGGGATAAAAGGTTAATCTATCATATCCAGTATCAACTACTCACTCAGGCATCAGCTGTAGGCTGTGGTGGGGAAGTTGATAATATTCCTGAGAATTGCTGTCATCTGAGGACAAATTTCCCAGGAAGTGGGCAGGTAAGCACCTGTGAGCCATTAGCAGTCCACAGGTATAGCATCTGGGGGATGTGTGTAGCTGCTGATAAAGATAATTTGTGGCAACACCATCTAGTATACATACTCTCTTCCACCTACTTCTCAAACACATAATTGGCTGAGAATTATAAATATGTGTTTAAGAGGGAATGAAACCTAGTTCTGATGAAGTGACAGGTGTATAATATGAGGGAAGCTAATGGTGTGACTTTTAAAACAAAATAGACTACTCTTTAGGTCAGATGAAGGGATGCACACAGTATGGCAGCTCACCATTTGGAGAAGATTTTTAAAAATTCTGATGGCAGAAAAATTGTAGAAGAAATTTATATAATTTGAATTTTTTAGCAGCCATTCTTTATAAATAATCATTACCAGTGCCCAATCAGAGATGATCTTGGAATAAAATCTGGAGCCAGCATTTCTTTGTTTCCATATAAAGATGAGAAAATTGGTCTCCAGTATATACATATGCACTACACATAGTTCCATCTCTATGCCTCTAGTACTCTTGTACTACATTTTCTCCACATCTCTCCTCTCTTAGACACCAATCTTTTTTTTTAATCTTTATTGTTGAAAGTATTATAAATGTTCCCTTTTTTTCCCTCTGATCCCCTCCACCCTGCACTAACCACCACCACACCAAGCCTTCACTAAGCTTTTGTCTTGTGTCCATGGTTATGCATATCTGCATATGAAATCTTTGGTTAATCTCTCCCCTGCATTCCCCACTCCTGCCTTCTCTCTGAGTTTCCTCAGTCTGTTCCATGCTTCTATGCCTCTGAATCTATTTTGCTCATCAGTTTATTTTGTAATAGTGAGAGCATCTAATGACAACCTTTTTAAAGGTAGGGGGCATGTCTTATACATCTTTCTACTTTATTCCCAGTTGAAAGTCAGTGTATTTTAATTGCATAAATGAAGAAATGGAGCACTGAGGAAATGTTCTAACAATTCAGAGTTCCACTGGCAAAAGAATCATTGCTGTGGAGATTGTGTGTAGGATCTTAAAATGCTGTTAAGTTTCTCAGGAAGTGATCTCTTCTCTCCCATTAAATATCCATCATAATTCATGGGAGCACTTTCAGTTTTCAAGTTGTTTAGCTCACTCCATTTTCACTCTCAGGATAATTAGGGAAGATTGAGTTCTAATTATGGTTTTGACTCTCAAACACAAAGGGGAAAAAGGTAAAGCCAGGAAATAAACAATCAATGAGGCTTCCTAGCTCTGGCAAAAATAATTTTTTTGACAACAATAAGTACTTAAAGTTAAGTACTTATTTATTAAAAAATAAATGCTTAACTTCTTTTTTTGACTGAAAGAATGAGAAGTGAAAGTAAACCTATTTATATTATTGAGAGAATAATTTTTAGGGTTATTGTATTATAGTTGTCTTGGGATTTTAATATTTCAGCTTCAGAAATAAAGTAGCAATATTGAGTGCTTCTTTAAAAAATACACTGTTAAAATACCAACATGATTTGTTTCTGGAAAACTGCCTGTATTAATCTAGGTTCACAATAGAAACAGATATAATAAGAGATATACATATCTCTATAGATGTTGAGAGAGATAAAGAGAGTGATTTTAAGTAATTGGCTTAAATGATTGTGGAGGTTGGCAAGTCCAAAATCTTCAGGGTGGGCTGAAAGGCTGGAGACTTAGGGAAGAGTTCATTTTGAAGTCCTAAGCCATAGGCCATCTGGTAGTGGAATCCCTCTTATTCTAGGGAGGTCAGTCTTTTTCTTTTAAGGCCATCAATTGTTTGGATGAGGCCCACCCTCAAATTATGAGGGGCAATCTGCTTAATTCAAAGTCTACTGCTTTAAATATTAAATTCATCCACAAAATACCTTCACAGTATTTTTAGAATAATGTTTGACCAAATAACTGGGTACCAGGGCCTAGACAAATTGACACATGAAATTAATCATCATAGTGCTCCAATCCTTTATAATTCTGTTAAGTATTTTACTCCTTTTATTATCAAATATTTGTATGATTTATTTTGAGCCCTGTGCATTTATTCACCATTTTATTCCTTTCCTTCAATCTTCCTGTTGCTTCAGAGTATTTCACATATCAATTACTTCCACCCTTAAATTAGTTGAAAAGTAAAATTAAATACTTTTCTCCCTCACCCCCTATAGTTGAAACATAGTTAGTGAATCATGTTTCAAGAATGCTGAGACTGAGATCATAGCAATGAAAAACAATGAATGAGTAATCATTCTTTTCATCTGACAATGTAAATAAATGATTCACAGGCTAAAGTTCACACCACACCTTACCACACACCACTAGACAGAAGAATGATTCAGAAATTTATTTGGTATGCAATTTCAATGTTTTTCCCATTTCAAGAGTTTTATTTGAGTGGGTTGCATTGGTTTAGATGTTTGAGGGTCTTTTTAAAACTATAATATCCTATATAATAAAAGAGTAATATGCAAATTGACCATACCTCTGCTACACTCACAAGCCACGCCCACCAGCCAATCAGAGCAAGAATGCAAATTAACCCAAACAAGATGGCTACAGCCACAGAGAGAGCAGGAGGGAGGCTTGGGTTGCTCCTGGCAATGGAGGAGGCCAAGCTTTCTGCACACCCTGGGCAGCCCAGGACTCTGCTTAAGGCAACAAAGTTTCAATGGCTGTGTGAGCAGAAGGCTTAGCTCTGCTCCAGGCTACAAAGTTTCAGTTCTAGAAGATAAATAAATCCCAGGTACCAGGGCCTCCGCTTGGGTCACCAAGGGGTGTGGCTGGCCTGCAAACCACCATAGGCTCTTTGCCCAAGCCACCCCACACTCCAAGGGAACTCCCACTCTGATCTGGGACACCCTTCAGGACACCAGCTGGCATCCCCCCATGCACCAGGCCTCCATCCTATCTAATAAAGAGTAATATGCAGATTGACCATCACTTCAACACACAAGATGACTGCCCCCATGTGGTCAAAAGATCCTGCCTCCATGTGGACACAAGATGGCCACCACAAGATGGCCAGCAGGGGAGGGCATTTGGCAGGGACCAGGCCTGCAAGGGAGGGCAGTTGGAAGTGATCAAGCCTGCAGGGGAGGGCAATTAGGGATGACCAGGCTAGCAGAGGAGGGAAGTTGGGGATGACCAGGCCTGCAAGGAAGTGCAGTTGGGGGGACCCAGGCCTGTAGGGGAGGGCAGTTAGGGGTGACCAGGCCTGCATGGGAGGGCAGTTAGGGGTGACCAGGCCCACAGGGGTGGACAGTTAGGGGCAAACAGGCTGGCAGGGGAGCAGTTAGGCATCAATCAGGCTGGCAGGGGAGTGGTTAGGGGGTGATCAGGCTGGCAGGCAGAAGTAGTTAGGAGCAATCAGGAAGGCAGGTAGGTGAGCAGTTGGAAGCCAGCAGTCCTGGATTGAGAAAAGGATGTCCAACTGCCTGATTTAGACAAAGCAGGTATTGATTAGCTTGCTGCAGTTGTCTATCTGGTCTTTACTAATGTAATCTATTTGATTCCTTGGTATTTGAGAAGCTATCATTTAATATTTATAGTTCTACAATGTATAAATGAAGTTATTTTTTTAGTTTTATAACATTTTATCTTTATTTTTAAAAATAAATTTTCAGTTAACTTCTGGAGTTTATCAGGCTAACAATTATATAATCTATCCCTAGCCGGTTTTGCTCAGAGGATAGAGCATCAGCCTATGGTCTGAAGGGTCCTAGGTTTGATTCCTGTCAAAGGCACATGCCCAGGATTACAGGCTCCATCCCCAGTAGGGGGCATGCAGGAGGCAGCTGATCAATGATTCTCTTTTATCATTGATGTTTCAATATCTCCCTCTCTTTCCCTTCCTCTCTGAAATCAATAAAAGTATATTTAAAAATTATATAATCTATAAGTATTTATTATTTTGCTTCTTTGAATTTGTTTAGATTTGATAAAATGGCTTTTAATAGGAAAATTATGAGTTTATGCTTTTACTTCCAATTTGAAGCTTGGATTACAGGATTCTTAACATTTTTAATTTTATATTTGTGTTAAATTTTGTTATGTAAGAAAGTTTTATTTCTAAATATATTAATAGTTATATATTTTATTTATCTTTTACTAAACTCATATTATTTTTAAATAAACAATATCAATATAACTGAAAAATACTAAGTAGAGATTAAAATATCATTATGGTTTATTTTTTTGTTCTTATATTTCTACATGGATATATTGTTAAAACATAGATTAAATTTGGTTAATGCAATTATTATATGTATATACATGGTTATTAACCTGATAGTTAAGCTTGTTTTTGATTTGGGGGAATAACTTTTTAAATAAATTATTACTACTGAATTATGCAAATAATTTTCATGGTTTCAGTTAAAACTATACCAAGATACATTTATTAAGATCTCATTGAGTTTTTCACACTGTCTTTCCTCTCACCCAAAGGTAGCCATTTAAGTTAATGAATGGTTTAAGTTAATGAATAATAATATTAAATATATTAATTTTAGCTTTTATTTTTAATTAAGATGATATATATAAATTTATATTTACATATCTGTGTGTATGTATGTGTGAAAATATATCATCCAGTAATATCATTTTTAAGGTGTGCCAAGACCACAAATTCTAACACAGTGAATATACCATGGTCCTTACAGGCAAAGAAAATATAGTTACGGTGTTTCCATAGTACTTTGTACCCACCTTTATGATAAAATTCAACTATCAGATTGTAATTTTTGTTTAGTTTCTACCTCTTCATTTATACTGTAAGCAATGATAGGCAGGAATGGAATCTTACTCAACCCTGTCACCTCAGAATTTAGCAAAGTGTTAGGTGCCTAGCATGGGGTCTTAGGCTGCTTGCATATAAAGTGATTCCTATGGAATGTATACCCTGATTAACTTCAGAATAGGCCCAATTTAAAGATCAAACCCTAGAACTTGGTTTTTGAACCTGCACCTTTATTTTTAGCACAGAATTTTCAGTTCCTATTATCAATTTCAGCACAAACTTTCTGTAAACTAATTGGCTTTCTCACTTACCATTTTTACTCTATGGGTTGGGTGGTGAAACCCTCCCTGTTGCTGCATAAAGTAGAACTTTCCAAATGAGTGACTAGCTTCTACCACATTTAACTACTGTGGGGCCATGTGGGTTCATAAAGGCTAAGTGGATCACAGCTTTACAAATCACTTAAGGGATCTTGTGAAAATGCAGATTCTTATGTAGTAAGTAAAGCCCGAGATTCTCCATGTCTAAGAACTGCCAGGGGAGGACCATGCTTCTAATTTGAAGGCCATCCTTTGAGTAGCAAGGTAGTAGATGACTCACTTCACACACACAATCATGCATTCTTTAAAACATTATTTTATTCTACCATGTGCCCAGCACCGAGCTAAGAAGCTAAAGAACAATGTGACATAATTCTCACCGATGAGAAGCCCCAGTCTCGTGTGGCAGCAAACACAATAACAAATAAGTGCTGTAAATACTTTGACCATTCACAAAATGAGAAGACAAGCCGTAGACTAGGAGAAAATATTTGCAAAGGACGTATTTAATAAAAGATTGCTACCCAAATTAGACAAGGAAATCTTAAAATTCAATGACATGAAAATGACTGGATTAAAATGAAGGCCAAAGAACTTAACAGATACCTCACTAAGAAGATACACAGGCAGCCAGTAAACAGGTGAAAAGATATCAACATTATATATCATTAGGAAATTGCAAATTAAGACAACAGGAAAATGTCGAAACCAGTTTGGCTCAGTGGATAGAGCGTCAGCCTGTGGACTGAAGGGTCCCAGGTTTGATTACGGTCAAAGGCATGTACCTTGGTTGCGGGCACATCCCCAGTAGGAGGTGTGCAGGAGGCAGCTGATCAATGTCTCTCTCTCATTGATGTTTTTAACTCTCTATCTCTCTCTCTTCCTCTCTGTAAAAAATCAATATATATATATATATTTTAAGACAACAGGAAACCACTACACATATCAGAATGAACAGAATCTGGAACACTGACACCATCAATTCATCAGTTGCTGGTGAGGCTGTGGAGTAGCAGGAACCCTCATTTACTGCTGATGGGAAATAACATGGTGTAGCACTTTAGAAGGGGGTTCTTGCAAAAATAAGCATATTGTCATCATATGATCCAACAATCACCTCCCTTGGTACTTGCTTGAGTTGACACTGATGTCTGTACAAAAAAACTGCACTCAGATGATTATAGCAGCTTTATTCACAATTACCAACATTGGGAAACAACCAAGGATATGAAAACTTTGGCACACCCAGACAATGGAATACTATTCAGTGCTAAAAAGAATTTTAAAAGGCTACATACAGTATGATTTTCCAACTATATGACATTCTGGAAAAGGCAAAAACGTGGACATGGGGAAAGGATCAGTATTTGCCAGGTGTTAGAAGTGAGAGAAGGATGAGTAATAGGTGGAGCATAGAAGATTTTTAGGGAAGTGAAACTTTCTGTACATCATTATAATAAAGGATACATGTCACTATACATTTGTCAAAACCTAGCAGGCTGGAAGAGGTTAATGGGGGGAAAAGGAGTACCTATGCAATACTTTCAACAATAAGGAGAAAAATGAAAGAATACAGCAAGAGTACATCTTAATATAAACTATGGACTCACTGATTGTAACAAATTTACCACTGGCACAGGATGTTGATGACAGGGGAAGCTGTGCATATCTGGGGGTCAGGGAGTTTATGGAAATTCTATGTACTTTCTCTTCAGCTTTGCTGAACCTAAAAGGGATCTTTTAAAAAATGTGTATGTGCTTTTATAGATTGATAGATATGATCAAGCTAGAAAATCAATTCTGGGACCTAGAAAGGCTTCATTGATGGGCGAAACAAATATATATATATATTTGTTTTGCGAATATATATATATATATATATATATATATATATATATATATATACATTATGCTTTTTAAAAAACAGTGTTTGAGTGTAAGGACAGGCCAATCCAACTCTTGAAGAAAATGCACCAGCAAGTACCCCCTGTCCTCTGGAAATTAGGACCATCTCCACAATTAATTAATTAAGTGCTAATGGGAGAGAATGAGCAACTGAGCAATAGGGATCCCTTTCTGAGGCTCTTCTTGCTCTTTCCTTCAAAGTATTTTATTGGGACCTTTACTGTAGGTAGGCTCCTGCATCACCAGCACCTTGCCCTCTTCCCATGTCCCTACCAGACTAGCCTCTACACTGGGAAACCCATATCAAAATTATCTGGGGTGCCCTAATGGGTGGCTCAGTCGGTTGAAGCATCTCCTCATAAAACAAAGGGTTATGAGTTCTATTCAGGGCATATACCTGGGTTGCTGGTTTGATTTCCAGTTCTGGGGGGTAGGGGAAGGGAAGGCAAGTGATAGATGTTTTCCCTCTCTCTCTCCCTTTCCCCGCTCCCCTCTTCCTTCCACTCTCTAAAAATCAATGGAAAAAACATCCTCACTCCACAAGTGAGGATTTTAAAAAATCAGTAAAAACATATCCTAAGGTGAGGATTAAAAAAAAAATTATCTGGCCTTATTGTTTGGCTCAGTGGATAGAATGTCAGCCTGTGGACTGAAAGGTCCCAAGTTCAATTTATGTCAAGAGCATGTATCTTGGTTACGGGCCCATCCCAGTAGGAGGTATGCAAGAGGCAGCTGCTTGATGTTTCTCTCTCATTGATGTTTCCAACTCTCTATCTCTCTCCCTTCCTCTCTGTAAAAAATCAATAAAAAATATTGTTAAAAAATTTATCTGGGGTGATTTTTAATGTGAAGATTCTAGAGCTATATGCTCAAACTCCTGAAGCAGAATTTCTTACTGCTGGGAATTGGTCATCTGCAGTTTAGCAAGTTCTGCAAGTTATTTTTATGTGCCATTTTAAGATTTCAGAATCACTCAAAGTTCATATCCATGCATTTTTTGGTACAAAAATCAACATTATATTTAGTCCAAATAAGTTTTAATATCTTTACCTTCTTATTGGGAATAGTCAACAATATTAAAATCATGGAAAATTGTTAAATTATTCTATAGATTCTTTTTCTCATATTTTATTATTGAAATAAGCCATGTGAGTAATACTGAAATAAATTTATTTACAAAATACACATATAACTCTGACACCTTTTATTAAAAAGGGATAAAAACATAAATGATTTGTGATTTTGACAGCATCATACAAATATAAGTATAAATCATTAACAGAGGTGAAATCATCGACATTACTGTAAGACATATTAAGAATATTATTAATAATATTCAGAAATATATATATTTATATATGTATATATATTTAAACTCATTATGAAGGAACTGTTCAGCTTTGTGTGTTTATCTGATAAGCACAGCTAAGTGTATCCTCCCTGTTCTTCCTGTTTCTATTTTTAAAAATACCGCGAGCTGCTATTCTAATTTATCTTTTGTACATAAGTTTCCTGTAAATGCAGCTTGGCTGAAAAAAAAAAAACCTACAAAAAATTGGTTGCTGAAATTTCTAGGAGTAATGATATTGTACTGGGTGGATAACAATGAGTCTAAAACAATACCAATTGGGTTAACATTTTAATACCAGTTACATAAGAAATGCTCCATGACAAAATCTGTTTAGTTTTTGGACAAAAACTGTTATGGGATGTCATATGCCTATCCCCACAATTTCATACATTATTTTCATACATTTTCTATAATGACTCATTTGCTCTAGTTTTCTGAGTTTCTTTAGCAAATTGAAATAGTATGTTGCTTTTGTTAGCTTCTCTTTTACCATTTCTCTAAGTCACCTACCTTTCTTTCTAGACACACTCATACACACACACACACACACACACACACACACCCCTTCACATTCATTTGTGCAGCAGCTCGCGTATTTGTTCAAATGGATTCTAACCTCTGCTGTCCGTGCTGTATGAGGTCTGTTGCATTATTTAGTAGCAGCACCTAAGAACTCTGATAGCCTGAAACTGTTGAATGAAGTTGCAGGCTATTTTTGAAATACGTAATTAGACTCAAGTACTCTGGAAATTCAGAAAACTGCAATCATATATGCTTGCTATACTTTTAAGTAGCTGCAATCTCAATATTTAAAACAAATGGTTATCCAGCTGAACTACTTCACTATGTATGATATGCCCTGATTCCTTACTAAGAAGAACAGCAAGATACAGATGTGGTGACTGAAAATATCTTAACCCATACTGACCAACTAAATATTCTGGACTTTTCTCCATTCCATTAATTGTGTTTTAAGTTTGGCATCAGGTCAACCATAAAGCAGTTTAAGCCTGCCTGATAATAACTATTCTCACTGATTTTTATGTTTATTCAGACACCCAACAAGTATATTAATTCAGCAGCAGCATAATGTCAATTCATATATACTAGACTTTGTAACCCAGACAGTGAGTCACCACGTTGTTTATAAATGCACCATACAGTAAATGCTCCATCACAACAGATATTTGCTTTACAATCTAACAGGGTGGATAGAAGCATTTGTTTTCTCCAGTGTGGGGAACATCAACCCATATCTAGTTGTTATATTCCACATCTTTATTGCACGATTTATTCTTTTCATTATTTTCTTATATCATCAAGTCTAAAATGATTTCTCCTTTACATATAAGAAACCTCAACATTAGCATGACAGAGGAAAATTTCTTATTATCAAAGATTGACTGGAAATAAACATACTATCATTTCCATATTTATCGTTAGTTAAATTGGACATTCTTTCTCAAAAGTGTGTAGTGAACTGATACAGAAAACACATATTTCTCTTCCCTACATGTGTTTCTGATAACTCCAAAGAAAATATTGAATTTATATATTGGGTAAAATGTAGCTAAGTTTAAATGTTCTATTGCTTTGCTATTCATGATATCACTCAGTTTTGGAGAGGAGATGTTGTTCATGGCAATAATATAAAATGCTCCAAAAGAATTTTTTGGCAGAACTATTAGTCATTTGTCCTACTGACCTTTAAGATCCAAGCTCCAACCTGACCCTCCTGAAAGTGAATCTTCTCAGGTCAAAGAATATTATTTGACATTCTGTAGGTCTCAGGTAATGGTATGGACATGCTGATCATTCATGACCACTGATGGGAGAGCAGGATGAGAATTAACTCCTCACACATATGGCTGCATATTCTGTATGTGCTTCTTTCACATTTCTTGCCTGCCTTGGGTTCATTTCAATGATGGAGTGGTTCAGCGAAGCATAAACAATGCCTTGCCTGTTTTCCTCCAGACTTGGATTTGAATAAACCCCAGACTCTTCCTGGATCCTGACCCAGGGGTTATTATCATAAACATCTGTTTCTGATGGCAATGTTTGAGGATTTTGTCTGGTGCCCACTTCAATTTGCTTACTTCTGAAGGGCCAAGGAGTATCAACCTACAAGAGAAAAGAAATTGCTTTAATTATAATTTTAAGATGTGATGGTGCATATTTATTAGTAAACTGTAAGTGCAGGTTAAATTGCGTCCTTATACATGGGGAGAAATAATGGACTTTTCCTCACATATACTGTTGACATTTATTTATTTTTAACATATTTTCCCTTATTAAAGGATAAAAGCTTAATGTTCATCCCAAATAGTTACTTTGTGCTATATTATTGGTCACTTTTGAGACTATGGAACACTTTTAAATCCCTCTTCAAAATGAAAAGCAGAGCCCAAATTCATGAAAAAAAGCACCAAATATTTCTCAGGGACTTCAAGAACCTACAATGTAATGGATAATATTTATATGGTTTAGAATAAAATCATTAAAGATAAAGCACAAAAGATACGCTCTAAGGTGCAGAAAAAATAAATATTAGTATTTATCCAATGTATAGTATTATGATTTAATACCTGGAATTGGAACCTTGCTGGGATTTTATTTTGGAGGGAGCAAAGCTTAGAAAAAAAGTTTAAAATATTTCAATTGTTATTTATATCACAAGAAAATTCTTACACTTCAAAATAGAGTCAAATATCTTACAGAAAGCTTCTGTAAAAGAGGTGAACTTATGGAATCAGAGAGTAAATGGATCCTGATGCTTTTCACTCTTTTCAATTATTTGTTTGTAATTCCTACTTAGACAGGCGACTCACCTGGTAAAAATGAAGATGTCAACTTATTTCAATTTTTTATATTCCAACTTTTCAATCATGTTCTTGAACTTTGGCCTACCTGCTTTAAGGTATCAGGTCCACAGTTTTTGGTAGTCTGCATGCCTTGTATGCCCTGTGTTATTTTCACTGCTCTGTGTGCAGTGGCCCATCCATTTCTCCTCAGCAGAGTTCTACCACACAAGCGTGTTTGGGCCTATTCTGAAAAACTAGGTGTTAACTGCCTAATACACTGCCTCCCTCCTCTGAGGTGTCTGCCCAGGAAATAACACGAAGGCTGGATGATTGGGAAAGTTAGGAATTGTTTTCAATGTCCCTGTGTCCCTGTCTCTTAGCTCAAATGAAAAGTGCTCCTACTTTCACACAAAGGAGCCTCGTTAAAGTCTACAGAGGAGTGGTGAAGAAGACTTCATGTGACCTAATAGACATAAATATTCAATATATCAAGTTCTCTGTCCAATTTTCAATCTGTGTTTGTTGACTCTTACCTGGCTTCTTCCCAAAAGATGTCTCATTTCCATGGAAAACTGTTAGAATGAATGGGGTAAAGAAAACTTGGTGCTCTGTGACTGAACTTATCCTGTGGGCACCTCATCAAAGGGTGGGTGCACAAGGTGGGTGCGCCCTGCTGTGGTGGGCAGAGATGGCAAATGATGAAGCAGCTCTCCTACTCTGTATTTGTATGGCAACGTCCAGTTTACAGCATATTTTTACAGAGGTGTTGAGACATAATTTGTGTACTTTAAAATTCACTTTGTTAAGTGTACAATTTAGTGGTTTTTAGTATACCAGCACTTTTATACCCTTAAAGGACCATTCTGGAATAAGACACATATGTGTCTGCCATGTGTTTATTAGTTTCTTTCTCTACTTTTGGATTCTATTCCATGCTTCCCATACAGGTTCCTTTTTAAGAAATTTGTAGTCAGTCTTAAAGATCTAATATGGTACCCTTTCTATTATTTTTTTGAAATGTTTGACAAATCAAAGGAGGCAAAACTGAATGCCTGTGAAAGATATGAAGACCTTAAAACAAAATTCCCAAAGAGGGAATCTTGACTTTGGGTACTGAGTAGGCAATACAATATACAGATGATGTATTATAGAAATGCACCCCTGAAACATATATAATTTTATTAACCAATGTCACCCTAATAAACTCAATTTAAAAAAACAACCCAAATAATTGCACACATAGAAAAACCCCCTCTTGAATTCCAGTTCAAATCATAAGCAATTTGTCCAGCTTACACAGGAAACAATATGGCTATCCCTGGCTGATGTGGCTCATTTGGTTGGAGTGTTGTCCTACACACCAAAAGGGGCAAGTTCAATTTCCAGTTTGTGGGTTTGATCCCTAGTTGAAGCACATGAGGGAGGCAACTTATCAATGTTTAAATCTCATATTGATGTTTCTCTCTCCCTCTAAAAAGTCAATGAAAAAGCATGTTTTTGGGTGAGGATTAAAATATATATATATATATATATATATATATATATATATATATGCTACATTTTGACCAACTGGGCCTTTACTTGTCTGATAAATTATTCACATTATTGTTTTAAATGTTTTCATAGTTCTCAGGCCTGAATGTAACAAAATGCAGTTTGTTTTTGTTTGCTATAGAAAGAGAGGAAATAGTCCTATCTAGTAAAAGTAATATGCAAATTGACCATCACTCCAACACACAAGATGGATGTCCCTATGTGGTCAAAGATGGCTGCCCCATGAGGACACAAGATGGCCACTACAGGATAGCCTGCAGGGGAGGGCAGTTGTGGGCAATCAGGCCTGCAGGAGAGGGCAGTGGAAGCAACTAAGCCTGCAAGAGAGGGCAGTTGGGGGCAATTGGGCTGACAGAGAAGCAGTTAGGTGTCAATCCAATGGCAGGGGATTGGTTAGGGGATGGCAAGACTGACAGGCAAAAGTGGTTAGGGGCCATCAGGCAGTCAGGCAGGCGAGCAGTTGAGAACTGGCAGTCTTGGATTAAAGGGCAGTTGGACAACCCTTGAGGGGTCCCAGATTGGAGACAGTGCAGGCTGGGTTGAGGGACATCCTCCTCCCATGCACGAATTTTGTGCACTGGGCCTCTAGTATTTAATAAAAGTTTGTTACTCAAGGACACAAATTCTTTTTTTCTTAATTTTTTCTATTATTGTGTTACATGTATACATATCTTCCCATTGACCCCCCACCCCTCCCAGGCATACCGTAACCCCCCAGTGTCTTGTGTTCATTGGTTAAGCTTATATTCATGCATACAAGTCCTTTGGTTGATCTCTTACCTACCCCACCTCTCCTTAACCTTCCTGCTTTAATTTGATAGTCTGTTTGATGCCTTACTGCCTCTGTATCTATCTTTTTGTTCATCAGTTTATAATGTTCTTTATCATCCACAAATGAATGAGATCATGTGGTATTTCCCCTTCATTGACTAGCTTATTTCACTTAGCATAAGGCTCCCCAGTTCCATCCAGGTTGCTGCAACTGGTAAGAATTCCTTTTTTTTTTTTTATGGCAGCATAGAATTCCATTGTGTAGATGTACCATACTTTTCTGATCCACTCATCTGCTGATGGGCACCTAGGCTGTTTCCAAATTATAGCTATTGTGCTGCTATGAACATAGGGTGCATAAATCCTTTCTGATTGGTGTTTCTAGTTTCTTGGATTATATTCCTAAGAGTGGGATTGCTGGATCAAATGGGAGTTCCATTTTTAGTTTTTTGAGGAAACTCCATACTGTTCTCCACAGTGGCTGCACCAGTCTGCATTTCCACCAGCAGTGCACAAGGGTTCTTTTTTCTCTGCATCCTCACCAACACTTGTCGTTTGTTGATTTGTTAATGATTGCCATTCTGACAGGTGTAAGATGGTATCACATTGTCATTTTGATTTGCATCTCTCGGATAATTAGTGACTTTGAATATGTTTTCATGTGTCCCTTGGCCTTCCTTCTGTCATCTTTCAAAAAGATTCTATTTAGGTCTGTTGTCCATTTTTTTATTTAATCATTTATCTTTCTTTTATTAAGTTGTAGAAGTTGGCTGTAGATGTTGGAGATTAAATCTTTATCAGAGATAACATTTGCAAATATGTTCTCCGATACAGTGGGCTTTCTTGTTGTTTTCTTGATGGTTTCTTTTGCTGTGCAAAAGCTTTTTATTTTGATGTAGTCCCATTTGTTTATTTTTTCTTTAGCTTCTGTTGCCCTTGGAGCAATATCAGTGAAGGAATTCTTTTGGCATATGTCTGAGATTGTGCTGCCTGTGGATTCCTCTAGTATTTTTATGGTTTCCCTTCTTGTGTTTAAGTCCTGTGTCCATTTTGAGTTTATTTTTGTGTATGGTGTAAGTTGGTGGTCTAGTTTCATTTTTTTGCATGTATCTGTCCAATTTTCCCAACACCATTTATTGAAGAGGCTGTCTTGACTCCATTGTATGTTCATGCCTCCTTTGTCAAATATTAATTGAACATAGTGGTTTGGGTAGATATCTGGATTCTCTATTCTATTCCATTGGTCTATATGTCTGTTCTCGTGCCAGTACCAGGCTGTTTTGAGAACAGTTGCTTTGTAATATAGCTTAATGTCTGGTATTGAGATCCCAACTACTTTATTCTTCTTTCTCAGGATTGCTGTGGCTATTTGGGGTCTTTTTTTGTTCCAAATGGATCTTTGGAGAGTTCTTTCTAGGTCTGTGAAATATGTCATTGGTATTTAATGGGTAGTGCATTAAATCTATACATTCTTTGGGTAGTATGGACATTTTAATGATGTTGATTCTCCCAATCCATGAGCATGGTATGCTCTTCCATCTGTTAACATCTTCCTCTATCTCTTTTTTCAGTGTCCTGTAGTTTTCTGCATTAGGTCTTTTACCTCCTGAGTTAGGTTTATTCCTAGGTATCTTAATTTTTTTGGTGTGATGGTAAATGGGGTTGCTTTTTTAGTCTCTCTTTCTGTAAGTTCACTATTAGTGTATAGAAATGCCATAGATTTATTGGCATTAATTTTGTATCCTGCTACATTGCTGAATTCATTTATTAAGTCAATTAGTTTTTGGATGGAGTCCTTTGGCTTTTTTATGTATGGTATCATGTCATTTGCAAATAAGGACAGCTTTACTTCTTCTTTTCCAATTTGGATGCCTTTTATTTCTTCTTCTTGTCTAATTGCAATGGCTAATACTTCCAGTACTATGTCAAATAGGAGTGGTGAGAGTGGGCATCCCTGTCTTGTTCCTGTTCTTAGGTGAAATGGTTTTAGTTTTTGCCCATTGAGTATGATGTTAGCTGTGGGTTTATCATATATGGCTTTTATGATATTGAGGTATAATCCTTATATTCCCACCTTGCTGAAAGTTTTTATAAAGAAAAGGTGTGAAATTTTGTTAAATGCTTTTTCTGCATTAATTGATATGACAATGTGATTTTTATCTTTCAATTTGTTTATGCGATGTATCACGTTTATTGATTTGCAGATATTGCACCATCCTTGTATTCCTGGGATAAATCCTACTTGGAAGGACACAAATTCTTAGCACCCTTCATAATGATGTCTACTGATATTTACTAGAAACTTAATACAAGTTTTTAAAGTTGAATGTATTTGGATTGATTTAAAATTAAGCAACTGGTAGTGAATGCTGAGTGCCCTTTAATATTATATGTAGAATTATTGGCTATATCTGCCACTCACATTTCAGGGACTTTCCAGGTTACTACGTCTTTATTTCTACTTTGATTTACTAAAACACACACACACACACACACACACACGCACACACACACACCAAGTTCCTTTGCAATACCTCATTCATGACTACAGTATTTTTTTTATAGTTACTATCTTTTAAAAAAAATCCTCACACAAGGATATATTTATTAATTTTAGAGTGAGAGGAAGCAGGGGGGAGGAAGATCGATGTAAGAAATATCTTTAGTATGCACAAAAACAAGACATCCAACCTGTAACTTTTGGTATCCAGGACAACACTGCAACCCACTGAACCACCCAGCCAGGGCAGTATTTTTTTTTTAACAAAGAGTTTCACAAATTTTTTTCCCCAGAAATATATCACCTCATCTTATATTCTTTCTTGAGTTCCAATATTTATGCAATATTGAACTCAAAAGGAAGGCCCAAGTTTATATTCCAAGAACTGGTTGGAAAACTTGGCATTGCCTCCAAAACATCCTTTGCTTTGTCTGGGAGGTCTCCTTCTTGACAAACCTACACACACACACACACACACACACACACACACAGACACACACAGACACATGAGAGAGACTTTTGCATAGTAGCTCCAGCTTCTGCCATGCTTCTTATGCTTCTTTATCTGATGGTGTGATTTATGAAGCAATCATATTTCATTTTATGAGGTTATTTATGGTTTGTTCTTTTATTAACTCTCAACTCTCTTCCAGAAAGACTTTAAAGTATTTCTGAGAATAAGTGTATAGTGTGAAGTTATATAATAGGCCAAAAGCAGCCACAATTCAGTCTCTTTCTTTTCTGTGTTGAATCTATACTGTCACCCATGCACTTAAAAAAAAACAATGACTTAGTCTGAGACTTGTTAATCCTGAGGAATTTCTGCTGCAAACAGAGGTGAATTTAAAATAAACAAATGCTTTAAGTAAATCAATATATATAGCACTTAGGACACGTCTGGCACATGGTAAGTGTTATAGAGACTCAAATAAAAAATATAAATAATAACATGAAATAACATAAATTGCATCTATTTTAACAGATACAGTGAACATACCAGGTTAATTCCCCTTTCTGTTGTTTCAGACGGCTCCTCTTGTTTCCCTGGAATGCAAAAAGAAAAATAAGAAACTAAAAGGAGTAAAGGACAACACAAAATTCTTCTCCAAATCTCTGTAAATTAGGGTTGTGGTAAGAATGTGGGTTCTGGAATCAGACCGCTAATTTGAAATTCAGTCCCTAGAGCTGAGGTGGAATGCCCCTCCACCAATCCCCACCCAAGTGCATACCAGTGAGAGCGTTATTGTTAGTTTGGCTTGTTTATTTGCTGTGGCTAGCAGGGCGCACACAACTAATTTTTGTGAATTCATGATGCCCCATTTTCTTCACTCTCTGGAGTGAACCCTCCGACATATCTTCAGAGGCAGAAATGGCATCTAGGACATCACTTTTGAAAGGCCGGAAATCCTAGTTTGGGGACAATCTATACTCAGTGCCAGACACATGGCTGTCTGGTCACCTACATAGCCAGGATTTCCTACCACCAAGTTCACTTTGGATGTGGGAAATCAAAGGATTTACCCCTGACTCTTTCTGAAGATCTGAGAAAAGGTTCCAATGGTCCCAGAAAACATGGTGAAGCTTAGAGAAGGACCATGGGAAGATCCTGGGAGTTGTGGATGTAGAATTGGGGTTACAGAAGACTCTCTCAGGATTCTGAGGTGGTTCTGGGCTCCAGAAGTCCTCACTGGAAAATACCAGGAACACTTCTGCCCAAACAAAGATTTCTCTTATGGCAGAAATAAGGGTTTCTTTGTCTGACTTAGTTTCTATAGCTACACTGTGGCTGCTATTGTGGGAAAAGAGATGGGGTAGATGGCAGAGAGGAACAAAGGAGAGAGAAAGAATGGAGTTGGTTCACCACCAGAGCTAGATCAGAATTCTCCATACATCAGTCTTTTATGTGTGTAAGTGTTCCCTCATGGCATTGAGGGAATTCTTACAAAAGCAAAAAGACATGGTTCAAAATATATCACACTTCCTCTATCATGCAAAATACATTTTTATTAATGTTGTTGAGTGAGGGCTCAGTTCAAGTATGTGTTTGTAATGGCAACAGAAAGTGCAAACAGATGAATTTTCTCTGAAGACAGTGGGCCTTCAAATAGACAAGGGCATGTGTGACTGGCAAGGGCATGGTGTGGCTGTGAAAAAAGAATGCGACAAACTAATTCAAATCAGACACGTTGGGAGATTATCTCAACCTGCCTTTCAACATCCTAAAAATTTAAAAGAGCTTCCCACACAGACCGAAGATTGACTCAAGCAGAATGAGTAAATTTCAGCAGTGTTCCATCCTTACCACAACGCTTGGCTATGCTGTGGTGAGCATGCCTCACTGTGGCTAGAGGAAACCTAAATTAATCCATTAGTCTTTTGGTGGGAGGATGAGTTGTTCCCCAGGAAAGCATTAAGTATGGTTTATTGCAAAATGTTGGCAAAGAAAACAACAGAAACCAACTGCAAGTATATCAATCCTAGTAGTTGAACCCTAAATGTGTAGCACAGAGCAGTATAGGGAAGATGGAACCCACCTTGGTGCCTTTTCAGGCAGCAGAATAGGAAGAAACAGGTAAGGAGTAGAAGCAGTCCTCCCAAAGGAAGCAAACAATAAAGGATCAAAGGTCTGTCCTCCATCTCATTCTTGAATGGTGGTGCTGCAGCACTGGTTGAATCTGAAATGTCAGTCAATGCTAAAGGCAGTTAGGAAATCTGAAATATATTAGAATTGGCAACAACCTTTACATTGTTAGAACTTGAAGAAAGAAGATGCCTGCATTTCCCTTCCAGCAAACTTTGCCCAAGAATCCCAAGCATTAGTACTCTCTCACTTCTTGCTTTATTGCTGAGCATACATTGGTGGTTCTGGGTTACAATTTATTTATTTTTTGCAACAATCATTCTTCAATCTGCTCAGATTAATCCCCTGTAAAACAACATCCATAAAGCTCTGAGGAAACACTTCATCAAGCCCTTTCTTTTACATTGTCTTATTTAACTCATATTTATTTAAGAAAGGTAATAAAGCCATTATTTTTACCTAGCCCCATGCCAAAGAAGAGTATTATTGTCCCAAGACTTGCCCAAGGTCAGACAGATACTGAGCACACTTGGACTCAAGTCAACATCTTTCTGATACTTAATTCAGGTTCCTTTAACAAAATGCCTTTTCATTGTCTCACAACTCTTTGTTATCTCCAAATATCAAATACTTTTGGTATCTCCAGATATTTTTGATATCTTCAAATATGGTTTGCTGGGCATATAGCTGGTGCTCATTACTTTTGATCAGTTATCATGCATTAAGTCCATATTTGTCCTTGATAAGGTGAAGCTTATTTTTGGCTCATGAAATAATTTAATTGATCACAAATAAAATTTTAAAATTAAACATTATAGAATAAAAATATCAGAATGCATCATATATCTTTAATTTTGTACTTGTGTTAATTTTCATGCAGAAAAATTTTATTTCTAAATGTATTAATATAGTCATATTTTAACTTCTCCCTATGCTTGTTTGGGGGGTATAGGAGCTCCTGGAACTGGGTATAAAGTGGTTTGGAAATTCAGACTGGTAACAAATGTTGTATTATTCATGCTGCAGCTGCAGACACAGCTGTCTCAGAGAGGGGTGTGGATAGGAATAAAAACGAAGATTCCCACAATAGATAACTTAATACAAACAAATACATTCAATTAAGAAGATCCAACTTTTATCATTTCTCCAGCCATAAAACAACCTAGTTCCCTTAATTTTATTTAACTAGATTGATACTTACTTATTAGAGGATGTTCTGAATTATTTTGAATCCATTCTGAAATAGAAAAACAAGGTACATTTTGAATTTGGTTATGAAAAGAATGCAGGTGTATATCAGGTATGTCTAAAATCAGGGCTAGTATCTGAGATGACTCCTGCATTTGCACACTAACAGAGAATCCAATAATCCAGAAAAAGGCAGTTTGTGTAATTTGTGAGTAACTCTGAGATCATAGACACAAAGGAAATTACGAGGTGGGTTTTGAGGCTCGAAGAAAGACTGAGTAAATGTGTAACAACCTTCATCTGTCTGCTCTGATTTTCTCTTCCATATTCCTTAAGGATAAGGACAAAATACAGCCTGTATGACATCTTCTGATACTGAGAATAACAACACCATACACACACTCAGCAGGTGTTCCAAGTGAGTGTGGAAAGCCACAAGGAAAGAATGCTTTTGATGACACGCTGAGCACTCATTCTCAAAGATGGTTCCTCTCACTTGCTGCCTACTTATACCACCCACACTTTCCTGCTAAGACAATGATCTCTTGTCTTTGCAAGCTTCCTAATCAGGAACTGAGCAATGGCAGATTGGGAAGGACGGAGTTGCAGGCCATTGTATGTTCCAGTCACTGTTCCCCAGCTCTGTCAACTTTTCCTCTGAGACTTTGCTCTGAGACGTGCATTGGCTCATTCTGTAAGAATAGTTCCCAACAGAGTCCAAGCCTTTGCTTTTTTTCAACCCTGTTATCACATAGACAAATTCTTAACTTGAACATAAAAACCAAGTGAGAATCAATAAATCAACAAACAATAATGTTGCGAGGATGTGGAGAAAAGGGAAACCTTGTGCACTGTTGGTGGGAATGAAAATTAGTGCAGCCACTGTGGAAAACAGTATGGAGTTAACTCAAAAAATTATAACCCAGCTTCCACTTCTGGAAATATATCCAAAGAAACACAAAACACTAATTCAAAAGAATATATGCACCCCTATGTACACTGCAGTATCATTTGCCTACATAATTTTATTTACCACTGTCATCCCAATCAATTAAACAAATTTTTAAAAAGCAAACAGGAATCAGATACAAAAATAGAAAAATTTCCAATATCCCATAAGAAAGATATTTCAAAAGAAAAAAAGGACATTTTTTTTCATAATACATCCAAATTGTATTTACAAAAAGGATGATTCTTAAATATAACTTCAAAGTACAGTTTTCTCCTCATCTTGTATTTAGTTCACTAAATACTTCCAGGTATAAAAGAAAAGGAATTTTTCCTTGACCCTTTCCTGTTGTTTGCTTTTATAACTTTTTTTAAATTTAATAAATCTTTATTGTTCATATTATTACAATTGTTCCTCTTCTCCCCCCACCCCCGCCATATTTTCCCTCCACCTGGTTCCCACCCAACCCTCTACCCTTACCTCCTCCTCCTTCCCCCCTCTGTCCTCATCCATAGGTGTACGATTTTTGTCCAGTCTCTTCTCACATCCCCACACTCCTTCCCCCCTGAGAATCGTCAGTCCACTCCCTTTCTATGCCCCTGATTATATTATATTCACCAGTTTATTCTGTTTATCAGATTTTTAATTCACTTGATTTTTAGATTCACTTGTTGATAGATATGTATTTGTTGTTCATAATTTTTTATCTTTACCTTTTTCTTCTTCTTCCCCTTCTTAAAGAGTACTTTTCGGCATTTTATATAATATTGATTTGGTGTTGATGAACTCCTTTAGTTTTTTCTTATCTATGAAGCTCTTCATCTGCCCTTCAATTCTGAATGATAGCTTTGAGTAATCTTGGTTATAGTTTCTTGCTATTCATCACTTTGAATATTTCTTGCCACTCCCATCTGGCCTGCATAGTTTCTGTTGAGAAATCAGCTGACAGTCATATGGGTGCTCTCTTGTATGTAATTAACTGTTTTTCTCTTGCTGCTTTTAATATTCTCTCTTTGTCTTTTGCTCTTGGTATTTCAATTATGATGTGTCTTGGTGTGATCCTCTTTGGATCCATTTTGTTCATGGATCCGCTTCCTGGACTTGTAAGTCTATTTCTTTCGTCAGGTGGGGGAAGTTTTTGGTCATTATTTCCTCAAATATGTTTTCAGTATCTTTCTCTCTTCTTCTGGCACCCCCATAATTCTGATGTTGGTACACTTGAAGTTGTCCCAGAGGATCCTTATACTACCTTCACATTTTGTATTCTTTTTCTTTTTGCTTTTCCAGTTGAGTGTTTTTTGTTTCTTTGTATTTCAAATCTTTGACTTGATTCTTGCATTCCTCTAGTCTGCTGTTAGGTCTCTGTATAATATTTTTTATTTCAGTCAGTGTATGTTTAATTTCTAGTTGGTCCTTTTTCATATTTTTGAGGGTCTCACTAAATTAATCAGCCTTTTCTAGGAAATTCTTGAAAAACCTAATAACCATGGTTTTGAACTCTATATCCAGTCACTTGTTTTCCTCCATTTCTTTTGTTGTGATCTGTTCCTTTGTCTCCACATTTGTGCTGCTTCCCTGAGTTGGTAGAGTAACTTTGTGTGCTAGGTGTCCTATGTGGCCCAGTGGCTCAGCCTCCCCAGTTACCTGAGGTGGACAGTCTTGGTACACTCCTTTGTGGACTGTGTACAGCCTTGTTGTAGTTAAGTCTTGATTGCTGTTGGTATCACTGGGGAGAATTGACCTCCAGGACAGATGGTTGTAAGGATCAGTTGTATCTATGCTGGGAGAACTTCTGTGCTAGAGACAGCCTTATGGGACAAGACTTGCAAAATTGCAAAAGCCTCTGTGCTTGGCTTGCGATGGGGTCTCAGGGCTGAGCAGACAGCCTTGGCTTCCTTTCATCCCTGCCCCTAAGTCTCAATGTCCCTCAGTAATCACTGCAGTTCTCTCTGTGCACACTTGCACGCATGCCTTCAGACCTCTGCCTTTCAAGGCTCCCCTGAGTTTCTGAGCAGTTCTCTCTTTTCTGGACAGTCCAGACTCCCCCCATATGAGTCTGGGACCCAAGGGTCTTGCCCAGAACTGAGATTCAGTGCAGTCCGGAGTTTCCATCTCCCTCCCGCTAGAGAAAGCCACCTGTCCTCTCCATGTGTCTCTATACCTCAGCTTTTTGCAGCTCCTCTGAGTCTTTGTGAGCCCCTCTCTTTCCTTCTAGTTGTAGAATTTTCACTCAGACAGCTATCATGTGATTCTGGATGATGGCCATTCTGTCTTTTAGCTGTAGTTTTGAAATTTTTGTGTAACGCAGCAGTTTAAGTGCTCACCTATGCCACTATCTTTATTTCTCCCTGCTTTTATAATTTCATGAAAGGAAAATTTCACTTAGTTAAAAGCCAATTATTGAATAACTTATTTGACTTTTTTAGGTAGCAGAGATGACCCAAAGAATTATGACACAGTTCCTGCTTCCCAGAACAGTATAATCCTTGATGGGATAAAAGATATAACCACCCATTATTTTAGTACCAGGGGATGTGTGTGATAATTGAGAGGCAAAGAGCTTCAACAGCATAGAAGTGGCTAGAAAAAAGAAACCACTCCCTCAAGGATGAACATGAAAGTGTTCATTAAAAACTTGGAAAATAAGCAGGTCTTGATAGGAAAGGAGAATTTGATAGATAGAGGCATAGATAGAGGCATTAGATAGATTTGATAGTTGAGAGGAATCCAGAAACAACCCAGAAAGATAGTTGAGGATGGACTGTGGAAGGCTTTGAATGCTGAATAAGAGCCTTAAGCCCAATGTTAAAAGTGCTGGAGATGTTCTGCAGGAGACACAATAAAAGATTGGGATTATGAACAAAGTTTATTTTAAAAATTAAGTGTATTAGGAAGATTTTAGGCTGAAATTAACAAAAATTGGAAAACAGTGAAGATGAGATCATAGAATAAATTGAAATCATTTAGGAGGAAGATAATGAAAATCTGAGATGATCGTAGAAGCTGTAGGAGGCTACACATGGGAGAGTGGAAGGTTGTTGATAGACAAAAATATAAGACCAAAGAAAGGTCCTGGGGAATTCCCAATTGAGGTCAGTATTAGTTAACAGAGTGATAATAATAATAATAATAATAAAAGTGAGACTGGCCCAGTGGTTTAGCATTGACCCAGAACCAAGAGGTGACTGGTTTGATTTGGGTCAGGGCACATGCCCTGGTTGTGAATTTCACCTCCAGTTCAGGGTGTACAGGTTAGGCAGCCAATTGACAATGTTTCTCTCTCATCAAGGCTTCCATCTCCCTATCTCTCCCCCTTCTTCTGGCTTTAAAAAATAGTTTTTAAAAAATAAAGGAAATGAAAAGAAAGGAAGGAGAATAGGAAATTAGGAGAGTAGAAATCTTCAAAGAGAAATTTAAAAGATCTTTAATGTCTCCTACTTAGCTGTTAGACTACTTCATCCTTCATATTCTTTGTCCCAATCTGATCCTAATAATTAGCACATCCCCTCAGGGCACAGGGTATAAGAAGGGCTACTGCCTCCCTTTTCTTCTGAAGTTAAACTCCCTCCTCCACAGGAGAGACAGGTTATTATAGAGACAGATTATTAATCCTAATTTTAGCTTTGACTTGATTTCCTAGAGCACTTTACCAACTGTACAACCATCTGGAGTGGTCAAAGAAAGACCCAAATATGGCAGAGACATTTGGCTAAATTCCTCTCACTTATGCAGAAGTAGATTGGTCTCACAAGACTAAATTACACAAAAGGCTCTGTTCCAAAGGAGGTGGATTTGATGTCACTATATTTAATTTTCTTGTATATTACATTAATATACATTATATAAATTATCTAGTAATGCTTATTTTATATTTAACAGTATAATTAATATCATCCAGGAAGTAACATATTTGCAAGTTTTTCTTTTTGTTGTTGTTAATCCTCATCCAAGGCTGATTTTTTTCCATTGACATTTTAGAAAGAGTGGAAAAGAGAGAGAGAGAGAGAGAGAGAGAGAGAGAGAGATCAATTGACTGCAACTCAGGTATGTGCCTTTGACCAGAATTGAACCTGTGACTCTGTGCTTTAACCACTGAGTACATTGGCTAGGGCAAGTTTTTTGTTTGTTTGTTTTTTGTTTTCTTTGTTGTTGTTATTGTTTGTTGTGTTTTCTTTTAGAGAGAGAGAGAGAGTGGAAGGGATGGGAGGAGTCAGAGAAAGAAACATCAATGTGAGAGACACATTGATTGGTTGCCCTGACTGAAGCTGGGATCAAGGCTGCAACCAAGGTACATGACCTTGACCAGAATCAAACCCAGGACCCTTCAATCCGAGGGTCAACGCTCTAGTCACTGAGCCAAACCAGCTAGGGCAAGTTTTGCTTTTTTTAGCATTGATTTTGCCAGTTAAAAGATATTACTTCTTTAAAATTTTAGTATTTTATCTTATTATGTGAATTAATAGTACAATTCTCCCCAGAAAGCATTAATTCCATACATCCTCAATATGGGCTTCTTCAGATTGTTAAAGGCATTTTTTTCACTTGCCATAGATGTTTTTTAATTCATTGATAAAGTAAACTTTATTGAGTCATCTACTATGTGCAGGACATTATTCCATCTATTTATAGAGATGCAAAGATGTTTGAGACATAGGCTCTATTCTAAAGAGGTTTATAAACTAGTGCACGGATGATTACAGGCAACTAGCATTGAGTTTGACCCCAAATTGCAAAAGTAGAGTCTTAGGGTTGCAGCTAGCACCAAAATATTGTACATTTCTTCACTGGCTTGCTTTAAAATTTTTTTAAGTGATTAAAAAAAATTTCATTGGAATTTAAGTGGATTCCTTCATTGGACCACTTTAAGGGTATTTAAAGATTAACTCCAAAATGTGTGTATAAAGAAATAAATTAATTAAACACATACAAAATGTAAGCAGTTAAATGAATGACATCCTATGAAATAACTATATGAGACTACATGTAGATTTCAGACATGCTACTACTATACCACATCTTTTAAATTTTAATCTTTTGCAATAAGTTTCAAAGTCAATTTATGACTACAAAAGAAACTCCATCTAATTTTTTATAATAAAGGGAGATCTTCTTTGATCCAAATATATTTTATGTGGTAATGTAGAAATTACTACTTTAATCATTTAAAGTGTACAACTCATTGTTATTAAAATATTCACAATGTTTGCCAAAATCGGTTTGGCTCAGTGGATAGAGCGTTGGCATGTGGACTGAAAGGTCCCAGGTTCCATTCAGGTCAAGAGCATGTATCTTGGTTGCCGGCACATCCCCAGTAGGGGTCATGCAGGAGGCGGCTGATCAATGTATCTCTCTCATTGATGTTTCTAGCTCTCTATCCCTCTCCCTTCTTCTCTGTAAAAAAATCAATAAAATATATATATTAAAAAAATATTCACAATGTTTATTGACTGCAACCATTACCACTATCAAATTTTACAACAGTTGAATCACCCAAAAAGAAATCTCATATCCATTAAATTGTCATTCCCTATTCTCCCTTTCTTCCAGTTCCTATAGTACACCATTAATCACTTTCTAGAGTATGGATTTACCTATTCTGGGTAGTTCATATAAACAGAATCCTACAATATGTGATCTTCTATATCTGGCTTCTGTTATCTAACATAATGTTTTTGAGGTTCATCTGTGTTGTAGAATGTATTAGTACATTGTTCTTTTTTATGGCTGAATAATATTCTGTTATATGATTTATCACATTTCCTTTATTCATGTATCAGTTGATAGACATTTGGATTGTTTTGATTTTTTTTTTGGCTGTTGTGAGTAGTGATACTATAAACATTCATGTACAAGTTTATGTGTGGACATATATTTCTGTTTGGGTATTTACATAAGAATGGAATTGTTGGGTCTGTGGCAACTATGTTTAACATTGTGAAGATCTGCCAGGCTGTTTTCCAAAGCAGCTGTACCATTTTACATTTCCACTGACAATGTATAAGGGTTTTGATTTGTCCACATCCTTGCCAGCATTTATTTTTTTTTAGAAAATCTAGTCATTCTAGTAGTTGTAAATGGTAGCATTATATTATTGATTTGCATTTCACTATTGATGGCTGACACTGAGAATTTTTTCATGTGTTTATTGACCATTTACATATCTTCTTTGAATAAATATATATTCAAATGATTTGCTCATTTTATTTATTTATAAATATATTTTTATTGATTTCACAGTGGGAGGAAGAGGGAGAGAGAGATAGAAACATCAATGATGTGAGAGAATCATTGATCAGATGTCTCCTGCACACCCCCTACTGGGGATTGAGCCCCCAACCCAGGAATGTGTCCTTGACCAGAATCAAACCTGGGAACTGTCAATCCACAGACCAATACTCTATCCACTGAGCAAAACTGGCGAGGGCTGCCCATTTTATTTTTATTGAATGCTTTTCTATTTGTGAAGTTGTAAGAATTCTTTATATATATTCTGGGCACAAGTTCCTTATCAAATATGTGATTTGCAAATATAGTCTCACATTCAATATGTTGTCTTTTCACTCACTTGAGAGTGTCTTTTGATATAGAAAGTTTTTTTTAAATATATTTTATTGATTTTCTACAGAGATGAAGGGAGAGGAATAGAAAGTCAGAAACATCGATGAGAGAGAGACATCGATCAGCCGCCTCCTGCACGCCCCACCCTGGAGATGTGCCCGCAAGCAAGGTACATGCCCCCAACTGGAATTGAACCTGGGACCTTTCAGTCCGCAGGCCGACGCTCTATCCACTGAGCCAAACCGGTCTCAGTGAAAGTTTTTTTTTTAATTTGATGAGATACAAGTTACCTATTTTTTCTTTTGCTGCTTATGCTTTTGATGTCATATTTCAGAAATTATTGACAAATCTAAGATTATGTTGAGTCCTCCAAAATGGTTTTTTTTTCAAGATTTTTTATTTATTTATTTATTTTTTTGCTATTCTGGGCTGATTGGAATTCTGTATAACTTTAAAAATCAATTTTTCCATTTCTACAAATAAAAGATTGTTGGCATTTTGGTGGGGATTTCATTGAATCTGTAAATCACTCTGGGCACTATTGCCATCTTAAAAATATTAAATCTTCCAATACATAGCACAAGATGTCTTTGTATTTACTTATACCTTCTTTAATTTCTTTCAGCTACTGGTATGTTTTATTCAGTGTATAAGTTTGTATCTTCTAGGTTAAATTTATTCCTAGATGTTTTATTCTTTTTTATATTATTCTAAGTGGAATTTTTTCTTAATTTCTTTTTCAGATTGCTAGTTCATTGCTAGAGGATAAAAATACTACTATTTTTCTGTTGAGAATACAATTTTGTTGAATTCATTTATTAGCTCTAGTAGTTTTTGAGGATTTTAAAAGATTTTCTCTATATAATATCATGTCATCTGTGAAAATATGGTTTTACTTCTTCCTTTGCAATTTGGATGGTGTTGTTTTTTTCTTGCCTAGTTGCTCTGGCTAGAAATTCTAGTTCAGTGTTAAATAGAAGCATACATCCTTGTTTTATTCTTCTTCTTAGGGGAAAAGCTTTATCTTTCACCAGTAAATATGATATTTGTTGTGAAAGTCTTATAAACCAAATGTATTTTTTACTGTCTTCCAATCCTCTTTTTTATTTTCCATGTTTCGTTCAGTTTAGTTTTTCCCAGTTTAATGACAACCTGTCTCTCCTCTGTAGTTTGAGCCTATTGAGATCCTCTGAAGAGACTCTGTAGAGACAGCTAAATCTATAACTATTCTTAAAACTTATCAGGGAGTCAGGTTATTTGTGTGCTGTTTGTCCTCTGTGCAAACATGAACTATTAACATAAATTCAAATATTTATTAATAAATGTATAATTTTCTGATCACTACAAACATAACTTCAAGGAATTATTATCAGTAAAAGTTAAGGACAGAAATATGGAAGAAAAAGTAAAAGAAAAAGTAAACAAGGATAGGGAATAGAAAAGTGTCTACTACTATTGGTATTCACTTTGTAATTTCCCCCACATTTTAGAGATCTACTTTTGGACTTACCAAATAAATTTTATTCTTCCTTAAGGCAAAACAATAAATTTTATTTTATTTTTCTACTCTTCTCTAATTCACTCATCCCAAAATACACATATACCTACACACATATGTGCATATATTTATAGTTTATGAGGTATAGCACCATTCTAATGTTTTATATAAGTTCAGTATCTAACACAGTTACTCAAGAATCTGGATTCTTCTTTTCCTTGAAACATTATGAAAAAAATGTTAGATAGTCTCATTGTCTAGAACTCACCTATCACATTAATGGCTATTGAGTGACTTTCAATGAGTCCAGATGAAACATTCAAAGAACAGCGGTATGATCCATTGTCACTAGCCAATGCTTGATCAAAATATAGAATAAAAACGAAAATATTCTGTCTGTCTTCCCACTTCATGTGTTCCCGATGGCTAGCCCCCAGAGGCAAACACTCTTTTTCTTTCAACTTGCACCAGGTCACATTAGGTCTGTTAGCGCAGTATACCACAGGACATTCCAGTTGAAATGGATTCCCTGCAAAGACGTTCTGCGTTGACTGTCTCTTAACATGAAGTTGTGCTTTACATGTTTCTCCTCCTGAAATATGAAAACAAAACTAAAATCAAATCTGTCCTGGAAGAACCAGACCATTGCCACTTCAACAGTTTCTACCAAAATTTCTCAAGCACCATGCTATAATTTTTTGAGATAACATTTTCCAGTAATTAACCCTCATTAGCAGAGTGTCTAGCACATGATAAACATGTAATAAATGTTTGTTCGAAAAAAGAAAACACAAATAATTTTCTCAATTATTCAATAATTTCCTAAATTTCCAAAGTATTTTTATTATAAAATTATATTTTCTTTTATTGTTATTTATTTTTATTAATATATACCTTTTTTTAATAGGAAGCAAATAATAACAGCATTTTTTTAATCAGTTACTTATTATATTCCAGAGGCTGTTTAAAACACATAAGTATTTTAACTCATTTATTTTTTACAACAAAAACAATACACATCAGAAATTTTCAACTGGTGTGCTGTGGTAGGTACACTAGTGTGCCACAAGAATTTTTAAAACATGCAATACCTGACTATTTATTGAGTGACATCCAAAAAAATCATGACAGCCAACACAACAATAGCCATTTGGTGTGAATGAACCAAAATTACAGTATACCTATTTTTTGTTAAGTCAGCAAAAAATATATTTTAGATGTGCCACAGAATTTTAGTAGTTTTTGTGTACCATGAGATGAAAAAGGTTGAAAATCACTGATGTATGGTATTATGGCCCCACATTCCCCATACTGCTCTACCTAGCATAATTTTTCACTTTTTTTCTATACCCTTGGCAGCATGGTATAAAAATAAGCTCTTTTTAAGCTATTTCCTAACACCTGATAAACTTGTCACCATTGTAGAGAACACCTGGGAAAGGCCCCTGAGCTGATTGTCTTCTGAATAGAGTGGTACCTGGCAGAGCCATGCCCTGGAAACATAGCTTGCCAGAGGTAGATGTATTGTCAGTCTGACCTTTTGCTCAGATGCCAGGGGGTGGATTTAATTATCTAAATCAAGCCAGGCACCAGGAACAAACACAATTATCTGGGCCCACCCAGAAGTGACAATTACAAAGAAGCCACAAGAATGCATATATTTTCTTTAGCTAAAACTTCCTGGTATTTTATTGTATAAAATAAATTCACTGTATGGGCTCTGGGTCTCTGTCTCTCCATGAGAGGACAGCTGTCCCACCCAGTCCCAGCTTTCCCTATTGTCTTTGTGTCTGTTTCTTTCATTTTCTCAATCCCCCATTCCCCCTACTCAGGACTCCTATCTGCTCTCTAGCCGTGCTGGACACGGAAAAGAGAAAAATATTTATACACCATAATTTCTGCTCACATATAATCAATCTTTGCTCAGAATAAATATTATTTGATTGAGTTTTCAGGAATCAGATTGAGACAAGAGACCTGTAAATAACTTTTAGAATCTCTGAATATTTATAATTAGGGTGTCCCAAAAATATGTATACACACTTTAACAGCTGATAACTCACTTAATTTTGAAAATGAACTGTATGTTAAAACACTGACTTTATAATCATTCAAAGTGTGTATAAATTTTTGGGGGAACACCCTGTATTTATAACTGCTCTGAGATCTCAAATAAGTGCACAATAGGGCTTCCCAATTCAGTTGCTTTTTAAAATTCAGAATAAAAATGAAAGCAAACTAAACGTGAAGTTATGAGAATGAGGTTTTCCAAAAATTGAAGAGAAAGAGTAAGATAATTTACCAAAAGGAAGTACCAACCTGGATGTGGTTAGACGTGTGACAAAAAAAGCAAGGAGGCAGAGGCAGAAAGACCAAGTGAAAAACCTTTGTTTCCAGAAGTCCGATGATCCCCCCTAAAGTTCATAGGCTCTCTCAGCCTCCTAAGTTCCCTTTTCATTTACTTGGATAAATCAATCATAGCTTATGGGGCCTATACCTCTGTGCCAGAATTATGAAAAATGACATGATCGTTATAGACAGAGGCTTTTTTTTTTCAAAAAAATTTTTAGTCTTTATTGGAGGATTTTTTACACTATTATTATTGATTTTAGAGAGAAGGAAAAGGGGCAGGGGAGAGGAGAGAGAGAGAGAGAGAGAACATCCATTGGTTGCTTCCCGTATGTGCTCGGACTTGGCATTAAACCTGAAACCTAGGTATGCCCTGACCAGGAATAGAAACCAAAAAGCTATTGGTAGATGGGGATGACACCCCAACCAACTGAGCCACCCAGCCAAAGACTTTCTTCCCTCAAGGAACTTACCATTCCATTTGTGAGACAAGATTAATTAACCACAGAATATCTTTTCTGAAATAAGTTTACTATCTACCATTCTTTTTCCTTCAAGCTCACCTGGGCTGAAAGGAGGGCTCAGAGGGATCTCTTAGAAATAAATTAGACATGGTATCTGCCAGCATGGGGTTTGCCTTCCAGTGGAAAATAAAAACACTTGACCAATCAGAGAACAAAATAACACTGGTAAAGAGGTGCAAACTTTGCATGGATGTGCAGAAGATTCACTTCTGCTGGGGCTACTGGAACAAGGCTTAAGGAAAGGTTGTGTTTGAACTGAACCTTATGAGGTAAATGAGGAGCTCTTTGATATTAGAGCAGTGAGTGGGCATGAGAGGTCCTGAAAGGGCAAAGGCAGACTGGGCAGGTATCATGGCAGATTCATTAACTGATATGCACTTGGGTCATGGTTTTCTGAAGTAGTGACATGGAGGCCACTAGCTGCTTCAGAATAAATGGAATAGCATTAGGTGGGAGAAGTTTACATTTTGCTTATTAACCATGAGAAAACACAGAGCTTGATTCTTTTGAGATACTTTTAAAGGTCATGGAGATAGCTAAAAATTAGAATATTCATTTGAACATGGTTGTTCAAATGCTAAAACATTGTGTGATATTGAGAGAGCCACCCAGTCTCCCTGGCATTCCATTTCTTTAAAATAAAAATAAAAGGATTGAATGGCAAAAAGAAGAAAATTATCACTTACCACCTCTCCCACACAAAAATACATACACAACTTTACCTCCTTCAGTGTATGACTGACACTACAAAATTACTTGTAAGACTCACTTTCTGTTATATTGTATTTAGCCATCGAGCTGTCATCCAATGCTAGTAGTACAGTTGATCATCCCTTGTAGTTCCAGCATTCTCTGACTATATGCTTGGGAGGAGTATACACAGTGGAAAAGAGAGCAAGCTGACCACTTTGCTGACTTGCAATGGATTATGGAACACTCCTGCAGTTCCTACATATTATTACCAGCAGGATGGGGATCATTAACCGAACATTGTCTACCATGAGGATTTTTCTTGAATGGAGGAATGAATAGAAAATGCAGGCTTGCCATAAACTCTAAAAGTCATCAAGAATACTCCTCTTTGTACAATGAAGGTATATTCCCCATGTCTCCGAAACAAAAACTAATATTTGTAATGCAGGAATTGATGCACTGAGCTCAATGGCACCATTTTAATTTTCCAGCTGACAAGCCTGTTGACATTTCTTTACTGCTTGTCCTGAATTGTGCATATTCCCTCTTATGATACTCAGGACATCCAAACCTGTCCCCAATGAGTTTGTCTTGTCAAAACAAAACATTTTCTGAAGAGAGATGAAGATCACATTTGCTTTTGGTTGGGGTTTATAGGCCAATGTTAGTTATGGTTGTTCCTGCTATTATTGCTCCTGTTGTTTTTCTCAAACATTTCCTTCTCCCTCTCCCTCTCCCTTTCCTTTTCCCTCTCCCTCTCCCTCTCTACATTTAATGGTAGGAAATTCTCAATGCTAAAAATAATTTAAATACATGCAGTAAAAGGATGAAACGTCAACCAACGTTTTCCAAATCTTTACAGGTTTAGAAGTTTCTCATTTTAAACATACTTATATAAGGAAAAGGAGGTCATAGGTAATATTTTCAACAATAAAGATTTAATTTTTAAAAATTCTCATGGAAACCACTGTTTTAGTATCACAATGTGTTTAGCCCATGAATAGGCTGTACCTGGCTTATCTGATGCTCAGAGAACCTTTTTAACAATCCCCTCTTCTATATGGAAACATATTCTCAGAAATAATTGTAAAATGAAACAAATTATAAAAGGAAAAGACATATAGCCAGTGAATAACTTTTACTGAACTTTGTATATATAACTATGCAAATTAAAAGAAATTTGAAAAATAATGTTAGAATTCAAAAAAGTAAAAATGTATTATTTACTTAATTTTTATATCTACCTAGTATGAACTTTAATTCTTTAGTTATAGCCTGATATATTAGTTTATATAAATAATTTTCTAGTAACTAATAAGTGAATTACATTAAAAACTGAAATGTTAAAAAAGATAACATGTAGGTAATTACTAAATATAATTTTTTTTCTTGATTTATTTTTTAAATTTAAAAATAATTAACACTTTAAAGAGAAGAATATATTTCAATTGTAAAGATATTAATCAACCAAACCTTTCATGTATGAATGCACTTTAGTTCATACATTAAATTATACCTCACAGTCTATACAGTTTTACTGTTTCAAATTTTAAACAAAGAAATATTCAAAATGGTTGCATAGAATGAAAGAAATAAAACCACTCACATTCTATTCGTTTGTCTCTATAATCATTATGGTATTATTGTGTTTTTAAAATCTACTGTTTAAACCCAGGAATATGGAGAATCACAAGGACTGGAGATACACACTGTGCCAGGAGCATTATGAATTTACTCTTGAAATGCAGCTGAATTTGTATATGTCCAGGGCCAACTTTGTAACTGGGAAGTTCTTTGAGTTAATTTTCTTTTTTTTAATTTTTAAAAAATTATCTTTATTGTTGAGAGTATTACAGATATTCTACCACTGATGCTATTTAGAATTGCTGGTACATAGTGATAATTAAAAATAGACCAACTTTACTGCCCACACCAGGGGCGTGAATATTCCATTGTTCATGTGACAGTTTATTTAGTAATATGACTATTTCTAGTGCAAAGGGGATCCAGAAAAAGCTTACATTGCTCCTTAATTTTTTTTAATATATTTTATTGATTTTTTACAGAGAGGAAAGGAGAGAGATAGAGAGGTAGAAACTTTGATGATTTTTTACAGAGAGGAAGGGAGAAGGATAGAGAGTTAGAAACATAGATGCGAGAGAGACATCGATCAGCTGCCTCTTGCACGCCCCCTACTGGGAATGTGCCCGCAACTAAGGTACCAGCCCTTGACCCGAATCGAACCTGGGACCTTTCAGTCCGCAGGCAGATGCTCTATCCACTGAGCCAAACCGGTCTCAGCACATTGCTCCTTAATTTTCCCATTATATTTTTCTTTGATTATCTTGATTATGCAGTCTCTCAGAGCTTTCAAATCTCAAAGAGGGAGAGAGCCTTTGTGGCAATATCAATCAAAAAAGGCTTGAAGGAGAAGACTGAATTCCTTCCTGCCCCATACTCCATCCTGAGGCAAATCTGGTCTTCCTCCCATTACCACAGTATAATATTGTTATCTACATACAGCATGGGAGTCACCTTAATATCTTTTACTTTTACAGTTCTATTCCCCAAGTAACTTGAGTCAGCATGCAAAATCTGTTTTCATGCCACTACTTTAATTTTTGTCTTATTCTGGTCCATGCGAGTTATTGTCACAGCTTACCAACTAACTACATTCCAAACTTGGCCTTGCTCTCTTCCCCCTACTTCCATCCATTCTCCACATTACTGTCAGTTTGTATTCTTAAAATGAAAATCCAATCACAGGACTTTTTGCCTAAAACCCTCCAGAGACTCTTTATACTTGCAGGGACATGTTCAGATGTCAACAAATAAAATTTACTCTCTGCCTCCTTATGCAAACTCAACCCACCTCCATATTCCAGCAACCCAAGTTTACTTGATATTCTCCCAGGTGAATGTCTCATGTTATTTTGTGTGATATACAGCACTCCATTATAATTAAACTAGAGGCCCAATTGCAAATTCGTGCAAGGGGCTCAGCCCGCCCAGCAGTCCCTGCTGCCTTGCGGCCCCGCTCCCCACCCATGTAATCATCCATCCACCTGGACAATCTCAGGGAATTACATGGACAGCATCAGAAAGCCCATTGTTCATTCTTCCCCTCATAAACTAGCTGCCATTGACTCACGAAATCAGAAATGTGGTGACATGAGATGAGGGTGAGGAATTCCACCTCATACAGAACCACTAATATTATGTTGTATTGTGTAATGTTGATTAAGCTTATTACTTTAACTTTGTGGTAAACAAACCCACTACATAAATCAGATATTGCAAGAAATGCTAGAAATACCTGGGGAAATTTGAAGAAGAAAGATGCACACATACATATGTCAAAATCAGGGTTTCTATTGTAAAGAGTTATCATTATTAGTTTAAGAAAATTCTATAAATTAATCTTAAGGGGTATGATAAAAACTGACTGAGTCTTAGCCCTTATTGTCAGATGGAAGATATTCACCCACATCTACTTGAGAAACACATAATGTAACAGAGATAAAAGACATAGAACTATTATGTAATAATACTTTAAATTTTTCTTTTCTGTGCATATTGTCTGATACTATTCTTTTGAGAGAAGTAGGCATCTCTTCCCAGTCTAAACACAGTCACTGAGAAAGAGAAAGAAGAGAGAAAGAGAGAGAGAGAGAGAGAGAGAGAGAGAGAGAGAGAGAGAGAGACTTACATAATATAAAGTGGATTTTTCTGGCTAAAATGGAACTGGAAATAATTAACTTCACATCAAGAATACACATGGTATAATTCCATATTTATTCCCTTTATTTAAAATACCATGAAACAAGAAAATTAAGAGAACTGTCATAGTCATCTTTTATTATTATTTTCTTTTTAAAACCTTCTTTTAGGTTTGCTTTATAAAGTATTTATTTAGCATATTTTGAAGCAATTTTTTTCTAGGGCTAGAGTTTCTCATCTTATGATATAACTACTTAAGGAAAATGTGAAGACTATCTTTTCAACGTACGTAGTTGTATTGAACAATTTAAGACCAAGCCATGTATCTCTTGGCTTTATCTAATTTGTGAATATTATGAAGTTGTTTTGTTGTGAAACAGTCATTCTAGTATAGCTTTGCCTAAAAGTTAACGAAGTGTCCTAGCTGGTTTTGTTCAATGGATAGAGCATTGAGTTGCAGATTCCAGTCAAGGGCAGATGCCTGGGTTACGGGCTCGATTCCCAATCTGGGACGTGCAGGAGGCAACCTATCAATGATTCTTATCATTGATGTTTCTATCTATCTCTCCCTCTCCCTTCCTCTCTGAAATCAATTTTTTAAAAAAATCAAAATTACAAAGCCCCTGTGCCATGTCTCTTTTGAGATATTAAAGAATAGGACAAGCAGAGAGCTTTAGTGACCATTAGGTCAGATAATGGATGGTTTGTCACATTGGGAGCTCACCTCCAGAATCACTGCTTTGCATTCATTGCCAGTAGCCCACAAGCACATTGCATCTCACATTATCTGAGTGCTGGAGATTTATCCTAGATCCTCCAAACAGAAGAAACAGGGATTTGACTAATTTTTTTGAGTTCTTATTATGTTCTATGCACTATTAGGTACTGTGTGTGTGTGTGTGTGTGTGTGTGTGTGTGTTGTTTCATTTGATCCTCACAACAATTTTATGAGGTAGTTACTATTTTTATCTTTATTTTAAGTTTTGGAAATGAAGTATTAGAGAAACTAACAGGTCAAGATAACTACTTGGTAGGAGGCAAAGCCAGCGCCAGGACTTGAACCCAGGCTCAGCTAACTCTAAAGTACAAGCTTTTCTCTTGCAGGGGAATAGTTGTGAAAGTCAATGAGAACATATAGGAAGGGTTCTTAGGACTCTTCTTGCTCTTAATAAACAATATATGCCAGTATTATATATTTTGAATAAAATTAATGTGGAGACGTTGAGTTATTGTTCAAGGTCACAAGGCATGTAGGTAGCAGAGAGAACATGGAAACCCAGAAGATCTGTTTCAAGTGCCTCTGCTCTGAATAGTTGTTCCCAACTGCTTTCATAGGAATCAGCAGTGATGTATAAAAACGGGTATACTCACCAGGCAAACAAATATAATACAGAAAAGGCAGTATATCCCAGAGAAAAATGTTCCTTTATCTGAGAGATGAAATCCTATAGAAATACATTAACCAGCAAGGCTGGCCTTGGTCAAGTAAAAAATATTTGTCTTTGGTAACTTTTCCAAGTATTTCCCTACCAGGTAACAAATGTTCCCTTGTGATTCTACCCTACTGGCACTGTGTTTGCCTTCCCATGACAGAGGATTCAGAGTCTTGCCCAACCTATGTGACAAATTGAGTATTTGGTGTAAAGTTTGTTGGCCAATGTGTAATTATCTCTTTGGCTTAGCAAAACTTTTTAGTCAATACCATGAGACCTAAAAATCAATGTTTTATGTTATCAATTTAGAGACTAGCTCTGGCCTGGGAAGGTACTAATTACCTGACACAGGTGGGCTTGTCTTTTAGAGGTGATAGGCCCTTCATTTTGGTCATAGTGACTTCAGAAAGAAAAGTCGGGCAGAAAAAGCTAAGAGAATATCTTAGAAGCTGGAGATAGTAGCATCAAAGAAAGTCTTCAGCATTTTATCAGAAATAATAAATGACATAAAAGATAACATTAGGTACTAAACTTATCAACCTTGGTCATGGAGAACACTTTATGAATTTGACCCCAAAGCTAGGGAAGTAAAGAAAAACATAAATGGTTGGGAATATATCAAACTAAAAGGCTTCTGCACAATAAAAAACAAAAACAAAACAAAAAGGCATCCAACCGAATGTGAGATAATATTTACAAATGAAAGCTGCCATAAGGGGTTAATATCCAAAATATATAAATAAAACATACAACTCAGCACCAAGCAAACAATCCAATTTAAAAATGGGCAAAGAACCTGAACAGACACCTCCCCAAAAAAGACATACAAATGACCAACAGATATATGAAAAAAAAAAATGTTCAACCTCACTAGTGATTAGGGAAATGCAAATCAAACCTACAATAAGATACCACCTCACATCTGTTAGAATGGCTATTATCATCAAGGCACGTAATAACAAGTGTTGGAGAGATTTTGTAGTAAAAGGAAACCTTATTTGCTGGGAATGTAGATTGGTACAGCCACTATGAAAAACAGTATGGCAGTTCTTTAAAAAATTAAGAATAGAGTTACCATATAACCCAGCAATCCCACTCCTAGGTATCTACCCCCAAAAAACTTCAAAACACTTATTTGCAAAAATATATGCACCTCTATGTTCATTTCAGCATTATTCACAGTGGCCAAGACATGGAGACAACCAAAGTGTGTTTCAATAGAAGATTGAATAAAGTAGTATGGAATACTACTCAGCCATAAAAAAGATTAACCTTGAGATTATTATACTAATCAAAATAAGTGAGTCATAAAAATCTAAGAACCATATAATTTCACTTATATGTGGGATATAAAACTGAAACTATTTGACATAGGCAACTGTATGGTGGTTCCCAGAGGGAAGAGGATTGGGGCTAGTAAAGGTAAAGGGGGCCAAATATATGGCCACAGAAGATGATTTGACTTTGGGTACTGGGCACACAATGTAATATACAGATCATGTATTATAGAGATGTATACATAAAACCAATATGATCTTATTATTCAATATCAACCCAAAATTTAGTAAAAAAAAAAAAAAGAAACCAACGTGAATATTTTTAAATATTGCCTTCAGTGATAGAATGGTTAAGTGTAGTGCTCAGAATAAGTTTAGATTTATGTGTTATCAGAAAGACACAGGGGAAGTTCATTTTCATTTCTTTCCCAGATACTTCCTGGACTTCCTAATACATTATGCTACACTGAGATTCACTGGCATTTTCAAAGCCCTAGAAGATACTTAACAATATCTATGTGGGCAACAACTGCTAATTGTCCCTTCCCTCCCCCCTAAATATTAATTCTCCTCTTCTAATATCAGAGAAGTGAAATGGAGCCATTATTATCCAGCTAGAACCTAAATGCCCCAACCTTCCTTATAGCCACTTCTGGACAATGGATTGTTTGTGATATATTCAAATTCCAGGTTGAGAAGATAAATGTGGCTATCAGGAAGGAGGAGAGGAGTTACAGAGCTCTACCAGCTAAACCTGATGTTTCCCTACTACTGGCCAAGATGTCACTATCCTGCCCTGTGTTCAAAGTGAACTTCAAAATGTACATATTTACAATCTGAGCGAAATTATACCCCTGCTTGTGTATACACAAAAACATGCATGTAAGTAATTTCTTCTATAGGATAAACACAGAAGTAAGAATCCATGAAAGGATACCATAAAGGTGGATAATACTGAGCTAATTTTAAGGTAAGAAAATAGAGAATATTAGAAACATGAAGCAAATTGCTTATGATACAATGTGATGACAGAATATAACGCAAATCTTGTGACTCCCAAATTCTATTATCATTTCTCGGTGACTGAGGATGATAGCAGGTAATGATATCAATAGTTACTTATAAATGACTTTGTCAACCCAAATAGGTTAATGTCATTATTGTCCCCATTGTTTAGATGAGAAAAGAGATCCAGAGAGATTATAGTCACAGAACCAGTGAATGGCAGAGATGGGATAGTAATCCAGTCCTAGCTCTAGAGTCCCTCCACTGCCTCTTCAAAGAACAAAGCAAAAAGTTGATTTCAGTTTTAGACCTGATTACAGACACCTGTGAACATTTTCTTTCAACAACTCTGAACTCTCAGTAAAGGTGAAATTCACAAATAATAGAAAGTAAGTAGGAGAGTCCCAGTGAAGCAAGATAAACAGCACTTGACTTCAACCTTACAATAGAAGAAATTTTTGATAGTAGGAGAGAGGAAGCAACAGTTAAGAGCTTTTCAGTGTTTGGAAAATCTCTTCAAGGCTGTAATCAGCATAGGGGTTAACCTATTTATACCTTAAGTCAGGAAATCCTGTAGCTGCAGAAAGTATTCCTAGACATTTACATCCAAGGTAGTCATATTTAGTGGCAGGCATTCATATAATAATAATACACAGGCATTTGGCAGAAGGCAGAGCTCCACCTCCTGTGCCCATTTCAATAGGAACAAATAAAGACAGTCTTAGAAATAAGTCTGATAAAGACCACAAAACTTCAAGCACTGCCTGGGAGAACAAATCTCGCCAAACATTCTCTTATCTCAGTCTGTTTGGGCTAGTAAAGATAATTTAATGTGAGAAATGCTGTAATCCATCCACTGTTATGTAAGATATCTGGCCAGGACTTTATCCAAGGTTTTCCCTTTCATTTTCCAAAGAATTTGGTTCACTATGTGGGCCAAATATATTCATTCTACTTTAGCTTTAAAAACTCAACTATTTTAAAAAATAATGTTAAAACTTGCTGCTCATTTAACTGAATTTTGTGGGGGTTGCTTGTGAAAATAATATTAGCAAAAATGCCATTAATATTTAGCAAGCTTCTATTGTGTGCACTTGTTGTGCCAGTTACTTTATCCATATTACTGCATATGTCGTGTCCACAATAGGCCCATAATTTAGGTACAATTATTATCTCTATTTTACAAAGGAGGAAACTAAAACTAAGAGAAGAAACTTAACCAAAGGCACACAGTAAGTGGCAAAGCCAGTAAATTAACCCCATTCTAACATTCAAGTTTTTTTTTTGTAAGCATGTTGGGAGGTGGAATAGAAGTTGTAGCCCAATCCTAGTCTGATATAGCACTAAAAATTCTTTTATTTCATTTTTACAGGAAATTGCCTATATATTATTCAAATTGATATAAATTATTTTTAATAATATTTATGATAGTTGGCTCCAGTTATAGCTATGGAAAGTGAAAAATCCAGTCATCCAACTAAACCCTCTTGTCAACATACCAAATATACACACATAAAAATATACAATCATGAAAATACTTAGATGACTAAAGGAAGTTTTATTTTGTTCCTAGAGTCAAATTCCAAATCACCCCGATCCAGAGTTGTAGATGCCATTTTATAGTTTTTCAGGGGCCATATTTTCAAATTTAAAACTGGAAAGAGTATATGTGCTTCTGGGTATTACAAAGTAGGATATTTGAAACCAGACTTGAGAAAAATCTAAAACCTTTGCTAGCTATTTATAGCCCTTCCTCCTTTACAATGTGTCAAAGTTAGGGAGCAGGTGAAATCACATAAAATCTTTGCAAAAGTGCCCGAACATCATTTATGCAGAACCCAAGATGTTTTCTATGTTAAATGACACTCAAACCAGAACCATTTTCTTAGACGCAATGACAGATGCTCCAATCCTATCTTTCTCAGCATTTTCTCAATCAGTATTCTCTAGGCACACACTCCATGAAAGCAAGTAGTGTCATTTTATTTAGCAATATTATTCCAGAGTAGCCATGGAGTGAGGAATCCCATACCTTTCCTACCCAACGGAGTAATACAACACTCACTCTGCCAAGCTTTGGTTTCAAAAGAACAAGCCATTCACCATCAGAATGACATTCAGAACCATTTTGCTAGTTGTAGTACTAAATTTGTCCCTAACTATTTATAACATCTACCCAATTCCTTTTCTTACTATTAGAACATGTTTTTAAGAAAATCAGCCAAAGTGACTTGAACAGGGATCGGCAAACTCATTAGTCAACAGAGCCAAATATATCAACAGTACAACGATTGAAATTTTTTTTTGAGAGCCAAATTTTTTAAACTTAAACTTCTTCTAATGCTACTTCTTCAAGATAGACTCATCCAGGCCATAGTATTTTGTGGAAGAGCCACACTCAAGGGGCCAAAGAGCCACATGTGGCTCGAGAGCTGCAGTTTGCTGACCACTGTCCTAGAATGTATTCAGTGAGCAAATCTGACTACTTCATTTTATCTACCATTGTCTTCCACATAAATGCCACATCCTAGTAAGATCAGCAGGGAAAAACATTACCTCCAACACACACCTGAGGAAAAAACACACACACACACAATCTAAGTAGTTGTTTTACCTTCGTCGATACTCCAGATGCCCAAAGGTGAGATTAAGAGGACACAAAACAATCTCCCAATTCCAAGCATGGCAGGCAATGTCTTCATTTCTTCTGCCCATCGGGAGCAAAATATTCTCAAGTAGAAAGCTTCACTTCTTCCCCTGAGCTCTTCAGGATTGAATCAGATTCACTACCTCAGTGATATCTGTGAAATAAAGAGAGAGGATGTAGGTACAGACACTAGGAAGAGCATGAGTAGTTTGAGAAGCAAAGTGAACAGAAAGAGTACGTGGTATCCTGTGGTTTTTGCTTCTTGTGACATTGGGTGTTCATTTTCAAATGCTCTGATCTGCAAAGCAGCTCAGTCCCTAACTTCTCTTTCCATTTATCACCCTTTGTGTCCCACGTTGAAGTTTCTCTCAACCAAATTTCAATGAAATGAACAAACTCGAAAGAAATCTATATTGTTGCAATGTTTAGGTTGAGATTTTAATGAAACCAAGGTCAAGAAATTCATGGTAAAAAGTACCTGTGTTAAGTGTATATTTTCCCCCTTTTCATAGCGTGTGATTATGAAACTTCTTTTATGTAAAAGATTTTAGATTTTTCTTCCCAAACATCATGTCATGGTAAAATAAGAATGCTTGTTGTCATTAAACCAATGGAGGCTTACTTGAGGTTATGGAGAAAATGAGTGGCAGGAAGCACTTCCTCAACAGGTGAGGGAAGGGCAACTGTCTTTAATCTGTAGATAAATATCAATGGAACAAGATCATTGTTAGTATTAGCTACATGTTCTCTCCAAATAATAAAGTTTTGAGCTAAATGACATCTTGAATACCAATTAAAGGAAACTTTCATTTTCAACATCTTCATGTGGTTATTGTCTGGATTAAATAGAATTGAAACAATAAGGGAATAAATGGTAAAGTTCAAGATCAGATAGCTCAGTGTTGATGTGGGACTGTTTGCTCCAAGGCCACTTCTAATAATTAGCTTCTAATTATAGCAGTTAATTAAATTCACATACTTGAGATTCCAAATGAGAAATCTAGATTTGTGACATCTCTGGTCATTGACAGAAGTTGGTTTTTGTGAGTATTTCTCTCAGAGGTTGGTGATATTCTTCCAAGGCCAGATTTCAATGGTTTTAAGTGCATAAGGTTAAAAAAAAAAACACAGAGAATTCAAGATGGCGGCCTAGGTAAACACCTACACTGCTGCCTCGCACAACAATTTCAAAACTACAACTAAAAGACAGAACAGACATCATCCAGAACCACAGGAAAGCTGGCCAAGTGTAAGTTCTACAGCTAGAAGGAAAGGAGGGGCTCACAGAAACCCAGAGGAGCTGCAAAAAGCCGAGGTACGGAGACGCTTGCGCTGAGAGAGCGGGTGCCGGAGTACCTGACTGGCTTTCTCTGGCGGGAGGGAAACGGAGACTCCCAACGGCATTGAACCCCTTATCTTACGACACTAAACCCCAGATCCAGCCAAAACTCATATGGGGGGAGTTTGGACTGTGAAAAGGGAGAGGTGCACGGAAATTTAGGGGAGTCGCAGAAGATCAGGTCTGGTATTGCACGCACATGGTGCTGCGCGGAGGACAGATTGCTGATTGTGCCGCTGGCTTTAGCCAGTGGGCGGGAGACAGACCTTTCGAACTGTGCCACTTCTGATTCCACTGGGCCCCTGTTTCGGGCGAAACCCTGGGGACCTAGACTCGTGTGGTCCTGGTGCGCAGGGGAGCTGGAAAGGCAGCGGTTAGCGGTTAGAGGCACCGTGGGCGCACGCACAAGGACCACTCCAGCCATTACCCAGTCACAGACTCAGGGGGCGTGGAGGGCGGGGCCGACTGGAAGGCAAGGCGGTCCCTTAAGCCCTGAGACTCCACCCCTCCCAAGCTCAACAAAGGCTTCTGCGGCTTTGCATCTGGTATCATAAAGCTGAATTCAACACAGAAGTTTCCCAGCATAGTGAAAATGCCGAGACAAGGGAAGGGATCACAAACAAAAAAACAAACAAAAAAAAACAACGACTGGATATAGAGTTCAAAACCACACTTAAAAGGTTTTTCAAGAATATGCTAGAAAAGATGGATAAATTTAGTGAGACCCAAGAGGAGATGGAAAAGGTCCAACTAAAGATGATAAAGGACCAAATAGAAATTAAACATACACTGACTGAAATAAAAAATATTATACAGAGTCCTAACAGCAGACTAGAAAAAGGCAAGAATCAAGTAAAAAAAATTGAAATATAAAGAAGCAGACAACATTCAACTGGAAAAGCAAGAAGAGAAAAGAATCCAAAAATGTGAACATAATGTAAGGAGACTCTGGGACAGCTTTAAGCGTACCAACATCAGAATTGTGGGGGTGCCAGAAGAAGAGAGAGAGCAAGATACTGAAAACCTATTTAAAGAAATAATGACTGAAAACTTCCCACATCTGGTAAAAGAAATAGACTTACAAGTCCAGGAAGCACACAGAACCCCATATAAAAGGAATCCAAAGAGGACCACACCAAGACACATCATAATTAAAATACCAAGAGCAAAAGACAAAGAGAGAATATTAAAAGCAGCAAGAGAAAAACAGTTCATTACCTAC
>JAAGEH010000286.1:8501081-8632747 GCA_011751065.1 Lasiurus cinereus | reverse complement strand
TCTGAAAACTTCCCACATCTGGTAAAAGAAATAGACTTACAAGTCCAGGAAGCACACAGAACCCCATATAAAAGGAATCCAAAGAGGACCACACCAAGACACATCATAATTAAAATACCAAGAGCAAAAGACAAAGAGAGAATATTAAAAGCAGCAAGAGAAAAACAGTTCATTACCTACAAGGGAGCACCCATACGACTGTCAGCTGATTTCTCAACAGAAACTATGCAGGCCAGATGGGAGTGGCAAGAAATATTCAACATGATGAATAGCAAGAACCTACAACCAAGAATAATCTATACAGCAAAGCTATCATTCAGAATTGAAGGGCAGATAAAGAGCTTCACAGAGAAGAAAAAGCTAAAGGAGTTCATCAACTCCAAACCAGTATTATATGAAATGCTGGAAGGTACTCTTTTAGAAGAGGAAGAAGAAAAAGGTAAAAGCCAAAAAATTATGAACAACAAATACATATCTATCAATAAGTGAATCTAAAAATTAAGTGAATTAAAAATTTGATCAACAGAATAAATTGGTAAATATAATAGAAGCAGGAGCACAGAAAGGGAGTGGACTGATAATTCTCAGGGGGGAAGGGGTGAGGGGTGTACAGGGAGAGACTGGACAAAAATCATATACCTATGGATGAGATCAATGGGAGGGAGCTAAGGGCAGAGGGAGGGGAGGGAGCTGGGTGGAGGGGTGCTATGGAGGGGAAAAAAGAGAAACAAATGTAATAATCTGAATAATAAAGATTTAATTTAAAAAAAACAGTTTTCATGTACTTACTGATCCAAATAAACAATTGTGCACAGGTTGGAGGCACAAAGATGATTGCATCACGGTTCCTGATTTTAAAGAGCTTAGTAACCAGTACTGTAATTTTCTCATATGAACCTTTAGTGTTGAAACTTAGGTATTCATGCATTTCAACCATCACAGTCTAACCCACAGCTATTATATATAACTTCTTAGAGCTTCCAATACTTTTCCAGTAAACACCCTATGAAATATTCATGCAGTATTGACACAACTCTCCATGCTCAAGGTGGAGTGAAAACTGTCTATGGCAGCTGAGGCAAGGCTCATTATCCCTTTAAAATGGCCCCAGGAGTCAAAAGCCATGAACCATAAACCACAGACCTCAGGATATTGTCATAAACTGGAGAGAAGTTATATAAACTTTGTTTATCTCAGAACAAAGACTTTATGATTCACTATTTAAAGTTTTTCTTCACATAAAAAACCTATGCTAATTAGGTAGAATTTGTAAAAAATACCTTTTGCAATATATATTTTTAAAATATATCTATTTTTTTACTTTGTCAGCATGATTGGTCCTTTATCCTTCCATAGCTGGAGTCCCAAGAGCTCCACTGGAGACAGAGCCCTCTCTCAGAATCAGACTTCTTGTTTCATTTTAGTAAAGAAGAATTCAAAGAAGCCTGTCTCAGAAATTAGCTCAGCAACAAGCCAATTTTGCTTTATATTTATATCTCCTCTAGTAATTAAACTTCAATCTTGACTCTTGTTTTATTATAATCATGTATTGTTTGATCATAAAATTATACATTAAATGTGCAAATTTAAAGAATTTACTACAATTTTAAAATTGCATTGTATTTAAAAACAGTTTAAAACTATCTCCAATTTTATGGTGAAAGATAAAAGGCAAAATAGAATCTGGCATCTTCAAATTAATTTTGCAGACACTACTTAGAAGGCAAATTCTTTAGTCCACTTACAGACTCACTTGCTTTCATGAATTGTGAAATAGCTATACTTTCTCTAATACTTTTATACCAGGATGATCAGAGACCAGCAATCACAAAGCAAGACGCAGCATTTGGCTTATTAATGCAGAGCTTCCTGGTATCCATCTTGTCCAAATGAAAGCCCATCTTTGGTTCAAGATTTTAAGCCAATCTTTAAAATTTGCCACTGACATCAGACATCAGCCCATAGAGATGAATCCTGGACCTGGATTTTTAACAACCCCAAAACATTGTATAGCTTTTACCATAAATGTAGCCCAGTATTTAAAATGTTTCCCATTCTTTGGTATCGGTGGTTTCTGTATATAACTGTACTTTAGAATGAGCCTGGACACTTTTATTTATTTTTACTTTTTAAAATATATTTTATTGATTTTTTACAGAGAGGAAGGGAGAGGGATAGAGAGTTAGAAACATCAATGAGAGAGAAATATCGATCAGCTGCCTCCTGCACTCCCACCACTGAGGATGTGCCTACAACCAAGGTACATGCCCTTGATCAGAATCAAACCTGGGACCTTTCAGTCTGCAGGCTGACACTATCCACTGAGCCAAACTGGTTTCAGTCTAGACACTTTTATAAACTGGGTTTGATTCCAGGATCTCATCCACATCCACAGGATTAAGGCCAAATATCCCTATTTCAAAGAAATTTCCTAAGGTGATTCTGATTCAGTTGTTTTGAATAGACATTTGGAAACCAATTATGAACTGGTGAGGTGCATAGACTTTTGAGTCATATAAGAATTGATATCAAAACTTTATCACTTACTAGCTATAGAATATTTCATAGATTTCCCAGATTCTTGGAATCTCAGCAGTCACAGAAATGTACCACTCAGATCCCCCTTCAAGGACAGATTTGCTCTTAGCTTTGGAGAATGCAGTCAACAGACAGCTTCTAGGTGTAAACTTCTTCAGGTTGTACTCAATTAAGACTCACCTTGTCCAAAGTCATGCAATGGAGCTAGGAAAGTATATAAAGGGCTGGCCAACTCAGCCTTCCATGGGATGTGAATGGGTAATATTTGACCCAGAGCTTCTGGTTGAGTCAGTCAAGGTTACATTAGCCTATATCGCAGTTTGATTTCTTCCTCTTCCCCTTTCCTTTCAGAGGTATTGATCCCTAATCTATTTCAATGTCTGCTTTGAGGGCACCAAATGTGCTCCACATCTCAATTTCTTATTCTCCACATCTCAATTTTCCTGAACACAGATGGTGATAATATCTGTTACTTTGGTTAACTGGGGTAATGTATGAAAAGTGCTTAGTAAATTGCATCTATAATTATTTTTGACGTAAGCCAAAAATAATGATGGGAGAACAAGTTAAAATGTCTGTTTGCTAATGGGAGTCATTGTTGCATAGAGATACTCTGACATAAGTGGCATAAGTGGCATAACAAAGCTTTGATTAGTAGAGAAATGTAGCAGACTATTTGTTATCTAAATTCCAAAAGATTCACAAGGATGAATCCGCCATGCAGGAAAACCTCAGAAGTATCCTATCTAATAAAAGAGTAATATGCAATTACCCATACCTCTGTATACCCACCAACCACACCCACCAGACACACCCACCAGCCAATCAGAGCGAGAATGCAAATTAACCCAACCAACATGGCTATGGCCATGAGAAAGCAGGAGGGAGGCTTGGGTTGCCCCTAGCGATGGAGGAAGCCAAGCTTTCCACACACCCTGGCTGGCCAGACTTCTACAAAGTTTCAGTTGCTGTGCAAGCAGAAGACTTGGCTCCACTCCAGGCTACAAAGTTTCAATTGTAGAAGATAAATAAATCCTAGATACCAGGGCCTCTGCTTGGGTTGCCGATGGGCGTGGCTGGCCTGCAAACCACCACAGGTCCCTCACCCAGGCCACCCCACGTCCAAAGGGAACCCCCACCTTGATCTGGGACACCTTTCGGGGCAAACCAGCTGGCCCCCACCCATGCACCAAGCATCTATCCTATCTAATAAAAGAGTAATATGCAGATTGACCATCACTCCAACACACAAGATGACTGCCCCCCATGTGGTCAAAAGATTCTGACCCCATGAGGACATAGATGGCCACCACAAGATGGCCACCAAAAGATGGCCAGCAGGGGACAGCAGTTGGCAGGGACCAGGCCTACAAAGGGAGGGCAGTTGGGAGTGATCAAGCCTGCAGGGGAGAGCAATTAGGGGTGACCAGGCCTGCAGGGGAGGGCAGTTAGGGGTGAACAGGCTGGCATGGGAGCAGTTAAGTATCAATCAGGCTGGCAGGGGAGTGGTTAGGAGGTAATCAGGCTGGCAGGCAGAAGCGGTTAGGGGCAATCAGGAAGGCAGGCAAGTGAGCAGTTGGGAGCCAGCAGTCCTAGAATGTAAGAGGAATGTCTGCCCATTTAGGCCTGATCCAAATAGGATCAGACATCCCTCCAGGGGTCCCAGATTTGAGAAGGAGCAGGCTGGGCTAAAGGACACCCCCACCCCATGCATGAATTTTGTGCACTAGGCCTCTAGTTTATATATATAAATAAAACCTTAAGCAACCATTACGACCAGTTGACTGGATGACTGGCTGGTAGCTATAATGCACACTGACCATCAGGGGGCTGATGCTCAACACAGGAGCTGCACCCTGGTGGTCAGTGGGCTCCCACAGCTAACCTCCCACAGCTGCCAACCTCCTGTGGCCCCTTTTCCCCGCCAGCCATGCTGATTGGCCTGATCTGTACTGGGTGAGACAGCTCCGATTAGCCCGATTGCCAGCCGGGCTGAGGGACCCCACCTATGTACAAAATCCTGCACCAGGCCTCTAAGCCTATCTAATAAAGAGGGAATATGCTAATTGATCCCCACACTATTGCAAAAATGGTGGCACCCACAGCCAATAAGGAGGGAATATGCTAATTGACTGCCCTGCCCTCAAAGATGGTGGCACCCACAGCCAATAAGGAGGGACTATGGTAACTGACTGCCACATCCTCAAAGATGGCAGCTCCCACAGCCACAAGATGGTGGCACCCAGTCCCCTCATCCCTGCTGGGGTGGCAGGCGTGTAGCAAGGCCAGGCTCGCTCTGTGCACCTGCCTCTGGAGTTCCCCAATCCCCTCAGCCCCCTAGCTGGCCCAAGGCACAGGCAAGCCTCAGATGGCGGTTGCCCAGCCTCCCAGGGTCTCCTGAGGCTCAGGTAATCAGGGCTGGCTGAGGCTTGTGCTGCCAGCAGTGGCAGCAGCAGAGCTGTGTTGGAGGCATTTCCTTCCCCTGATCACCAGTCTCCTCTCACCCTTGAGGGCTCCTGGACTGTGAGAGGGGGCAGGCCAGGCTGAGGGACCCCCTCTCCAGTGCCTGAATTTTCTAGTAGGGTATAAATGATAAGAGGCCTGAAGACAAAAAGTCTATAAACGGACCCACCCATTGCATCTGTCCCTCAGACAAAGAGCTCCAACCCTCCAAAAGATGGGAAGGAGTTCAAACAGTTGTGCAGTCACAGCAAGACTGGAGGAATCAATAGGTAATCAAGGCAAGGACCACCTACTGAATCTGGAATACAGGAAAGGATCACAGTCATTGGCACCACACCTGAGTTGGGTAAGGATGCTGATTTGATATTAAGATCCTCCTCTTGACTCCTAAGATGTCCCTTTGGTGAGAGGATTGATACCATATTATAAAGTGAATAGGGTTGATCCAAAAAGATGGTATAAAATACTCTCAGTTGCAAAAGTTAGAAGATTGAAGATGCTTTAGGGGAAAAAAAAATCTCTTGCAACAAAAAATGTATATCAGAGAATACTCAAGAATGCCATTCTCTTACCTACTGTAGTTCTGTCAGTTAGTAAATGTGAGAACTTAAACAAATTCCTTAACTTTCCCCCAGTGATAAAGCAAATTTATTTTTACTTATAGATCACAGTAAAAAAAATTAAACATTAATTTATCAGAGTTTTTTAAAAATCCAAAAGAATTAAAAATTACTATCTAATGGCTGTGGAAACCCACCGGAGACCACTGTGAACACACTCAAGTTCCAAATATTTTATTTACCTATTTCTAACTTTTAATTTATGACCTCTTTGAATTCCATTACTTCATATGTAGCAGAAATAATACCACCTACTAGAAGGTTGTTATGAGTATTCAGAAAAGGACATAAATAGTACTATATATTTTAAGTTAACATACATAAAACCACCTACCACAGTGACTGGCACAAAATTAGAATCTTAATAAATGCATTTTCCTTTCTTTCCTCCACTCACAAAAGTATTGGCTACCTAGGTCGTGGTTTTATTTATTTGAAGCATGGGCAGAGAGTTGGCTTCTCATATATCCCATGTACCTGTGTGTACTTGTGCTATTGTATATGTTTATTTCAATACGTTTCTCATGAAACCAAGTTATGTGTGCATCATTGTTTTGCAAATTGTTTTATCTTTTACTTTTGTGGGTATATATGTGCTTTGAAGTGCTTGCAGCTTCACATCTCAGCAAAATGTTAGGGTGTGAAAGCATCAACTTGTTCTTCCAGGAAGAACTACAGGGGTTACATGAAAAAAAAATGGGGGTTGGGGGGATGGCATTCTTTGTAGATTTCCTACTACAAGAGGTGTCATGGACGAAGGTCCCCAAGCCCTGCTTCTGAAATTCATCATCCCGTTGAGCCATGAGGCCTTGCTTCCTAGCCAGCGACTGAGCACAACCGAAACATTAGGCAACTCCTGGGAGACACAGACTGCTCCAATGACTCATTTTGGCTTCAGGACTCCCCCACGGCCTTGTGAAGCCTTTCTTGGAGTACTACAGCAGTCTAGGATGCTTCTACCCAACCTACTCCCTGCTCTCATCACTCGGCACCAAGCTTGTTTTGTGCATATATCCCAGTTCTCCTGTATATTTTAAGTTAACATACATGAAATATGCCATTTTTTTTCCTCACAGGCATTTCCTTGCACATTTTATTCTGTTTTGGAGTCTGCTTTTGGGAAAGCCCAATCTAACCCATTAATTTTACATAGTTATGAAAAATTGAAAATATAAACTTTTTATATTGTTTTCCCTTTATCCTTGTTCAATGGGCAATATTGTCTCATGGAGAAATCTATTTTTAGAAGGTAGGAAGGCATGAAAACTTGGTATAAATAGCAGGGTTAAATTAGTCAATTTGGGAGAAATTATGAAGATCAACCAAATCAATGGAAAAATTGTGAAAAAAACAGCATTATGAAACAGGCAAAATTCATATTTTTTTAACTATAAAAGTGAAAGTAACTAAGAGAGTAGGGGAAATCAGATCAAATAAGGTGAAAGGCTTTTTTCAGAGCTGCATGTCACAAGCTCTACTTACATTTGTCTCAAGAGTAGAATCCTCTCCTTATTTAGATGGATCTATGAAAGAAAACAAAAATGAAATAAATAATAATTCAGAACAAAACTAAATGGATTTAGCTTTATTTTGGAGTAAGGTCAAAGAAAGAATTTGGGAGAAGTGTGACCTGAAATGGAAAATGGATATATAGACAAATATATATACTAGTATAGTACCTGTCAGATCACAAGCTTGCCACACAGCTGGAGCGGCTTCCTGGAGGCCTCAACTGTGCCAGTCATTTTATTTTATTTTATTTTTTAATCTTTATTGTTGAAATTATTACATAGGTCCTCCTTACCTCCCCCTCATAAATCTCTTTCAGCCCTCTCCCCTCCTCCTCTGCCCCTTCCCCCACCCAGGACCTCCCAACACCATTGTCTATGTCCATGGGTTATGCATATATGCATACAAGTTCATTGGTTGATCTCTTCTCACCCAGCCGCCCCTGCCTTCCCTCTAAGGTTCAACAGTCTGTTCATGCTTCTATGACTCTGGGTCTATTATTTGGTTCACTAGGTTCCACATAGGAGTGAGATCATATAAAACTTATCTTTCTCTGACTGGCTTATTTCTCTCAGCATAATACTCTCTCGGCCCATCCATGCTGTTGCAAATGGTAAGAGTTCTTTCTTTTTTTATTGCTGTGTAGTATTCCACCGTGTAAATGTACCACAGCTTTTTTTACCCACTCATCTGTTGATGGGCACTTAAGGCTGTTTTCCAAGTTGTAGCTATTGTAAATTGTGCTCCTGTGAGCATAGGGGTGCATATATTATTTCTGATGAGTATTTCAGGTTTCTTAGGATATATTCATAGAAGTGAGATGACTCTATCAAATGGGGGTTCCCTTTTTAATTTTTTGAGGAAACTTCATACTGTTTTCCACAGTGGCTGCACCAGTTTGTATTCCCATCAGCAGTGCACAAGGGTTCCCTTTTCTCCACAACCTCCCCAACATTTGTCCTTGGTTGATTTGTTGATGATAGCCATTCTGACAGGTGTGAAGTGATATCTCATTGTCATTTTGATTTATATCTCAGATGGTTAGTAACTTTGAGTATATTTTCATATGGCTCTTGGCTTTCTGTATGTCCACTGTAGAGAAGTGTCTATTTAGATCATTTGCCCATTTTTATTTTGTTTTGTTTTATTTTTATTTTTTTAATATATTTTATTGATTTTTTACAGAGAGGAAGGGAGAGGGATAGAGAGTTAGAGACATCGATGAGAGAGAGACATCGATCAGCTGCCTCTTGCACACCCCCTACTGGGGATGTGCCTACAACCAAGGTACATGCCCTTAACCGGAATCGAACCTGGAACCTTTCAGTCCACAGACCGACACTCTATCCACTGAGACAAACTAGTTTCGGCATAGATCATTTGCGCACTTTTAAATTGGATTGTTTGCTTTCCTTTTATTAAGTTCTATGAGTTCCCCATATATTTTGGAGATTATTAGATGTATCAGATGTATCATTGGAAAATATGTTCTCCCGTGTAGTGTACTCTCTTGTTATTTTGATGATGCTTTCTTTTGCAGTACAAAGCTTTTTATTTTCATGCAATTTCATTTGTTTATTTTCTTCTTAGTTTTCATTGTCCTAGGAGATGTATTGGTAAACATATTGCTGCAAGAGATGTCTGAGATTTTGGTGCCTGTGGTTTCTTCTAGGACTTTTATGGTTTCACATCTTATATTTAAGACTTTTATCTGTTTTGAATTTATTCTTGTGTATGGTGTAAGTTGGTGATCTAGTTTTATTTTTTGCATATACCTGTTCAATTTTCCCAATACCATTCATTGAAGAGACTGTCTGTACTTCAATGTATGCTCTTGCCTTTTTTATCAAATACTAGAGACCAAGTGCACAAAATTCATGCACTCAAGGTCACTCAGCCTGGCCTGCACTTTCTCACAATCTGCGAGCTTTTGTGGGAAGTCCAACTAATGGGGAGAGGGCCTAAGCTATTAGTCAGACATCCTTAGTGTTGCCATGGAGGCAGAAGAGGATCCTGCCACTGCCTCTGCACTCACCAGCCATGAGCCCGGATTCTGGCTGAGTGGCACTCCCCCTGCCCTGTGGGAGTGCACTAACCACCAGGGAGCAGCTCCTGCACTGAGCATCTGCCCCCTGGTGGTCAGTGTGCATTGTAGAGACCAGTCGTTCTGCTGTTCAGTCAATTTACATATTAGCCTTTTATTATATAGGATTAATTGGGCATAGTGGTTTGGGTCAATTTCTGATTTCTGTGTTCTCTGTGCTGTTCCATTGATCGATATGCCTCTTCTTGTGCCAGTAACAGGCTGTTTTGAGTACAATGGCTTATACCATTTGAGTACAATGGTAGTATAACTTGATATCTGGTATTGTGATTACTCCAATTTTGTTCTTTCTCAAGATATCTGGAGCTATTTGGGGTCTTTTTCGGTTTCACATAAGTTTTTGGAGTGTGTGTTCTAGGTCTGTGAAATATGCTGTTGGTAATTTAATGGGGATTGCATTGAATTTATAGTTGCTTTGGGAAATATGGTAAATGGGATTGTTTTTTTTAGTTTCTCTTTCTGGGAGTTCACTATTGGTGTATAAAAATGCTATGGATTTGGGGGTGTTAATTTTGCCTACATTTCCAAAATCATTTATTAAACCTAGTAGTTTTTTATAGATTCTTTAGGGTTTTTCTATGTACAATGATGAAATTGAAGCAATAATAGTAATAAATAAAAAAAAAAAACTCCCAGCAAACATAAGCCATAGTCCAGATGGATTCACAGGGTAATTTTATCAAATATTCAAAGAAAAACTAACACCTCTACTCCTCAATCTATTTCAAAAAATTCAAGAGGAAGGAATGCTTCCAAACTCTTTCTCTGAGGCCAGCATCACCCTAATTCCAAAACCAGATAAAGACACAACAAAGAAAGAGAACTACAGGCCAATATCCCTGATGAACATATATACTAAAATCCTCAACAAAATTTTAGCAAACCAGATCCAACAATACATTAAAAAGATCATACGTCATTGCCAATTGGGATTTATTCTGGGGATGCAAGACTGGTACAATATTTTCAAATCAATAAATGTGATACAGCACATAAACAGATTGCAAGACAAAAATTACATGATCATATCTATAGATGCAGAAAAAGTGTTCAACAAAATCCAACAGCCTTTATTGCTAAAAACAAAGTGAGAATAGAGGAAGTATATCTGAACATAACAAAGGTCACATGTGACAAACCTACAACCAACATCAGACTCAGTGGGCAAAAACTAAAACCATTTCTCCTAAGAACAGGAACAAAACAGGGATGTCCTCTTTCACCACTCTTGTTCAACATAGTTCTGGAAGTCCTGGCCATTTCAATCATACAAGAAGAAAGAAAAAGCATCCAAATTGGAAAACAGGAAGTAAACCTCTCATTATTCTCAGATGACATAATATTGCACATTGTGCCAGCCATTTTAGTTGATGAAAAATGAGGGGTCCTACCTGACTGGTGTTGCTCAGTGATTGAGCGTTGGCCTATGGAACCAAGAGGTCGCAGTTCAATTCCTGGTTGTGGGCTCCATCCCAGAATGGGGAGTTCTGAAAGCAACCAATCAAAGATTCTCTCTCATTATTGACACTTCTCTTTCTCTCCTTCTTTCTTGCTCTCTCTGAAATCAATAAAATCATTTTTTTTTAATGAGACTAGGGAAGCAGGGGGTACCTAAGGGCTCAGGGCAGCAACCAGTTGCCATTCATCAACCGGTTCAGAAATTCATATTTCATGTTTTAATATCTGGTAGAGTCATGACAATGATAACTGACTAGATTTTTGTCTTATTTATCCCTTAATGCTAATTATAATCAGTATTAATAACGCAAATCATTATATATTTAAATTGCCAAATATAGTGGTTTGAAAGGAAACTCAGAAAGCCCAGGCCTGTTCTCCTAAACTGGAAGCAGATTTTTAGTTGTCTGCTCAATGGCCGTGTAGGATTGCTCTCTCTGCCCTTACAGGCATTTTTGCAAGTTATTTTGAAAGAATATTCTCCAGTGACATATACTTATATAGCAGAATAATATATCCTCTGCTACATTTTGGATGATTTCCCAAAAGTAGAATTACTGGGTTGAAGATAAAATATTTTTAACATTCTGATACCTAAAGCTACATAACTTCCAGGAAAGACCAATATGTATTCCTTGAGGCAAGTTACAAAAATATCCAGATATGATTAACTACATCATTAGTAATACTTTGATGTGATCATCATAATTTAAAAAGTAAAACATCCAATTTATTTTAGATTTTAGGGTATTTATCATTTGTGAATTGTTATTCATGCACAATTAAATGCTTATCAAGCTATTAGAGGCTTAGTGGTTTTCTATTTTTTTAAATTTAATATTTTATATTTGAATGCATTAAACTTTCTCACCATGCCTGTTATATTTTCAGGAAATAGTGGAAGGTTTTTGCCTGTTAACATTTTAATTACTGTTACTTTTAAATTAGAAAAAAAAACTTCCCTGGATAATTTCTAATCAAGATGTCTAAATGAGTATAGTAGGCTGAATAAAAGCCTCCCAAATATATTTACTTTCTAAATCCTGAAAGCTCTGCTACTTTATATGGCAAAAGCTACTTTGCAGATTTGGTTACGTTAAGGATTTGGAGATGGAGACATTATCCTGGATGATCTGGATGATAGGGGAGGAGCAGCTAAACTAATGCAATGATCCTTATATGAGGGACCCAGAGGGGGTCGGAGAAAACAATTCAACAACAGAAACAGTGATTGAAGTGATGTGGCCATAAGTCAAGGATGCCATCAACCTGTAGAAGCTGGAAGAGAAAAGGAATGGAGCCTCCCTTTGGAGTCACCAGAAGGAACCAGCTTTGCTGACATCTTGATTTTAGCCTTGTAAGATTCATTTTGGATTTCTGATCTCTAGAACTGTAAGAATAAATTGGTGTTGTTTAAAGCTACTGAGATGATGGTAATTTGTTACAGTAGCAATAGAAAGGTAATGAATGGTGTTATTTTGCTCTCCGTCACACAAATCCCCAGGAAATGTCAAAATGTTTAATGTCCAATAAATATTTTATACTATGAAAGAGGAAACCTGTATCACTATAGAACTTTCATGGGATTTCTTTTAAAATAGTGTGGGTAAGTCTGGACCATTGGTAGCTATGAAGCTCTAAGGCCTAGTTAACTTTCTGTGAGGCTTAGTGTACCTAATGACTATGGAGGACATCACGCAGCACATCCCTCCCCTGCCCTTGGAGGAGTGTTGACAGGTCAAGGGGATATTTTAGGATTATATCATTTGAATTCTTTATCAGTTTGGATTAAGTTCAATTGTATAGAGTAGAAAAATCCAAAATAGTGATGGTTTAAATACAATTTAACATTGTTTCCTTCACATGCAAAAGAGGTTTAGAGGTACACAGGACAGGGCCAATATTGTGACTCCTCATTCATCAACAACCCTGTCTCCTTCTGTCTTCTTGCTTCACTATCTTACCTCTGACATTTGTCTTCTGGGTCCATGGTCCAAGATGGATGAGGTCAGCTCCAGTCACCATATCTGAGTTGCAGGCTCTAAAAGAGGCAGAGGGTAAAAGGAATAAATTTTGGGCATGAGTAAGACCTCTTAAAAAATCTTTTTGAAATCTAGTACCAAACTTATAGCATGTTGACTATGACTTAATTATATGACTGTATCTTCCTTCTAGGAAGACTGGGAAATAAAATTTTCTGTACAGGCAAAAAAAAAAAATACCCATTCAAATTTTGAGGTTCTATTATTAAGAAAGAAGGGCCAAAACTGTCTTTACCATATTCACTACTTTCTTTAGCCACCTAAATATCTGTGAGGAACATGCTCCTCTCTGCAAAAGGGATAATAACATATCTCACCTTAATAGCTTATCCAAAGTCAAAATCTTTGAAGGACATAACTTTCCCATCAGATTTGTATCCTCCCATGGTTCCCTGACCTATGAACTAAATAGCAAGTTATATGCTCCCCAAATTTCCATGGTACCATGGTAGTGCTTTAAAATTTTTCACAAGCAATTTTTGAATATTGAATAAAGTGTTACTTGCAAAAATAAAACACACCTTAAAAACACACTTTTAAAACAACTGGCCTCCCAAAATGAAGAATCTGTATTCATAGTTCAAATTATTATATAACAGTATTGAACTCTAATTGTATAATATTTGGTCCATTTTGACCAAAATAACGTAAGTTTATGCATATCTTTTTTAGGCCATGTATACATCAATACTCCATATTACATAGAAGATTACTTTAAGCCAAGGGCAAAAATGTTGGCATAATTCTTTTTCAATTTTTAGGGAAAACACATACACACACACACACACACACACACACACACACACACATTTCCATCCAGAAATGTTATAAAGGAAACATAGGGAACTACTGATCAAGAGTGAGAGTGCCTGCTGCAAAAGTAGATAATGTCCTTAGTGCATTCCACTGCCCCAGCTTTTACTCTCTATATTTTCTTTCCTTGTTCATTAATATTAAGTCCCCTGGGAAGCAAACTCTGAGGCAGAGCTTAGCATGCAGGGAATTTATTAGAGTAATCTAGACATCAAGTGCAGGGACAGAGATGAGAGTGGGATAACGTAGAGGGAGACATTAGACTATGATAAAGTCTCAGCAAAAGCTTCAGCCAACTAGGGGAGGTCTAAAACTGTCCTTTTAAGTAGTTTCTAATTTGGCTAAGAAGGGCCAGGACTTTATATATTCATATTGACCAGTCATTCTCTCTCTCCAGGGAAGGTGGTATGTCCTATGGTAGGTAAATTTAACAGGCAACACTGACAGCCAAGAATACTCCAGGACTGGAGACATAAGTCCTTCAGTCCTGAAGTGAATCTGGATGGTGCATCATAGCCTCCACTGCACATTTTTCCTTTATGACAGAGCTGAGGTGGGAATTGGCGAGGATGATTTCAGAGGGTGCACAGCTTTATCTCTCTACTCTCTGCTTGTGCAAGTTGGGGTCCAGGTTCAGTGTTTGATGTTTCACAGTCATGGGCTATAACAAGGTAGTCTTGAGGTTCCCTCAAAAACTTAGTAGGATGTATTTCTATTATTTTTAGTAAATTTCATGCACAAATAACCACATTTAAGGAACTTGTATCATCTTGGATTTTTAATCCAGAGAACCTATTAGCTGGCCACTATGCTCTATCTTTTCTCCAGCTCCCATTTAATGATAGCTATCTTGAGACTATTTGAAAAAGGAGTTGGTGGGAAGGTAATTCTTAATCTAACATTTATCAGCGAGCTAGGTCCAATTATAAGGCAAAGAACTCTTAAGGAACTTGTTTGAAAAATACCTGAAGTCAGAAACTTATCTCCTTCTGGTAATCACCATATTGTTGTCTGTGGCTGTGAAGATTTTTTTTTGGGGGGGGGGTGTTTTATTATTTTTGCTTAATCCCTTCACATTTTTCACCTAGCCTCCAACCCCTCTTCCCACTGCTCTCGGTCTGTTCTCTATCTATAAGTCTGTTTCTGTTATGTTTGTTTATTTATATTGTTCATTAGATTTCACATATACATGAAATCATATGGTGCATGTTTTTCTCTGACTGGCTTATTTCACTTAGCATAATACTCTCCAGGTCCATCCATTCTGTTGCAAAAGGTAAGATTTCCTTCTTTTTTTATAGCTGAGTAGTATTTCATTGTGTAAATGTACCACAGGTTTTTTTTAAATATATATTTTTATTGATTTCTCACAGAGAGGAAGGGAGAGAGATAGAGAGGTAGAATCATCGATGAGAGAGAAACATCAATCAGCTGCCTCCTGCATACCCCATACTGGGTATGTGCCCGCAACCAAGATATGTGTCCCTGACTGGACTCAAACCTGGGATCCTTCAGTCCACAGGCTGACGCTCTACCCACTGACCCAAACCAGTTTTGGCTGTACCACAGTTTTTATGTCCACTCATCTGTTGATGAGCACTTGGGCTGCTACCGAAAGGAGGGTGGGAGGAGGTAAAAGGAGGATAAATGTGTTATAGAAGACCAGGAAAAAAAAAGCCATGCTTAGAGAAAGAGAATTATATTTTATTAAGTGCAGGGCCAGAGAAAAATGTGCCTTTCAAATTCTGCCCCCCTGCCCCACATGGAGGAAACCTTTTCTATTTATACTTTTCCTAGATCTTTTGTCTCCCAAATTTGGAATGAGACTTCTGGGCCTTCTGGGAAAAAAGGCCCACGTGCTGGGAAGGGGCCATGAAACCATATCTCAAAGCCTGGCCTGATGTCAGCACTGACAACTCTGTCTGGGGCATAGTCCACGGCCTCTCTGGAATGGGAGTAGTCTTATTTTCCTTATTATTTAAGCAAGCAAGCAAGCATTTACAGAAGCCAAAATAGCAGGGTTAAAATTTCAAACAGCAGTTTTTATATGAGATGGATGCATTAGTGGAGACTAAAGGAGACTTGATTTTGGATCCTGAACACACAATGCAATATACAGATGATGTATTATAGAATTGTACACTAGAAACCTATATCATTTTATTAACCAATGTTACTCCAATAAATTCAATAAAAATTATTTTTTAAAAACTTATTTCCTTTTAAGACTATAGTTTTAGAGTTACCACTGTTGGTGAAAGGAAGCAGTTGATTTTTTTAAATAAATAATTTTTATAGTAGTTTTGGGTTCACAACAAACTTGAGCAAAAAAATACAGAGTTCCTATACTATATATTCCCTTTTCCCACATAAACACAGCCTCTCTTACAGTCAACAGACTGCACCAGAGTAATACCATTGTTACAATAGACAAACCAGCACTGACATGTCATTATCACACAAAATCCATCGCTTGCATTAGGGTTCATTCTTGGTTTTGTACCTTCAATGTTGTTGTTTTAATACTCATCTGAGGATGTTTTTTCCTTTGACTTTTAGAGAGTGTGAAAGGGAGGGAGAGAAAGAGAGAGGTATGAGAGAGAGAAAGAGAGAGAGAAACATCTATATGAGAGTGGCACATCCATTGGTTGCCTTCCTACAATGCACAGAACAGACCTCACAACAAAAAAATTATCCAGCCCAAAAAAGTTTCTGGTATTCAGGTCGAGAGACCCTGGTGTAGAGTCAGCCAATCTGATTTATCTGCTGAAATTTCCTCTTAAAATTCATAGCCCCTAGTGGCAGTGTGGGCCTATGAATGGAAGTCCACAGTCTTATTCTGAGTACTGAAGAATCACTCAATAGACATAACACCTTAACACTTGTCAAAGATCTTGTAACAAAGATAGGGAGTATGTTTTGTGACTACCTGAGTTTCAAGCTTCCACCTTGTTTCTCAAGGCCTCTGCACCATTGCATCTTGCAAGTGATAAAAATGTGTAACAATTATAAAAGTCCCTTCTCCTTCAGTCCAAACTTGAAAAATTTGAACACTTACAACAGTCTCTCACCAAAGCCATCTCAAGTTCTGTTTCAGATTTGGTTTCCTCTTAACCAAGTCCCAATCCAAGAACTCAAGCGCAAGCAAATTTATTCACAGGTGTTCCCAACACAGTAGGGGAGTAAAAAAACAGGAAAAGAAAGGAAACTAAGAAGTGGTTTGTTTCCTAGCAAGGTACCACTGTGGATAAACCACTTAACCCCACCCACCTCTGGGAACTCTGGGAGCCAACACTGAACAGATGCCTGAGAGTCATTCCACTCAAGAATTGAGGAAGCTGGGGACATTTAGCCATTTCATTAGTTTCCTATTGCTCTTATAATAAATTGCCAGAACTACTGTGAATTAAAATAATGCACCTTTATTAGCTTACAGTTTTGGAGGTCAGAAGTATAAACTGTCTTACTGAGCTAAAATCAAGATGTTAAAATCAAGGGTTGCATCTGAGGGACTTGTTTCCTTCCTTTTGGAGCTGCTAGTGGCCATCTGTGGTGCTTGACTGGTGTATCCTTCCTCCTTCACTAAAGCCAGCATCATAGCATATTCAAATTTCTCTTGACTCATGACTTTCCTCTTCCATTTTTAAGGACTCATGTGATAAGATTGGGCCTGCCTGAGTAATCCAGGATAATCTCCCATTTCAAGATCATTAACTTAGTCACATCTGCAGAAATATTTCTTCAGAAGTACTTCTGCCACAAAAGGTAATATATTCATATATTTGGGGGATTAGGGTGTGGATATCTTTGAGTGTGCTGGTTTTCTGTCTACCATATATACGTCAGCATTCATTAGTTAAGGACTGCTCCCCTGAGGGGCAGTAACACCTCTAGCCTGCTGCTCAGGTAGACCATGCAGGCTCTGGTGGCCATGGGAAGCTCATAAGCAAATAAATGCTGATGCCAGCAACTGGAAGTAGGGCAAAGTGCACCAAAGTGATGAGGGTGATGGATATAGGTGGGGCTTGAACACCATCTGCTGCAATTCCTCTTGGATATAAGTCAAATTGAAAACACAGACAACCCTTTTATTCATCTTTGTTTTGGTTTAAGAGAGGAAGGAAGAAAGGGAGGGAGTGAGAAAGGATAAAAATTACAGGATATCTATGTAAAGATATTGTTTGCCTATAAGAAAAGGATGGATGCCTATGAAGGTGGATGTAGGGCACAGCATTACAAAAACAAGCCATCATATTTTGAATGCCATTTTAAAAAAGAACAAGACAACTCTGAAAAATCTCTTTGAAAGAGATTTATTAAGAGAAACAATAAATTTTAGAATGTTTTATGTTCTTAACATAATTAGAGCTCATTGTTTGTTTTGGGAAAACTGAAGTAGTGGTGGCATGATCTTTGAATCTTTCCAAATCCTCACATCAAAGCAAACAGAACAACTATATAGCAAAGCCAAAAACTCATTAATACTATTTACCAAAAACATACACACAAAAACACTCCACAGAAGAACAAAAAGCCCAAACAGACAAATTAAACAAACAAACAAACACACCTAGGTTACAAACTATCCCATAGAACACAGATGAGGCCAGACTACAATAGCCATAACCTGCAAGATTATCAACTCCGTTCAGAAGGAAGTGGGGAGCTGCAACAGAGAATGTAACAGAACTGAGAATTGGAGAGCCCCCAAAGAGCCATGGAAACTCATGGGAGCACACAAAGTGCCTAGTGGAAAACAGAAGCTGAAACTGGGAGGCTATGCCCACGCTTTAGCAGGTCATCACAGGAGGCTGCTGCCGGAGGGCTGGAGAAGCCTGGTCCCCACAAACGTTATAAACAGAGCCACTGTGGCTCCCTCTTACACTGAGTAGTAACTAATAGGAGTGGCATTATAGTAGAATAGGACAAGGATGATGTAGATGAGGAGAAAAGTTTAATATAAAGGTAAAGGAGAGAAGCAGAGTTCAAAAAGCAAGGCACAAGGGCTTTGAACTCTACAAAAAGAAAAAAAAAAGCACAGAAAATAATAGCTCTCTGAAGTTAGGAAAGCTACCCTGAATCATTCTTCCTTCTAAAAATTTGGAAACACTAGTTAAGAAACAGGAAAATATTAAGGTCAAATCCCATACAAAGTTATTATAAGAGAATAATGAACAGAATCACTTCCCTACAAACAATGAAAGGATGCCAGAAAGATATGTTTGTAGAACAGATATAAAAAGAGCTAAAAAGATTAAATTAATAGGACATAAAAGAACAATATAATTTAGACCAGAAAAAAAACTCAAAATAAGGCGACAATTCAGAAAAGAATTAGAAATAAAATAAACTTATTTCAGAAGCAAAGACTAAAGAAGAAGGAACACAAGAGTGAATTACTAGAATCACAACAGATAACACCTTAATAAAATGAAAGGTGAAAAATGAAACAAGTTTTTAAATTCAAAATAAATGAGGAGATAAAAAAAAATGAGAAAAAATAACAATGTTAAAAATAGTCAAAGAAGATCCAAAATACAATTACTATAAATTCCTGGTGAAGAAAATCAAAGAAAGAGAAAAACTACTACAACATATAATTACAAATTTTTCCTGAAACAAAAAAATATTGTTATTCTAAGACTATTATATGTGAAATGTGGGATAAGTAATTATAGGGAAATCTAATCCCAGGTCTCTGAAAACCATAACTCTCTCTGGAAAAAAAAGAGATACATAGGTAATTTAGAGGTCAGAATAGACTAATATAGACTCTAGCATTTCCAAATTTTAAATGGAGTTATTATTTTATCCTATAATATGAGTATATAGCAGATCCTTGAATGGAATAATTTTTAAATGAAATTTTGGTATAATGTTGATGAGATGACATAAGGAACTACCTCTTGTTATGTCAATTAGCCTATGGTAAGATGGGTTTCATTATACATTGTTTGGTTTAAAGTCACAGAACCCTATAAATGATGTTAAATGAAGATTTACAGTACACAAGCACAGAGTTAGGAGAAAACCAGTAGGGAAAAAAAGGAGGGAAAGAAGAAGGAAGTGAAGAGAAGAGAAAAGAAGAGAAGAGAAGAGAAGAGAAGAGAAGAGAAGAGAAGGGAAGGGAAGGGAAGGGAAGGGAAGGGAAGGGAAGGGAAGGGAAGGGAAGGGAAAGGAAAGGAAGGCAAGGCAAGGCAAGGGAAGGCAAGGGAAGAAAAAGGAGAGGAGAGGAGAGGAGAGGAGAGGAGAGGAGAGGAGAGGAGAGGAGAGATCTTTCCAAGATCTATTTACTGAAGAGGTTTAGAAACAATGACCACCAAGTAGTAGTGAGTAGCTCTAGTACCCAAATTGTGGTCCTGACATACCATTTCCCACTTAAAAACAAAACAACCCTAAACCAAGGTCTCTTGAAGAAACAGTTTATTCGGGGCAGGAAATGTACAAAATAAACCTGGAACATCTGGTCAGAAAGAGTGCAAGGATGCTATGAAGGATTACTAGGCTTATATCAAAGGGATTCAAAGTCGACATGAAGAGGCTCCTATTGACCAAAGAAGGGACAGGTGAGCATTTAAATGGATAACCACAATTATTAAAAACCCATCAAATATGAGGAAAGAAGTGATCAAGGAGAGAATAGAAAGCAGGTGCCTGGCAGTCCCAAAATGGTAATGGATTAAGTGGAAGCTACACTGACACTCTCCTAAAACCAAACTGGAATTATAACTAAAACACAAAAAAAAACATCTTGAATAATCAACTGAAGACTAGCTGGAAACCCTGATAACCAAGGATGGAAAGTGGATATGCATAGTGACTGGTAGGAAGTGCAGAGGCCCAAGAGGGCTAGCCAGGCTTCCTCCGAGAGCTGACAAAGTTCTGGATGGATATCTCAGCTGTTGGGGTTCCCACCAGAGGATTTTTGGGCCTAAACCCCAGGCTGGGCTCCTTAGCCCAGAGCACCAGAACAGAGAAAGGTACCCACATAACACCTGGTTGTAAAAAGCAGCAGACTTGCTGTCTTCCAGGGAGAAATGGCTAGAAATGCAAGAATCCTTTTAAAGGACTAATGCAAAAAAATGTGTGTGCAGCCATTCACCGTGGGTTCCAGCAGAAGAATGGACCAGAGCTGTGTGAACAGAGGCCAGGGTTAGGAGCCAGCCTGTATTGAGTCATTCCATCACACTGCAGAGGACATCTTTTTCAGGCAGACCTTCATCACCCAGGCAGCTTTTGCCTGGGGGGAGCAATTATGCCACCCTGTTGGAAAACCACTTGTCTTATTCTGTGGAATCTATGGCTTGCTGTGTTCTATGGCCTGAGATTCAGTAAGACTTTGAGAATAGCCCTCAGATCTCAGGCAGAGATGGATCTCTGGAGGCTTTGAGTATCTTCCTAATCTTCTCCTGGGCCTGGGTCTAAGAAAAGCAGACCTTAGTGCACATATTGGTCCTTTCCAAAGGCACACTGCCAGAGCAGAGAGAGCCATAAACTGTGAATTGCTGATATCTCTATAAGGTACTCAAAGAGTTTCTGAAACTGTCCTGCACCAGAGACTGGGAGGCATAGCAGATTTGCCTAATACATAGACACAAACCAAACCAGGCAGTCAAATTGGAGAAACAAAAAAACAAGCTCCAAATGAAAGAACATGAGAATTCTCCAGAAAAAGTAAATGAAATGGAGTTAAGAAATTTATCAGATATATAGTTCAGAATAATGATTATAGGAATGCTCAACAGAATGAGAAAAGATATAGAAACTATAAAAAATGATCAGTTGGAAATGAAGAATGACATAGTGTTAAGAAGGAACACATTGGAGGGAATACACAGTAGATAGGGGAAGTCAAGGATGGGATCAGCTAATTAGAAAACAGGATAGAAAAAATTCACACAGAGAATCAAACATTAAAAAAAATTAAAAAACAGGAGGACAGTTTTAGGGAGCTGTGAGATAAACGGAAATTTAACAATATTTGCATCAGAGGAATACCAGAGATGGAGAAAGCAATCAAAGGATAGAGAACCCATTTTAAGAAATAATGTCAGAAAACTTCTCTAACCTGGTGAAGGAAAAAGTCACACAAGTTTAGAAGGCACAGAGTCCCAAGCAAGAAGAACCCAAACAGGCTCATGCCCAGACACATCATCATTAAAATGCCAACAAATTAAAAACAAAGAGAGTCTTAAAGGCAGCAAGTGAAAAACAATTTTTTACCCACACAGGAGCTCCCATAAGGCTGTCAGCTGATTTTTCATCAGAACCTCTACAAGCCAAAAGGGAATGCCATGAAATATTCAAGGAAATAAAAAGCAAGGATCTGAAACTAAGACTACTCTACCCAACAATGATATCATTCAAAATAGATGGGAAAATAAAGAGCTTCCTTGAATGGGGATGGTGAGGAAAGGTGGATGCTAAAGCAGTTTTTCACCACCAGACCAGCATTTCAAAAAATATTAAAGGGACTGCTGTAATAATAAGCAGAACTAGAGAGAGAAAAACATACGCATAAAGAATAAAAATGGCAATAAGTAAGTATCTATCCTATATAATAAAAAGCTAACATGCAAATTGACTGAACAGTGGGATAGCCAGTTACTATGACACATATTGACCACCAAGGGGCAGGCACTCAACATAAGGGCTTCCCACTCAGACAGAAGCCTGGCTCACAGCTGGGAAGCACAACAGTGGTGGCTGGAGCCTCTTCTGCCTCCGTGGCAGTGCTAAGGACTCCTTGGCGGATGTTTGACTACTGGCTTAGGCCCAAGACGGGACAGGCCAGGCTGAGGGACTCACCCACCCCCAGTGTGCGAATGTTATGCACCAGGCCTCTAGTCAATAATAACCTTATGTAAATGGATTAAAAGTTCCAATCAAAAGACATAGAGTAGCAGAATAGAATTAAAAATGTGACCCAAAAATATGCTGTTTACAAGAAACCCACCTCAGCACAAAAGACTCACACAGGATGAGAGTGAAGGGATGGAAAAAATTTCCCATGCAAATGGAAATGAAAGAAAAGGTGGGACGGCAAACTCATTTCTGACAAAATAGATTCAAAATGAAGGTCATCACAAGAGACAGTAAAGGTCACTACATAAAGCTAAAGGGATTGATCCAAAAAGAGGATATAACCCTCGTAAACATATATGCACCCAATATAGGAGCACCTAAATGCATAAAAAGCTTCTGAGGACCTTAAGGGAGATATCGCTAACAATACAGTCATAGTAGAGAAAGTCTTGAAACCATAAAAATATCCTAGAAGAAACCATAGGCAGCAAAATCTCAGACATATCTCTCATAGCAATATGTTTGGCTGTACATCTCCTAGAGCAAGGGAAATAAAAGAGAAAAAAGCAAATAGGGCTATGTCAAAAAAAAACACAACAACAACAACAACAAACTTCTACACAGCAAAAGAAACCCTCAACAAAACAATAAGAAAGCTCACTGCATGGGAGAACATACTTGCCAATGTTATCTCCAATAAGGATTTAATCTCCAACATTTAAGGGAATTCATACAACTTAACAAAAGGAAGATAAATAATCCAATAAAAAAATAGACAAAGAACCAATCGACACTTTTCAAAAGAGGACATACAGAAGTACAAGAGACATATGAAAACATGCTTAAAGTCACTAATCATCCAAGATATGCAAATCAAAATGACAATGAGGTACTATCTCAAATCTGTCAGAATGGCTATCATCAACAAATCAACAAATGGTAAGTGCTGACAAGAATATGAAGAAAAGGGAACCCTAGTACACTGCTGGTGGGAATGCAAGCTAGTGCAGCCATTTTGAAAAGCAGTATGGAGTTTCCTCAAAAAATTAAATATGGAACTGCTATTTGACCCAGTGATCCCACTTCTAAGTACATATCCTAAGAAACCCAAAATAGCAATCAGAAAGAATACTAGTATAACAAGAGAGAGAACAATGTCAATTTTAAGGTTTTATCTTCTACATTGGATTGAGCAAAGTGATCACAAAAATGTTTGCAAAAATGATTCTAGGACAATCTATTACTTAGGAAATTTAGAAAAGTCATGAGTCTGCTGGAAACACTCACTACCCAGAGCCAGGGGAAGATTAATGCTACTGAATAAAGTTGGATGGTGAACATAAAGTCATATTTTGATTACAATTCATGTGTCATGTTTATTCAACATATAAACTACATGCATATGATCTGGTGGGCTGTCCCTATGGAGCTGATAATCTAGGGAAGATTTTATATGTGTACAATAACACTAATGGAAAACAATATGAAATAAGTGCCCCCATGGAGGCACAGTCAAAATTCTACAGTTCACTAGGCAGAAATAGCTCTTCTGACAACAGTGAGAGAGAAGAGCAAGGTCTGAGCTGCACTATAAAGGATGAGTGGCATTCAGTGGACAGAGATGAGAAAGAGTACATGATAGCCTGAAGAGTTAGCTTAAACAGAAGTGCAACATAGAAAAGTGCAGGGCACATCCTAAAACACAATAGGAAATTTCAATTGTCTTTTGAGCAGAAGGTTCATGATGGAAAATTGAAAAACAGGGATGGAACGATGGATAGGGACCAGGTAAATGGACATGGTCTTTATCCTCAAAGTAGTGGTTTGGGATATATCATCTCATAGAGTCACAGAAGATTTTCCCAAATGAAAGAAAGTCTTATCAACAAACAGCATTTTAGGATATATGAAAGATACATTAAAAGAAAGAGCATGCAGAAGCAGAGAGATCAGTGCCAGAACTATTTGAATGAAAAATCAAAATAGATTTTTGATGATGGGATGAATAATTAGATGAGGAACTGAGAAAATGGAAGGGGTAAGGATAACAGGGTCTTTCCTGAGTATTTGGAAAGAGTCATGATTTGCAGTCACGCTGGCTAGGAGAACAGGCCAGCAGAATCAGAAAGAGGCTGGGTCAGGAAATCGAGTAGTGTGAGACAACTCTATCAATGTTTTTCTGTAAGAGTGTTTTCAGAGAAATGGGTGGGTGGTCTTTCTCCATTGAGTGAGAATAGGGTTCTTGGGAGATCACTGGCATAAGCATTTCCAGAGGTCCCCACAGGATGCTAAGATATGATAGAAAGCTTTATTATTGTGTTTTCCAAAGTCTCATTTCCCTTAATCCAATTATAGAAGAAGTGTAGTTGGGGCTTCAGTAGAGTGAGAAGCAAAGTCAGTGTCCAGAATTCCCGTTCCACATTGCAGCTGAGGACTGCATCAGGTTAGTTGCAGTCCATTAGTCCATTGTGTGGGAAGTCCCCATGGCCATGGGCCTTGTGGATAAGTGCAGGGGAACTGAGAGAGCTCTTCTCCTGCAACAAGAGTCCTAAGTAACCAAGACAACCAACCCCTTTGTTTAGGGAATTAAATATTTCAAATTTTCCTGTGCTTGCAGGGACTGTGTCTACTCTGGCCAATGACCTGTTTTCAGGTGTGACTGACAGAAAGCACCTTCACTAGTCCACTCAACTTGATTGGCCATGCATCTATCGTCCCCTTCTCCCCCCATCCACTCTATCCAATCTCCTCCCCCAGAGGGAAGGATCAGTATGATGGGGAGAGTAAAGCTGCAGCTTCCTGGCAAAGCTACCCAAATGACATTTGTAAGGGCAGCAGAGAAAGATGGAGAGGAAGGCAGAGACCTAGCATTGTTCTGCCTGTGCCAGTTTCCCAGAGCCTGGGCTGCCCAGCACATAGATTAAATCAATAGAACGGGTTCCACCAGGATAGCACATGGTGCAGCAACCTAATTATGGTGAAACACCAGTTTTTTTTTCTTTACAATTTGTTGTAATCAATACTTTTGTAAAACCCATAAAAGTGAATTACCAGAAAAAATGAACAAGTGCTTGGATGTGGCAGCAAACATCAAATTACCATAAAATTTTCATCAAGCTTAGTTTAATTTCTGTACAGTGGTACCTTGAGATACGAGTTTATTTATTTTTTTAATTAAATCTTTATTATTCAGATTATTACATTAGTTTCTCTTTTTTTCCCCTCCATAGCACCCCTCCACCCAGCTCCCACCCTTCCCTCTGCCCTTACCTTCCCATTGATCTCATCCATAGGTGTATGATTTTTGTCCAGTCTCTCCCTGTACACCCCTCACCCCTTTCCCCCTGAGAATGATCAGTCTACTCCCTTTCTGTGCTTCTGATTCTATTGTATTCACCAGCTTATTCTTTTGATCAAATTTTTAATTCACTTAATTTTTAGATTCACTTATTGATAGATATGTATTTGTTGCTCATAATTTTTTGGCTTTTACCTTTTTCTTCTTCCTCTTCTAAAAGAGTACCTTCCAGCATTTCATATAATACTGGTTTGGAGTTGATGAACTCCTTTAGCTTTTTCTTCTCTGTGAAGCTCTTTATCTGCCCTTCAATTCTGAATGATAGCTTTGCTGTATAGATTATTCTTGGTTGTAGGTTCTTGCTATTCATCATGTTGAATATTTCTTGCCACTCCCATCTGGCCTGCATCGTTTCTGTTGAGAAATCAGCTGACAGTCGTATGGGTGCTCCCTTGTAGGTAATGAACTGTTTTTCTCTTGCTGCTTTTAATATTCTCTCTTTGTCTTTTGCTCTTGGTATTTTAATTATGACGTGTCTTGGTGTGGTCCTCTTTGGATTCCTTTTATATGGGGTTCTGTGTGTGCTTCCTGGACTTGTAAGTCTACTTCTTTTACCAGATGTGGGAAGTTTTCAGTCATTATTTCTTTAAATAGGTTTTCAGTATCTTGCTCTCTCTCTTCTTCTGGCACCACCACAATTCTGATATTGGTACTCTTGAAGCTGTCCCAGAGGCTCCTTACATTATCTTCACATTTTTGGATTCTTTTCTCTTCTTGTTTTTCCTGTTGAATGTTTTCTGCTTCTTTATATTTCAAATTTTTTATTTAATTCTTGCCTTCCTCTAGTCTGCAGTTAGGACTCTGTATAATATTTTTTTTATTTCAGTCAGTGTCTCTAGTTGGTCCTTTTTCTTCTTCTCTAGGGACTCGCTAAATTTATCCATCTTTTCTAGCATATTCTTGAAAAACCTTATAAGGGTGGTTTTGGACGCTATATCCAGTCGTTTTTTTTCCTCCATTTCTTTTGTTTGTGATCCCTTCCCTTGTCTTGGCATTTTCACTATGCCAGGAGAACTTCTGTGTTGGATTCAGCCTTATGATACTAGACTTGCAAAACCGAAGAAGCCTCTGTTCAGTTTGGGATGGGTGGAGTCTCAGGGCTTAAGGGACCGCCTTGCCTTCCAGTCTGCCCCGCCCTCCATGGCCCCTGAGTCTCACATGACTGGATAATTGCTGGAGCAGTCCTTGTGCACGCGTGCCCGCAGTGCCTCTAGACCGCTGCCTTTCCGGCTCCCCTGCGCTCCAGAACCACACGAGTCTAGGTCCCCAGGGTTTCGCCCAAAACAGGGGTTTAGTGGAGTCAGAAGTAGCACAGTTGGGAGGGTCTGTCTCCTGCCCACTTGAGAAAGACAGCTGCACAATCAGCAATCTGTCCTCTGCGCAGTGCCACTAGACCTCTGATCTTTTGCGACTCCCCTAAATTTCCATGCACCTCTCCCTTTTCACAGTCCAAACTCCCCCCAATCCCCCCTGTATGAGTTTCGGCCGGATCTGGGGTTTAGTGTCGTAAGATAAGGGGTTCAATGCCATTGGGAGTCTCTGTTTCCCTCCCACCAGAGAAAGCCAGCCAGGTTCTCCGGCACCCACTCTCTCCACGTGCGTCTCTGTACCTCAGCTTTTTGCAGTTCCTCTGGGTTTCTGTGAGCCCCTCTCTTTCCTTCTAGCTGTAGAACTTCCACTCAGCCAGCTTTCCTGTGCTTCTGGATGATGTCCGTTCTCGAGATTTGAGTTTAATTCATTCCGTAACCTTGAGGCGTGGGAAACTATGAGACACTCGAGTCACGGTAAACTGGTGGGTCGTGTGCAGCCAGCCGATCCGAGAGATTACTCCTATCTCAAATGTTGCTCGTATTTCCAAGCAAAAATCGCTCGCTCTATGGCTCGTATCTCAAAAATCTCATATGTTAGGGCACTTGTATCTCGAGGTACCACTGTACCTACATTGTGGCAAATCCTATATAATAAAAGGCTAATATGCAAATCGACCAAATAGCAGAACTATTGGTCATTATGTTACACACTGACCACCTGAGGGCAGATGCTCAGTGCAGGAGCTATCCCCTGGTGGTCAGTATGTTCCCACAGGGGGGGCCCCGCTAAGCCAGAAGCCAGGCTCATGGCTGGCTAGTGCAGCAGCAGTGGTGGGAGCTTATCCTGCCTCCGCAGCAGCACTAGGGATGTCCGACTGATAGCTTAGGCAGATGAAAGGTCCTAAGCCATCAGTCAGATATCGCTTGAGGGCTCCCAGACTGTGAGAATATGGAATCCAAGCTGAGGGATTCCCCTCCCTCGTGCACTGGGCCTCTAGTATAAAATAAACATCAACACACTTGAGTAGCACTAAGGGGAACTAATACCAAATGGGATACTATTCCTGGCTCTGTTGTCAATATTCTGTGTGATCCTTTGCAAGCATTTTAACTTTTCAGAGATTACATTCCCTTGCTTGTTTTAATTTTACCCTAAGAGTTTAGGTTACATGGTGCTTAAATATTCATTGACACTGAAAGGGCCTGGCTAAATTATCAGTGTGCCCATACTCATTGCATTGTCTAAGTAGAACTCTTTTCTTCTCCTATAGTTTTTTTTGTTGTTACTTTTTGCCACTTCTAATACTTTGAGCTGTGTTGCTGTTTTGAGGCTAGTGAGGGGAAAAGCAGGCTTTCAGGGAATCAGATTTTCTGCAAAACTATTTTGAGTGAATCTCTACCTCTAATCACAGCACATAATACCACAGGAAATCTAAAACCAAAACATCAACTCTGAATCACAGACCAAGCTTACATAACAGGATCCATGACTCACTGGCTCAGGATTCCAGGCTACCCATACCTTGCACAGATTTGAGTGCGTGCCCATTTCCCATATCCCAGTCGGCTTGAGGTGAGAAATATTTTGATTTTATCCTGTTCATTTTATGTTTACCTCCTGCCAAACATAATGCTAGCCATATGATAAAGGCCCAGTAACCCTTTCTCAAACAGATAAATAAATGAAAGAGACTGACACCTCTAAGTTTATGTTTTAGTCAGTGTCCTCCTAGCAATTATTCTGTGAAGAAGTTACCTGTTTCTCCTCATTTGCTATAAGAATTGTGATTTACATCTCTAGAAAGTACCTGTTTGCAGTGAATTTTGTCCCTTCCCCCAATTCATATGTTAAAGCCCTACCCACAGTGTGATTATATTTGGAGATAAGAACTATAAAAAGGTAATAAAGAGCCTGGCTGGTGTTGCTCATTCGTTAAATGAAGACTCATGAGGCAAGAAGTTGCAGGTTTGATTCCTAGTTGATGATTTTCTTATCCTTGATGATTCTGTATCTCCTTCTCCCTTACTCTCTCTCTTTAATACATATATTTACTAGGGTCTCAGTGCATGAATTCATGCACCTTGAAAGGAACTGTGGGCCGCAAGGCTACAGTAGGCACATGGGGGGTCTCAGCCCATCTTCTGTGCCGCTGCCTGGCCCCTCCTGCTGTGGCCCCTAGCCCCCTATCTGCCGGCCCCACTTCTGCCACTCCCACGCACTAATAGTGTTAGCTTTGCTCGCACCCACTGATGGTGGGGAGCGATGAGAGCTGGCACCAGCAATGGGTGCAAGCAGCGGGTGCTGCCCTGATTGCCATTTAGGAGCAGGGGAAGGTGGAAAAGCCCTCAGGGGTGATCAGGCCAACAGCCACCGCTTGCATCCACTTATGGCAATGAGTGATTGGGACCAGCGCTGGGCACCAGCACTGGGTGTGAGCAGTGGCTCTGGTGCCAGCTACAGGTGTGAGCAGGTGCAAATGCCAAGTGGCAGATGGGAGCAAAGATTTTCAGTAACCACCAAAGTCTTGCCCCAAAGACAGTGACTGGTGCCACGCCTTGGTCTGGCACCACCCGCTCACCTGCTCCACCATCCTGTCACAGACAGTGCCAGCCATGTTCCACATACACCCCCTGGTGATCAGTGCTTGTCATAGCAACTAATTGTTCGGTTGTCTGGTTGTTCTGCTGTTCGGTCTATTTGCATATTAGTCTTTCATTATATAGGATATACACTGAGTGGCCAGATTATTACAATCTCTGAATGTATAATAATTTGGCCACTCAGTGTGTGTGTGTGTGTGTGTGTGTGTATTAGAGGCCTGGCATGAACTTGTGCATGGGTGGGGTCTGGCCAGCCTGGCCAGGGTGAGGGGACATGGGAGGTTGGTCAGCCTGCCTGCTGGTTGAACTTCTGGTCGAAGGGAGAATTTTCATATTAGCTTTTTATTATATAGAATATACACTGAGTGGCCAAATTATTATTCATTCAGAGATCATAATAATCTGGCCACTCAGTGTATACTAGAGGCCCACTGCATGAAATCTATGCATGGGTAAGGGACCCTAGCAGCTGCTGGGGCAGGCAGGGCCTCCCTTACCCTGGCTGCCTGCCACCGCCACTGCCGGCCAGAGCTGGCTGTAGGAGGGACCTCCGACTATTGGCAGGCCGGACCCACCCTTTGGTTGAAATCCCAGTTGAGGGAAATTTGCATATTAAGCTTTTATTATATAGGATATATATATATATATAATATATATCTATACTAATAATAGCCTAGTTGGTAGTCACATCCTCATGCCATGATGCCCTCACATCATCACAAGGAGGCTACATGTATAGTGGGCGCACGCAGATGGGTGGGGCCTGGTGGCTGCTCCACTCGGCAAGGCCTGGGCGTCCTGCAGCTGCATGTGCCATGAAGGTGGGACTCAGTGGCCACCCCGCACAGTGAGGCCCCAGGCGGGGGATGGGGGAAGGGAGGCAGTGGTCTTGGGAACACAAGTGCTGCCCCTGAAGCTGGCAGCGAATGACAAGGCAGAATGGGCCCTTGACATCAGGGAGAGGTGGAACCTGAGCACTTGGCAATGAGGGAATAGGACAGGCTCTGTGGGAGGGAATGCAGAGCTACAAGCGGAGCTGGTTGTGTTCAGGCACGGTGGCTCCCCTTTAGGTATGATAGGCTGAAGCAGCCTGGTTGAGAGGGAAGAGGCAAGTGCAGTGCTCCGAGCACAGTCACCATGGACCATCCAGATGAGGGGCCTCCTGCCAAGGCCCACCACCTGGGCAGCTCAGAGCCCTCTCAAGATGACTCACCACCGCTGCCACCGCTATCTCCACCACCACCACCACTCATGCGACTGCCCCTGCCTCCACTGGAGCAGTGCCTGAGGCTCTGCGAGGAAACGGAGGTGGCACAAATGTTGGCTGACATGAAGGGGTTGGGGTTGGGCCCCACTCAGCCCCCATGGCCCCCCTATGTCATTCTGGAGGAGGGGGGAGTGTGCGTGTACTTCATCCTGGATGTTCCTACTGGGATCCTGATTTGAGTCTGGGTATGGGGAGGTGCCTCCTCCCACAGAGAGACTGAAAACATTCTCTCCTGAGGAGGTGGCTGGGGAAGCCTGGAGATCAACATTCAGGTTACCAAGCTGGAGCCAAGTGCTGTGATGGAGAGGCCCTAGATACCTGTGGCATAGTGAGATGGGAGTACCAGGTGTTAGCCAGCCTACAGGAGAAGGAAGAGGCCATTGTCATAGAGGAAGATGAGGAGGAGGAGGTGAAGAAGAATGTGAGGAAGAAGAGAAGGAAAAAGAAGAGGAAGCAGAGGAAGAGGCCTGGGGGGCCCACAGCTCCCTGGGGTGCGGAGGCGGGGCCTGCAGCTCCAACCTACCTCTTTGGGGCAATCCATCAGGGAGCTCCGGGATCCCTGGTCTTGCATGATTTCACATGCCAGGTCACTAATATACACACATACTAGTGGCCCAGTGCACAAAATTTGTGCACCGGGTGAACGGTGTTCCTCATCCTGGCGTGCACCCTCTTCAATCTGGGACTCCTCGAAGGATGTCCTACTACTGGTTTAGAGGGATAAGGTCTAAATCAGTAGTCAGATATCCCTCTCACAATCCGGAACTGCTGGCTTCAGCCACTCACCTGCCTGCCTGCCTGCCTGATTGCCTCTAACCACTCTACCTGCTAGCCTGCTCACCTCCAACTGCCCCCTGCCACCAGCCTGATCACCCCAGCTGCCCCCCCCTGCTGGCCTGCTCACTCCAAACTGCCCCACCCCACTGTCCCGATCATCTCCAACTGACTCCCACTGATGGCCTACTCACCCCAACTGGCCCCCCTGCTGGTCTGCTTACCCCCAACAGTCCCTGCCACCCCATCTTGGCCTGATCACCCCTCGTAACCCAAGGTTTCAGTCCCTCCTTTTTTTCTTTTTTCCTTTTTCAGTGCCTCCTGGAGTGGAGGCCAGGGTCAGCTGGAAGCAAGTATCTAGTATTTATTTGTCTTCTATAATTAAAACTTTGTAGCCTTGAGCAAAGGCCACGGTTGGCCATTGCAGGGGGAAACCCAAGCCTCCTGCTTCCTCAAGCTCAGTGGCCAGCTGCCATCTTGGTTGGGTTAATTTGCATACCCACTCTGATTAGCTGCTGGGCATGGCTTGTGGGTGTAGCAGAGTGATGGTTAATTTGCATGTTTCTCTTTTATTAGTGTAGACTAGAGGCATGATGCATGGAATTCGTGCATGGGGAGAGGTCTCCTCAGCCCAGCCTGCACCTCTCCAATCCGGGACCCCTTGGGGGATGTCAGAATGCCGGTTTAGGCCCAATCCCTGGGATTGGGCAGAAACCACCAGTCAGACATCCCTCTCACAATCCTGGACTGTTGGCACTTAATTGCTCACCTGCCTGCCTCCCTGGTCACCCCTAACTCCCCCCCCCCTTGCTGGCCTGATCACCCCTTATGGCCTCTGTGTGCTGGCCTGATTGAACCTAACTTCCCCCTCCTTGCCAATCTGGTCACCCTTGACTGCCCCCCACTGTCAGCCAGGTCACCCCCAACTATCCCTTTTCTGCTGGCCTGGTCACTCCTAACTGCCCTCCACAATCGACATGGTGGCCCCTAACTGCCCCTCTTGCCAGCATGGTCACCCCCAACTGCCTCCCCTACTAGCCTAGTCACCCCTCACTGCCTCCCCTGCCAGCCTAATTGCCTCCAACTGCCCTCCCTGCTGGCCTTGATGCCCCTAACTTCCCCACCCCTCTGCCAGCCTGGTCATCCCATGCTGCCTGCTGTTCAGTCATTTGGTCATCACTCACTAACCCCTTGCTAGCCTTGTCATAGGCAGCCATCTTGTGAGAGCATGAGGGTCAATATGCACATTACCTCTTTATTATATAGGATATATATATATTTGTAATCTCAAAAACAGTCAGCTAACACTCACTGGGATAAACAGAGTGGTCAGATTATTATGATCTCTGAATGCATAATAATCTGTCCACTCAGTGTATATCCTATATAATAAAAATCTAATATGCAAATACATATATATATATGTATATATATATATACATACACACACACACATATATATATACACACACACATACATAAACATATACACTGAGTAGCCAGATTATTATGAATTCAGAGATCATAATCTGGCCACTCAGTATATATATATAGTATATCCAGCCCAATCATTTTGGCCAGTGACAGATATCGCTACACTTCTTCCATATCCACCCTGATTCCTGTGCTTTGGGGGAACAGAAGTAGGTATACAAAATCCATGGCTTTCAGTATTTAACAGATCTAGGTTCAAATTTCAGCTCCTCATATTTTAATCAGAATTAATTAGGCTTTGATAAAATAACAAACAACTCCCAAATCCCAGTTATTTAACAAAAGTTGATTCCTTCTTTTTCAAGTGTCTTCTTAAAGTCCAAGAAACTATAGGGCAACACTCCTTTAGCAGCGACTCAACAATTCAGACATTTCTATTCGTTGTTGCATGGATATAACGGAGGAGAGAATGAAGACTGGGCAGGGTCTTTTCACTGCTTCATCTCATACCTCATTGATAAGAGCTATTATATGGCTTCATTTAATTGCAAAGGAATAGGGAAGTAAACATCTCATGTCCAGGAAGAAAAACATCCAATGAAATATTAATGAACACAAAGCATCATCTCTGCCATGCTCTTTAACCCATAACCTTTTTTAGTTTCCTCATTTGAAAAATACGAGGTAGCTGAGGGACTGTGTACTAAGGTAGAGAGATAAAGAAGTACAAATTGGCCGAGACCGGTTTGGCTCAGTGGATAGAGCGTCGGCCTGCAGACTGAAGGGTCCCAGGTTCGATTCTGGTCTGGAGCATGTACCTTGGTGGCGGGCACATCTCCAGTGCGGGATGTGCAGGAGGCGGCTAATCGATGTCTCTCTCTCATCGATGTTTCTGACTTTCTATCCCTCTCCCTTCCTCTCTGTAAAAAATCAATAAAATATATTTTTTTAAAAAGTACAAATTGGCAGTTAATAGTCACAGGGGTGTAAAGTACAGCATAGGGAATATAGTCAATAACCCAATATAAAGAGGTAACATGAAAATTAACCCTCATGCCATCACAAGAGGGCTGTGCCCACAGCGGAGATGGGGTTCCCATAATGAGTGATCAGCAGGAACTGAGGCTGCGTGGCGCCGGGCCAGGGCAGGGGACCTGAGGTCCCCAACAGGACTTGAGGACTTGACAGGGGACCTGACAGGGGACCTCAAGGCATCCCCCTACCCCAGTGCCAGGCCAGGGACCTCAGGCTGTGCCTTTCGCCCCAGGCCGGGGAGCCTGAGGTTGCACTCCCGCCCAGGTGGGGGGCGGGGGCTTGACAGGGGACCTGAGGCTGTGCCCCCTTCCAGTGGAGCTTAATGGGAGTGGAGCCAGTCGGGTCTGGATCTCGCCCAATGGGTGTGGGACTGGTCAGGTCTGGGTCTCGTGCAATTTCGAGGCATGCGTGGGTAGGTGGGGACTTGACTCTGTATCCCATGGCATGCCCCAGACTCTGACAGGTGGAAATTTTTCAAACATATTTTACTAATTTTCTTTCATCTCTGACTTCTATTATAGAGAAAGAGCAAAGAGCAATATTAAAATATTTCCTCTAATTAATTCCCTTTTAATATGCATGAATTTCATGCACCAGGTCACTAGTATTCTAATAACCATGTAAAGTGTAAGAGTTTCTTAAAGAATAAATTTGTATTTCTTTATCTTTCCACCTTAGTACCTAGTCCCTCATATTTTTCAAATGAGAAAACTACTAGATTTTCAGGAGATCATTTTGTAGTTATATAAATATATAACTATTATGCTATATTCCTAAAACTAATATAATATTGAATTTCAACTGTAATTTTAAAATTAAAAATTTTTTTTATTTTAAAAGAAAAATGAAGATAATTATATCCACCCAAAAGGGTTTCTTAAAGAATAAAAATGAACCTACATGTGTAAAGTTTACTATACAATGCTTTACAAGCAATGGGAGTTCAGTGATGGTAGATTTTTTTCTCTAGAAAAGGGATGCCCAGCAAGCTATCCTTATCACACCATGCTCACTGAACAGATGAAACCATGTCTCAAATTTCCATAAATCTGAGAGAATTCTTTTTGCTTTTAAATATTTTTCTTTCCACCAAGTCACCAGCAACCTCTTACTTTTATGTACAATATCCTTACATTAAAATTTTTGTTATTTCTATTAGCAAGCATGTGTAATTAACTGTAACTATCCCAACCATTAGCTCTAATAATTAGTAATTATGTAGAGAAATATTTAATGTGAATAATAAAGAGTACTAGAATATCAAACTCATGAATAAAAGATGCTTTCCCCCCTCCTATTTATATATACTACATCTGAAGTAAATGACATAGTTGATATGTACTTGCAGTTGCTAATAAAGGCAGATCTGAATAACACTATCAACCACTTTGACCTAATTTATTTTTTATAGAACAGTATATCTTGGAACTGTAGAAGACAGTGCACATGGTGTGATCACTTAGACGAAATGCTGGAATATAATAAGTCTCAATAGATTTAAGATGACTGAAATCATACAGAGTATTTTGACTACAATTGAATTCAACTAGAAGTCAATAAAATATTTAGAATCCTCCCTAATTTAGAAATTAAACAACAAACTTCTCAATAGCTTATGGATCAAAGAAGACAAGAAAATAAGAGAAATTAAAATTATTTTGAATAGAATAATAATAAAATATAACATCAAATGTTTGAGTATGGTTAAAGCAATGTTTAGAGGGCAATTTATAATTTTATTTACTTACTTTTTATTTTAAAAATATATTTTTATTGATTTTTTTACAGAGAGGCAGGAAGAGGGCTAGAGTTAGAAATATCAATAGAAGAGAAACACCGATCAGCTGCCTCCTGCACACCCTCTAGTGGGGATCAAACCTGCAACCAAGGTGCATGCCCTTGATCTGAAATGAACTCAGGACCCTTCAGTCTGTGGGCTGATGCTCTATCCACTGAGCAAAATTAGTTAGGGTGAAATTTATAGTTTTAAATGCTTATTTTAGAAAAGAAGGAAGATAAAAACTAGTGGGCTAAGTTTAGAGCCCCCCAAAAAACTAACAAAAGAAGAGCAAAATAAACCTTAAGTAACAGAAGAGCTGAAATACGTGAAATAAAATAAGCAAACAACAGGAAAAGTTACCAAAGCCAAAAATTAATTCTTTTTAAAATATATATATTATACTGATTTTTTACAGAGAGGAAGGGAGAAGGATAGTTAGAACAGCAGTTCTCAATCTGTGGGTCGAGACCTGTTTTCTGATGGTCTTAGGCTCTACAGCAGTGACCCACAGGTTGAGAACCACTAGTAGGGTCGCCTAAGACCATCAGAAAACATAGATATTTACATTATGAGTCACCACAACACGAGGAACTGTATTAAATGGTCTCAGCATTAGAAAGGTTGCGAACCACTGAGTTAGAAATATCGATGAGAGAGAGAGATACATCAGCTGCCTCTTACACGCCCCCTACTGGGGATGTGTCCGCAACCAAGGTACATGCCCTTGACCGGAATTGAACCTGGGATCTTTCAGTTTGCAGACTGATTCTCTATCCACCGAGCCAAACCGATTTCAGCTATAAAACAAAAAAAAATTAATCCATTCCCTCAAATTAGATAAGTAGGTTAGATATGAAATACAGAAAAGATGTAGGAAGATTGAAACTGCAAATAATAACAAGCAAACACTGAGTAAACCGGATGCATCACTGTTGTTCAATAAATGGAGGGATGAGAATCTCATCTGTCTTCTCACTGCATTGTAAAAAAGAGCAGAACTGACAGTGCCAGTATGCTAAGTTAATTCTTGTGTTATTCCACTGCCCTCTGCTGGATGTATGTGATAATTGTGACCGCAAAGATAATTCATCGTGTTAGCATAATAATCATTGTCCTCACCATTCTAGCAGCAGCATAAAAGTCAACACTGTGCTAAGTGCTCTATGTGTAATCCTCCTAACAATTGTATGGCTAGAGAATACAGTACTATCCTTACTTTGTAGGTGAGGAAGCTGGAGGTTCAGAGGCAAATAAATCAACAGAGATTGCATAAGTAAGGGACCTGGGAATTAAATGTTGACTCTAGAGCCAGCTCTTAGCTATTTCCTGTTCACTAAATATAAACTTTCATGCTATCAGCTGTACTGGAGATGAATCTGGAAAGGCATTACCATTTGAGACCTGCTGATTTACTATTAACAATGGCATCACACACAAAAATGATTTTTATTCTTAGAAGCCCAAAATAAACACCTTTCTCTAATTTTTCCCTTTTGAAAATTCCCAAGATTTTTTAAAATATATTTTTATTGATTTCAGAGAGGAAGGGAGAGAGAGATAGAAACATCAATGATGAAAGAGAATCATTGATCAGCTGCTTCCTGCATGCCTCCCACCAGAGAGGGAGCCCACAACCCAGGCATATGCCCCAACTGGAAATCAAACTAGTGATCTCTTGATACATGGGGTCAATGCTCAACCACTGAGCCATGCTGGCCAGGCAAAAAAGTCCTAATATTTATCAAAAAGGAGTTAAAGTTTATGCCTCAGCTAAAAGCAGGAGAAGAGCCGAAACCAGTTTGGCTCAGTGGATAGAGTGTCGGCCTATGGACTGAAAGGTCCCAGGTTTGATTCCGGTCAAAGGCATGTATCCTGGTTGCGGGCACATCCCCAGTTGGGGGCGTGCAGGAGGTGGCTGACCAATGTCTCTCTCTCATCGATGTTTCTAACTCTCTATCCCTCTCCCTCTCTGTAAAGAATCAATAAAATATATATTTAAAAAAATACTATAAAAAATAAAAGCAGGCGAAGAGTGTTTCTTAGTGTTTCGCAGTGTGATACATGAATTGCCTGCACGAGAATCATGTGAGTTGCTGCTTTGGTGCACAGAATTCCAGGCATCGGGATGTATCATAGAGGACAGAACTTATTGCTTAGAGATGAAATATGTCAGTAGAGTAGAAGTGAAAAAGGAATCAAAGACAGATCCTAGGATTAGGGACTCAACAATTGAGTGAGCAATAGTGACATTAACTGAAATGGGGAGGATCGGAAAAATGTATTTTATTGTTAGTAGTTTAGTTGTAGTAGTTGCTATGTGGCAGTGGATATAAAATTTTGAGTTTTTGTTTAGACATGTGATTTTTGTGATGTCAAATACATAACCAACTAAAAATGAAAAAATGGAGAATGACAAATGAAATACCAGACCTTTTGATTCAGAACTATGTTAAAGATCTTTTTATGTTGTTCTACATATATCTTGTTTCTAATTACTGTACAGGATCTTGTAACTTTACCTTACTGATGATAAATGCCCTGATTGCTTCCAGGTTCTATCAGTACAAACAAGACAGCCAAAGAGCATCCTTCAGTATGTCCCCTGTGAAATTATAATAAACTAGTGGCTCAAGTGCACAAAATTCCTGCATGGGGAGGGTGGGTTGTCCCTCAGTCTGGCCTGCACCCTCTCCAATCTGGGACCTCTCGGGAGATGTCTCACTGCCAGTTTTGGGGCCTAAACCAGCAGTTGGACATCCCTCTCACAATCCGGGACCTCTTCTGACTCCTAATCACTCACCTGCCTGCCTGATCTCCCCTAACCACTCTGCCTGCTGGCCTGATTGCCCCCAAATGTCCCCCCTGCTAGTCTGCTCACCTCCAACTGCCTCCCCTGCTGGTCTGCTCGCCCTCAACTGCCCTCCTATGCTAACCTGATTGTCCCCACCTACCCCGCAATTGCTAGCCTGATCACCCCCAACTATCCTCCCCTGGCAGCCTGATTACTCCTAACTGCCTTTGCCTTGGCCCCAGCACCATGGCTTTGTCTGGAAGGTCTCCCAGTCTAATTAGCATATTACCCTTTTATTGGTATAGACTAGAGGCCTGGTGCATGAAATTCCTGCATTTGGTGGAGGGTGAGGGTGTCCCTCAGCCTGTATTGCGAGGGCATCAGCAAGGCCAAAGAACCCCACTGGTGCACTATCGGGGCTGTCTCATTCAGTCCCCACCAGCAAACTAATCTACCAGTTGAAGTGTCTGCCCCTTGGTCAGTGCATGTCATAGGGAGCAGTTGAGTAACCTTAGCATATCATTAGCATATTTTGCTTTGATTGAACGGCTGACCAGATGACAGGACACTTAGCATACTAGACTTTTATTATATAGGATATGTTTATAGATCTCTGCCCCTGGTTCCTGACACAGGGCTCCTAAAACCCTTGTAAGTTCCTAAGTGGTAAGAGCATTTCTTGTTCTACTGAGGCAACTCTGGGTGGGCTCTTGGATGAGGGTCAATAACCAAAAAAGCCAAGTCATGATTAGAAGCTTGGAATTTTCTGCTCCACCCCACATCCTCAGGATAAGGAAGAGGGGCTAGAAACGAAGTAAATTGATCATGACTACATGAAGAAGCCTCCATAGAATCTCAATAGTAGGGATTGAGAAAGCTTCCAGGTTGGGTTGAACACATCTACCTACCAGGAGGGTAATGCATCCCAACTCCACAGTGACAAAAGCTCCTGTGCTCTGGACCTTCCCAGACCTTTATGTATCTCTTCTGGCTGTTCATATATATCCTTCATCTTATCCTTTAATAAACTGGTAAATAGTGTTCCTGAGTTATGTGACCAGCAAATTTGAGGAGGCAAGGCATGGGAACCAGATTTGCAGCCAAACTGGACAGATGTTGTAGGTAAATTGGATATCTACTTACTACTGGTGATTATTGTCTGAAGTTAGGTGGGAGTGGTCTTGTGGGATTGAGCCTTTAATCTGTGGGATCTAACACTATCTCCATGTAATTAGTGTTAGAATTGAGTTAAATTGTAGGATACCCACTTAGTGTCATAGAAAATTGCTGGCTGTAGGGGAAAACCTTCAAACATTTGTTGAGCAGAAGTGAAGCACTTTGTGTGAGTGATAAAGGAAACACAAATGGAAAACTGAGTTTTCTTAATACATCCCTTTATGGTCCTCTGTATCCATTCCTTTGGATTAAGTACTCTGGAGAGACATAATTTGACAAGGTACTACCAGATTCCACTCTAAAATGGCTGTATGAGTCTGCACTATATCAGCAGGATACAAGGATTCCTCTATCTTTGAATGCTTACCATTATCCAACTAAATGTCAAGTATAAAGCAGCATCTTTTTTTATTTGTATTAACTAGCATCTCACTGAGTTAAGTATCTTAACACACTTACTAGCCTTTTATTTTCTTCTTCTAAAAATTTCCTGTTCATGTTTTATCTTTAAAAAAAAATTAGGATTCCTGGCTGTGGTAGTGAGTCTACAAGATGAACCACAATGATCCCTGCCTCCTGGCATTCACATTTTTGTGTAGTTCTCTCCCACAATGGTCAGGGACTGACCTTTGTAACCAATAGATACTGAGAAAATTAAAGTTTGTAAATTCTGAGGTGAGGTCATAAGATACCTTGGCTTCTGTGTTACCCTCTTAGATGACCTTTGTTAGAGAAGCCCTCTGTCATGTCTTGAAGACTCTCAAGTCTGATCAAGATGAGAAACAGCCAGCATCAATTTGACATCTGGAAAGTGCAGAGAATTGGATGCTCCAGCTCCAAACCTTCCAGTATCAGAAACTGTGGCCATCCCTGGCCGGTTTGGGTGAGAGGTTAGAGTGTTGGCCTTCAAACTGAAGGGTCTCAGGTTTGATTCCTGGTCAAGGACACATACCTGGGTTGTAGGTCCGATCCTCGCCCAGATTGGGATACATGCAGGAGCCAACCAGTTGATGTGTCTCTCATATCAATGTTTCTCTCTCTCTCTCCTTCTCTTCTACTTGCTCTAAAGAGCAATGAAGAAATATCCATTGAGACTTTTTTAAAGAAGATACCATGGCAAATATGCTGACTGTAGAGACCCTGGTCCAGAAACATGGCTAAAACACACCCAAATTCCTAACCTATAGAAGGTGAGAAAAGGAATGCTTATTATCATTTTAAGCCACTACATTTTGAGGTAGTTTGTTATACAGAAACAGATTAATAACCTAATGTTCTTTGTTTACTTATAGAATCTTCCAGATAGTAAAACAATATGAATCCTCCATCAGTTTTAGACTTTATAAATGTCATCTTCCAGAGTTACATAGGTCAATTAAATTTGACTATATGGTGTTTTTAAAAATAAGTTATTTTTTGTTATAATAAAATTTTTCTGCATTATGGTCCATGCTAGCTCTGTTACACTGTACTTAAGAAACCCTTCTACTAAGATATTTTCCTACATTTTCTTCTAGAAAGTATAATTCTACTTTCACAAGAGTTTTTTGCTTAGTCTTCATGCTCATCAGGGCATATTTACCCTCAATGCAGGTATATGTAATTTTTCACTGCAATAATATGCTCCTTTAAATCTTTGGAAATAGAAAAAGGAAAAAATATAAATGCAGAGCAGTCTCCAGTCTGTAGCTTCATAAATAATAAGCTTTATCTATGAATCCACTTTACAAGAGCTCATGTACTGTAACAGAATTCATTGTAAAAGTCTAATATTTTTACCTAATATTTTTAAGTTGCTTGGTTGTCTTTCTTTTCTTAAAATAAAATCCAAATCCTACAAAAGAAATTATGCACTCTTTAGATAAGTGAGTTTTGCAGAGTGCTTTGGGAGCTCGCAAATCATTGACTTATTTGAATTATTTAAAATATACACCATTTTTAAATTGTTAAAAAACGTAAAAACACCAATATATCATATGGCAAATACTTAGTACACTGTATACCATCACATCATTATGTACTTCCAGGTTAAATCATTTTTTGTGCAAAAGTCAGAACAAACATTCTCCACCATATGGATTAACTAAGAAGTTAAATTGGTATTTTAAAAAACAGACTTAAATTGGCATTTTTAAAAAAACAGACTTCTGCCTTGGGAGGTAGAGAGCTGGGAAAACATTGCTTCCACCCCTGCAGAAAAAAAAAAGAAAAAAAAAAGTAAGTTGAGCTTCAAATTTAAGACTTTGAACCTAGAGACCTGAAGTTGCAAAGGAAACAACTGATCCAAAATCATCTCTACCAGAAAATGAGAGGTGACACAACCTCCCTAAGGTACTGCGGCTGGAATAGCTGGCAGAGGTGTGGGCAGGTTGCAGAATGGCAGAATAGTGTGAACCCCTTGAGGCTGAAGATAATGAGGGAATCTATATCCTCTTAAAGGCTCTTCCTCCAAGAACTCTGTCCAGCACTTACAAAAAAAGGACAGGAAAAAGTCCTAAGAAGTGTCCATTATGGTACAGTCCCGGGCTAAGGGGTCAGCGGCTATGTATGAGGTGCAGAAACTTCACCAGAACTTTTCCTCTCTATGTCCACTACAGAACAAAATGCCTTCAAAACTAACACAAATTACTAAAGAAGAAATAGACCTAAATATAAAAAGAAACGAAATGTGCTTAAAACTTTCTAAAAAAATCTCAAGATCCAGATGGCTTCACTAGCAAATTCTAATTCTATACAATTATCTTCAACAAAAGAGGAGAGAGAGGAGCTCCACACACCACACAGAAAGGTCAGATTTCGCCTGGGATAAGGTGAGGTCTCTGGTCCCACATAACAAAAAGGTGCATGCACTGGGAGCTGGAGGACCAGGAGAAATCTCCATCTAGAGAAATCCATGGCTACTGGGCAGAGCATGATCCCTGAATGTGGAAGGGGGCCTTCAGAGCTGTTAACAGAGGGGAGCTCTAGAAAGCAACCCATTTTGATCTGATGCCGAAGGACAGCCTGGGAGTTATTAAAGTGTGCCTGCTGCTTGGACAGGAGTGGGAAAAGGGAACTGTGCAGACTGGCGCACTTTCCTCTTCAGTCCTTGCTTCTGATTGCTAAGCCCAATACAAAGGATCACCCAGTTGAGGACACCATGGGAGAATGCAGGGGGTTGTTTTTCGGGATCCTGGGGATCAGAGCGGGGAGTGACTGTCGGAGAACCAGCTCTGAGGCAGCCCACTCCCACAAACCACTATTGAGTGCCTAAAGGAAAACAGGATCTAAGCACAGGCTAGAGAGGACCTATAGTCTCTGAGGTCAATTCCAAAACACTGCCACCCAGGGGCTGACTTACAAATTGACCCTTGTCTAATCACAAGAGAATAAAGAAATTATGACACACCCGCTGGCTTAAAAACTAGAGTAGTGGTTCTCAACCATCCTAAGGCCACAACCCTTGCATACAGTTCCTCATATGGTGGTGATCCCCAACCATGAAATTTTGCTACTGTTATGCATCGTGATGTAAATATCTGCATTTTCCAATGATCTTAGGCAACCCCTGTGAAAGGGTCGTTCGACCCCACAAAGGGTCGTGACCCACAGGTTGAGAACCTCTGAACTGGAGGAACACAGGGAACTGCAATATTGTCCTGACTGGGAAACAGGCCTGCCAAACAGATCAATAGAGGAAGTGAATGTCCTTTACTACTACACTCTATTTTTTTATTTTTTAATATTTACTTTTTTTCATCTGTTACTTAAGAAACTAATTTTTTTCCTCACTTCATTTTACCTTTTTAATTATTACATTTTTATTTTCAATCAGTATTATTACTATTATTATTTTACCTTTTTGGAAAAAACTGTCATTTTTTCTTTTACTTTGGTATTAGAGTTCTATATTCTAATTTCATCTTTCCTCTAGCATCATTTTATTCTATCTCAGCTCTACCTTTATGCCTTCACTCTCTTCCTAATCTTTCCCCTATGTCCTTTTCTCTTACCCTTTTCCTACTTTAGATTTTTCCTATTTTTTTTTACCGTCAACATTTCACCCCACTTGTACATCTAATTTCCAATCCCCTGCTCCAAGTCCTTAGACACCTGTCTTCACTATCCAAAAATTGTTTTTCTCTGTCCTTTCATTGATTGTTGAGTATATTTTTTACACATTTTTATGAGATTATTTTGCTTATTCTTATTTTTTGTTTGCTTTTTTTTACTTCCGTTTTTCCTTGCCTCCCTCAATATTAGTTATTTGTAGTTTGCTTTAATCTCCATGTACTTATAGCTGGCTGTTGGGATTAGTGCTGTTCTATTTTAGTTTTCTCCCCGATATATATAATTTGTTCCCCTTCTCTTTCTTACTCTCTTTTCTTTTTTCTCCCTTCTCCCAATTTCATTTTGGCATTCCATTCTTTTCTTCTCTCTCTTCTTCTTTCTCTCTTATACCCTAATTTGTCTCTCTCTGGTGGTCACCTTTATTTGTGGCTATTAATATTGTGAATATGTTTCTGTTCAAATGCCTTGTGCATTGTACCTGGTTATGTTGTTTTTGTGCCTTTAAATCAACACAGGAGAAACCTACATAACCAGACAACCAGAGAAGAGAGACCATGGGCAGACAAAAAAACAGTCTGCATATGAAAGAAAAGCAGGCATCACCAGAAAAGGAAGTAAACAAAATGGAGGCAAGCAACCTCCCAGAGAAAGAATTCAGAGAAATAGTCATAAGGTGGCTGAAAGAATGGAAAACAAAAGAGGAGAAACACTTCTCAAGTCATATTATAAGGCCAACATTACCATAAAACCAAAATCAAATAGACATTAGAAGAAATTTATGCCTCATGAATATAGATGGACCTGTGGGGAATGTGCTGGATGAAGTCAGAGAAAGACAAATATACTTTGCTTATATGTGGAATCTAAAGAACAAAATAAATGAACAAACACATTTATAGATAGAAAAAAAAACCTGATGATTGCTAGATGGAAAACAGTTTGGAGGGTTAGGTTTAAAAGGTAACAAGATTAAGAAATACAAATCAGCAGCTACAAAATAGTCACAAAGATGTAAAGTACATCTTAGGGGAATAGTCAATAGTATCATAACTATATATGGTGTCAGTGGGTGCAAGACCTATCAGGGGATCACTTTGTTAAGTTATATAAATGTCCAACCACTATGCTGAAATATTGAATGTCAACTGTAACTGAAAAATTAAAGATTTAAGGCTATCTGTAATTTTGGTAAATTAGACTTAACTGGAAGAATAATACTGATAACATAATATCTAACACTGAATATCATTTAAAAGTATTCAAAAATAGAATTATTCATAAAATCAGTATATAAGATTTAATAAAGGAGAATAGTTTGCTGGCTACATGAGCAATATATCTGAAGTATATTAAATGATGATGCCCATATTTATATTTTTGTATTATATAACATCAACCACTACTTTAAACTCTCCCAAGTTATCATTTTCCTTGCAATATAAGAATTAGACTACAATTGGAAAAAGGAGAAACATAAAAGTTATTAATGGTAGAGAATTCTTGAATGCTGAGAAAAAAACAAAACAAAAAAACGGTAAGGGGAGAGAATCCAAGATGGCGGCATAAATAAACACCTACACTGCTGCCTCGCACAATTTCAAAACTACAACTAAAAGACAGAACGGACATCATCCAGAACCACAGGAAAGCTGGCTGAGTGGAAGTTCTACAGCTAGAAGGAAAGAGAGGGGCTCACAGAAACCCAGAGGAGCTGCAAAAAGCTGAGGTACGGAGACGCACGCTGAGAGAGTGGGTGCCGGAGTACCTGGCTGGCATTCTCTGGCAGGAGGGAAATGGAGACTCCCAACGGCACTGAACCCCTTATCTTACGTCACTAAACCCCAGATCCAGCCGAAACTCATATGGGGGGAGTTTGGACTGTGAAAAGGGAGAGGTGCACGGGAATTTAGGGGAGTCGCAAAAGATCAGAGGTCTGGTGGCACACGCGCGCGCGCGCACACACACACACACACACACACACACACACACGGCACTGCGCAGAGCACAGATCGCTGATTGTGCCGCTGGCTTTCACGAGTGGGTGGGAGACAGACCCTCCCAACTGTGCCACTTCTGACTCCACTAAGCCCGTTTGGGGCAAAACCCTGGAGACCTAGACTCGTGTGGTCCTGGTGCGCAGGAGGGCTGGAAAGGCAGCGGTCTAGAGGCACTGTGGGCGCGCGCATGCACAAGGACTGCTCCAGCGATTACCCAGTCACATGAGACTCAGGGGCCGTGGAGGGTGGGGCCGACTGGAAGGCAAGGCGGTTCCTTAAGCCCTGAGATTCCACCCATCCCAACCTCAACAGAGGCTTCTTCAGTTTTGCAAGTCTGGTATCATAAGGCTGAATTCAACACAGAAGTTTTCCAGGCATAGTGAAAATGCTGAGACAAGAGAAGGGATCACAAACAAAAGAAATGGAGGGAAAAAAAACGATTAGATATAGAGTTCAAAACCACGCTTATAAGGTTTTTCAAGAATATGCTAGAAAAGATGGATAAATTTATCAAGTCCCAAGAGGAGATGCAAAAGGACCAACTAGAGATGCTAGAGATGATGGATAAATTTAGCGAGTCCCCAAGAGGAGATGAAAAAGGACCAACTAGAGACACTGACTGAAATAAAAAATATTAAAGAGAGTCCTAACAGCAGACTAGAGGAAGGCAAGAATCAAGTCAAAAATTTGTAATATAAAGAGCAGAAAACACTCAACTGGAAAAGCAAGAAGAGAAAAGAATCCAAAAATGTGAAGATAATGTAAGGAGCCTCTGGGATAGCCTCAAGTGTACCAACATCAGAATTGTGAGGGTGCTAGAAGAGAGAGAGCAAGATACTGAAAACCTATTTAAAGAAATAATGACTGAAAACTTCCCACATCTGGTAAAAGAAATAGACTTACAAGTCCAAGAAGCACACAGAACCCCATATAAAAGGAATCCAAAGAGGACTACACCAAGACACATCATAATTAAAATACCAAGAGCAAAAGACAAAGAGAGAATATTAAAAGCAGCAAGAGAAAAACAGTTCATTACCTACAAGAGAGTATCCATACGACTGTCAGCTGATTTCTCAACAGAAACGATGCAGGCCAGTCGGGATTGGCAAGAAATATTCAATGTGATGAATAGCAAGAATCTAAAACCAAGAATACTCTATCCAGCAAAACTATCATTCAGAATTGAAGCGCAGATAAAAAGCTTCACAGAGAAGAAAAAGCTGACGGAGTTCATCAACTCCAAACCAGTATTATATGAAATGCTGGAAGGTACTCTTTTAGAAGAGGAAGAAGAAAAAGGTAAAAGACAAAAAATTATGAACAATAAATACCTATCTATCAACAAGTGAACCTAAATATTAAGTGAATTAAAAATGTTATCAACAGAATAAACTGGTGAATATAATAGAATCAGGAGCACAGAAAGGGAGTGGACTGATCATTCTCAGGGGGAAAGGGGTGAGGGGTGTACATGGAAAGACCAGACAAAAATCATACACCTATGGATGAGATCAATGGGAAGATAAGGGCAGAGGGAAGGGTGGGAGCTGGGTGGAGGGGAAAAAGAGAAACAAATGTAATAATCTGAATAATAAAGATTTAATTAAAAAAAAACAAAAGGTAAGGTTCCTTAGAGGCAGGGTTAGTCACTCATTTGCTGTCGGAAACCAAAACATTGTTCTCACTAAATGGATATAAACAGGAGGCTAGAAGGCTGGTCAACCTTGAAGCTCTGAAAGGTCAAAACCAGCCACTCCCTATCTAATTGAGACAATGAACTTCCCCATCAAATAATCATTTCAATCCTGATAAGATAATCTACTTGTTACTGGAATTGCCTGCTTCAGGGGAAAGGGTGTATCCCAAACCTAAATAAAAGGGATGGCAAGGCCAAAGGAAAGTGGCAGTCCTTTCTACTAGAGGAAGGCTCCCGCCTGGGCCCCCAATATCACCAAATTAATGTTTTCTAGTCTTTCATTTCGTTTGTGTGCGGCCTCCTTCAGAACCTGAACGCTGACCTGGGAACCCTGAACCACGCGGGACGTGGAAAGAAGTTCCCGCAATTTGCAGAAAAGAACAGGGGTGAGAGGCAACGTGGGAGTATAAAGAAAAGGAAGTAGGAGTTATCAAAGGGCCTGGTTTTGTTTTTTAAGTTGTGTTGTCTTTTTATTATTGAGTTACAACAGTTCTTATATATGGGTTTTTGGAAATATTTCTTCACATGTTTTCCAAATGTTTCTTCCATTCTGTGGGTGGTTGCTTCAGTTTCTTGATGGTGTTCTTTGAAGCATAAGTTTGATATACTGATAAAATCCAATTTGTCTTATTTCTCGTTACACATCTTGTTGCTGTATCTAAGAAATTATTGCCTAATCCAAGATCAAAGATTTGCTCCTGTTTTCTTTATACTTTCAGCTCTTGTATTTAGGTTGATGATTCATTTTAATTTTTTTATATGGTGTAAGGCAGGAGTTCAACTTTATCATTTTATATAAGTATATCCAGTTATCACAGAACCACCAACATGAATGGAGGCTGAGAATAACCAATATTCATACTCTTCTAGAGAGTATGCCAGCTTCTCTTTCTTTAATTCCATCAATTGGTTCTCTGGATTTTGCTGACAGATGTCCATGATCTCTCAGCTGCTGCACGTTCCAGAAAGCAGCAGTATCCCAGTCATTAATTTCACATAGTTGGCTCATGGAAACTGAGTAGGGTGTCCTGCTACATCAACACTGGGTCAATATATGGTTAGCACATCTTTGGTTCTTAGGATTGAGAAGACTTTATCTTTAGTAATCAAATACCTTATGTCCACCTGGTTGCTCATCTCATGTATGGCCAAGTCATTTATCCTGGCCCCACTTCTCATCTCAGAACCCAGGGCTGCAGTTTTTAGCTCTCAATGTGTCTCAGAGTAGAACACACTTAAGCCTATCTGAACTCCTATACCTAGATCGATAAACTAAGTGATAAAATAGAGGCAGGCTAGTATCAATCTAGCACAAAACTAATTCAAGAATCCCTTTAAATTCTACTATTCTACCAGGTAATCACAATGGGAGGAATATTCTTAAAACCTTAATAAATGAAATTTGGGCAGTATAAACTTAATAAAAACAATCAGGAAATTAGATAATAGCACTTAACGTATTTTCTGGTACATTAATATGTGATTCATAAATACTAATTAACAGATAGGAATCTTGGAGATAAGGTAAGAGAGGAAGAATAAAGAGGAAGAGAAAAAAAGGAAAGTCTAGCATGCAGTATTTTTGAGGCTTTGTTCTCACACTGTCACATGTTTAAATACCTCCTTCATAAATGTGAATCAAAAATATTTTTATTCTGTATATTTCTTGACTTAATTTTTGTTATAAGGAAAATACTATACCACCTTTTGATAAGAAGCAAAGAAAAACCATCTCTTTACACTCATTTTTATTAAACAAATAACGCTGGTAGTGGAACTTTTTTATTTAATGCATAAACATATAAGTCCCTTTATTAGAGAAATTGTACATATTGGTGAAGAGGGTCAATGGTCACATCTATGGGTTAATTCTTTAAAAATCAGAACCAATGATTAGGATAAACTGTAAACTCTCTTCATTACATTGTGAAGTGTCTTGTGTAGTCATATTCTATTGTTGGAATGACAGCTTGTACAAATTTCAAGAAAATTAGAAGATACCTAAGGTCTTTGGCTAAGGAAAATAGATTGGTAAATAGCTCTATGATTTAAGCTAACATTGTAGTTATCTATTTTATTAAGCAATAATTTCTTAGAGAAAAAAATAAGATGAGATCTTAAGTATATTTAAAAAATTCACTCATGCAAGCTTGTGTCTAGTCCATATGAGGCTCTCTGTAACTTTCCATTCCCTTTTAATATTTGAATGTGAAAATTCTTATTGAATAAGAATTTAATTTATTGTTGAATAAAGAGCTCATACAAGCCAAATTATTTTGGTATAAAAATAAAAAGAGTACATGTTAAGATGACTCTTTTACTGCCTACAAATTTGCTTGAGTATGTTAGAAAATGAGATGGGTTAAAGAATATAAAAGCAGTGAAGCAACAAGAAAAAAAATTAGGTGGAAACCTTCCATCAGAACCAATCCTAGGTTAGTGCATCTGTATTTGGCAAAGAATATGTTATTTTGGACTATCTTTAATAGAACCCTGAATTTTTTTCTATATTTCACTATACTTGAAAACATTAGGAGCTTAATTTTTACTGGGGGGAACTGATTACTCAATTTTAAATTATACATAGTCTTCCAAACTGCCACCTACCCACAGAGATGAATACTCAAATTATGCATAATAGGATTTCAGGAATAAATTTAGTTTGGACCAAAAGTTCTTGATTTGTTTCAATATCAAATTGGTTCATGTACCTCTGAGGGATGCACTTTATTTGCAATGCTTAGGTTAATATCAAAAGAGTAGCGCCCACTAATCTATATCTAACAGCTAGGGACATGAACCACCATGTCTAATATCAATCTAGCCCAAAACTAACTTAAGCTATTTGCATCTAAATCACTGACTTTGTCTGCTTTTGATGAATCCATGTTATGGGTGCACATATTTCGGGATTTGGGAGTTTACTTAATTATCTTGATAACCCCAGAGAACTGAGTTAACCTCAGAAGAAAATTATAGTAAGAAGGGTATACTCGTCTTGTAGAAAAATGAAAGAAGAAAAAAGAAATGGGGGAAAATGAAAACACTATATTTTAAGAATATCTGAAATATGCTTCAATTGCTTTACTTTCTAATTTATTTAAGTTGAATTCTTTGCTTCAGAGAGACCTCAGACTGCCACAAATGGACTCTACTTTTACCTGAGAAGAAAGCCCATTTTAAAACATGTTAAATTGGATATACTATACTTAGGGAAAAGGTAATAATGTATTATCCTCTAAATTAGTAGTCTATTCATCTTTCATCAATAAATTAAGCCCATTGAGTTTCTTTTTCATGAGGAGCAATGGTTTTATATTCATATATGCTTAGCCATTGCCTCTTCAATAAACAAGAGCATTTGGAAAACTTGTTTCAGTCTCTGTAACAAGGCAGACCTAAGAGGTATGCACAGGGACATGTGCTTATCAACTGAACAAGGCAGAATAATCACAATATAACACATTCTAAGTAAATTAAATATTCCCATTAAGACTTATCTAGATATGAGAGGCTAAAACAAGTTATATATACTGTGCCATTAAGGTTAAACTAAATCAATCCCTCCCTCCCCCACAAAAAATCCTAGCAGTCAATTTGCCACTAGTCATATAAACAGGGAAGGATACATATGAACACCAAGTTCTCCTCCTCCTTCTGCAACAGTCTCAATGATTTTCTTCATCACCTCAGCATGCCTAAAAGCAAAAAAAAAAAAAAAATCTTATGACTACAGATCAATTAGACCAAAATAGGAGTTTTTGTTTGTAAAGAAATCTACCTTATTGTCACTGAATCAGTTTTAATACATAATACATTATAAGATATTCTTCCTATTCTCCAACAAGCCAAATGGTTGAGTCATGAAGACAGCTTTATTGAAGAAGGGACAATTTTAAAAAGCTCTGGTAATCACAGATGAACAAAATGGTACCAGTTAATTTTCCTATAATGGGGGTGGAGGGTTGGGAGGTTGGGGTTGGGGAGTTGAGGGCAGATAGAAAGGGAAATCATGCCAGGGCAAAATTGTAGAGCAGGGGCTCTCTGCTGAGAAAGAAAAAGAATCAAACCATGTATGGTAACAGTAAAAAAAAAAAAAAAAAAGGGAGGGAGATATTGATAAGGCTATAATTTTGGCTGTTTAAATACTTAGCTGAAAATAAGCCAAAATTGAATTAAAGAAGTTTAGATATTTTGCCCTCATTTGTGTTGTAAAATTTATCTGATTCTATTATGAAGTATTTTTGTCTTTATACAGAGAACTAGAGACCCGATGCATGAAATTCATGCAAGAGTAGGCCTTTGCAGCAGTGGCTGCTGGATCTGTCCCTTGCAGCCACAGCAGCTGCCTCCATCCTGAGGCTGCAGCCCCGGCTCCGTTCGGAAGGACATCTAGTCTAAATAGCATATTATGCTTTTAATATCATAGATATTTATCTGAAGTTTTTGTGTCCTACCAACAAATCTTTTCATAGCCAACTGGTGTTTCTTCTGTGCTATACAAAAGAAAATTGTCTGAGCACATAAACTGAGAAAAGGACAATGAACAAAATTAATGAATAATCTTTTATATCACCCTGGCTTAAAGATATTATGGCTCAATTTTTATGAATACAACTTTCATGATTTCAAGAGGCACTTAACTTAGAAGATGAGAGTTTAAAAGTATTAACTCTGAGGCTATGAGGGCATAATCTGAGGAGACCCATGGCAAGGCCTAAGTTGTCCTTGAAGTCTCATTTTACAGGCCCCCAGATTTTCTGCCATATTTATATTTTATTCCATTACATAGCAGTTATTTATTAATCTTATATAAAATTCAGTTAAATTACTTATCTCTTTTACTAATTGGGTAAAATTTACACCTCAGAGTGTAAATTTAATAAGCACTATCCTAAGACCTCAGGTCAAAAAAGGAATCAAAAAAAATAAAAACCTTTTAGATTAAGTAACTGAAAACTAAAACTAATGATGCGTAAATTACCTTTCACAGCAATATTAATACTTCTTGACATAAACTGGAAAAATGAAACAAACTTTCTATGGGATAAAGTCTGAGATAAAGAGGTTGTAAAAAATGAGAAGAAAATATTAAAGAATTTTTGAAAACTAGAATGTTGCATCGAATAAGTCAATGGAATATCAGAGTTTTCATCTGAAAATTATTGTTATCAGAATTTCTCAACATGTTACCCATTAGAAAAAATTAACAAAGAAATTGGGATGTAACACTTCTTTTTCTTTTTTTTAAAGGAAATTTCTGAACAAATCATGTATAGATTCAGCTTGACTTATTTGATCTTGTGAAAACAAACTATCAAGAAAATCCCAAATTATAAAATGTACTTTATTTGGTAGGACTGAAAACTTCCTGACTAAAGAGTAAAGGAGAATAGAAGTCCACATATATATCTCCCTTCACTAACCAATAAAAAGAGATAAACAGGTTAACCTAGAAAAAGCACAAGGTTTATTTTATATTCCATATTCACAGAAAGATACAGCATGACAGAGCAGACCATGCCTAAATAATGAGTATTTTTTAATAGAAAAAGGATCATCCAAACTATTCGTGGAGATAAAAATAGAGTAAAATTACCAAGATTGATACCTAAACAAATAAAAATATATTCTTAAAATAAATTTGCAAAGTTTTTTGTTTCCTTTTTCTTATGTATTTAACTAAGCACAAAAACATTTCTAAGACAAAAGAAATTTTATCTGCATATTCGTAATTTTTATTTTTATTTTGTTAGGGCACTACATTTATAAACTCTCTAAGTTATAAATCCATGAAGTACACACACACACCTGCATGGGTGCACTGAACACATAGGAGGTGGTGGGAGATGAGGATGATTTTCAATGGTCACTGTTTTCTTCACATGATCTTGACTGATATCTTCATACATGTGTTCAACTGTTAAAGGCTGCCGTTGCTGAAACCATAAAAAACGTTATAAAATTATCATTTAAAAACTTTTGGGCCTAAAATTCAGTATTTATAATATATTCATCTCCACCTCTCAAAAAAAACAATCAGAATTCTAGACTATTTAGAATTACCGGGTTATTTGGGAGAAATTTTATATCAAGAAAGCTTTACTGTCCATCAGACTATGGGACATCAATCATCAGCTGATGTAGTAAAGATCTCATGAAAAGGCAGGTTCATGGTTATCCAAACATTTTATAACTATAACTCATTTTTTAGGCCTATTTTGTTGTATTTTCTTGTTTCCTCTTGGTAGTCATTGGAATAACAAGTTAAACAAGTAAATTTTATTTCAGTTATTAAAATTGTAATTCAATTAAGTGGATGGACTTAAAAAAAAAAAGGTTTCTGTCTTAAGGGAAAAAGACACACATGTGCCTTAGACATTTTTCCCAGTGGTTAGTGCACTGGCCCACAGATCAAAGGATTTCAGGCTGTATTCCTGGCCAAGAACACATATCTAGGTTGCAGGTTTGATCCCTGGTCCCATTTGGGACACATGCGGGAGGCAACCAGTCCATGTGTCTTTCTAACATCAATGTTTCTCTCTCTCATTCTCTCCCCCTCCTCCTTCACTTCCATTTTCTTTCTAAATATCAGTGGGAAAAAATATCCTCCAGTGAGGATTAAAAAAAACAAAAACATACACATGTGACATGATCTATAATAAAAGCACAATATGCTAATTAGACCGGACATCCTTCTGGACAAAGCCAGAGCTGTGAGGGAAGCTTGTGTCCTCGGTGCCAGATGGAAGCCGGTCCCAGCAGCTGGGAAAGAAAGGCCTACTCTTGCACAAATTTCATGCACTGGGCTTCTAGTCATTGTATAAACGCTTAGTTATCCAACAGGGGTAATCCCAAACAAAATTTATTACAACAAACCAAGTTCAATTTCCTTCACAATTAAAAAGAATAAGATCAGGGACCAAGTAATAAATACGTAACAGATTATTTATGTTCAATTCTTAGTAAGAATGATGTTACATTGAATAATTCAGTTTCTTCAAAGAATCAAGTGCAATATTAAGCATAAAATTATAAAACAAGTGATATCTAAAATTTAAAAGGCCACATACAATATATATCCGTAGATCTAATGACGAAGAAATTAAATCCAACATTAAAATATTTACATCAAAATGTTTTTATTTTTACCTCATCGTAGCCAAACAACCATAGTCGTGGAGTCTGATAATATTTATCATAAGTAATATAAAGGTCATATGTTCTGGTTTGCAAAATAGCATCTTCACTTCCACCATCAGTTTTAGCTTTACAAGCTTCTACTATTTTCCTTGTGTCTAGGGTAGCCTGGCAATAATAGAAAAAAAAAAATTACAACCATTAAAATTGCTATGAATGTGATATTTTAGAAAATCTATTTTTCTCATCCTATGTATTTATTTTTCAAAAGCAGATCTAACTTAAAACTCAAAATGTTATATGCTTTGAAGAACTTGCTTAAAATATCAAAGTATAAATAAAAACACCAATCCCTAATTTTATTCATTAAAAATTAACTAAAGAAAACTCAATTTACAAACCTCATCTGTTTCCAACAATCCACTCTCTTCATATTCTGTTGTAAAAAGCAACAAAAGATTAATCGATTTCAAAATAATTTTGTAAACCAAATTATATATTACTTCAGAGTATCAATAAAAAATTGGATTTTGCTTTTGTTTCTGACAATAACAAATAAATATATGTGAGATTCTATACATATTTCTACAGCAGCAGCAACTTTACCTGGTAGAGAGCCAGATTGGAGAAAAAGGCAGCATATTAAGGCTTGGTCTGTGCTATAGTTATTAATACCAACTAGCATAATAAAACTGTAAAGTCCTCAGCGACTCCATAGCATGCACAAGGCTATTTATATAATTGCAAAAAATCATGCTCATTGAAGTCACCAGTAACTTCTACTTTGCTGAATCCAGTATAGTCCTGGTTTTCATCTTAATTGACCTCCCTCGGCTTCTAAGATACTCTATTTTTCGGGCTTTGCTCTCACTTATTTTTTTCTTCACTATCTCCTATACTTGTTTCTCCTCATCACCTGGACCAGTGGTCGGCAAACTCATTAGTCAACAGAGCCAAATATCAACAGTACAACAATTGAAATTTCTTTTAAGAGCCAAATTTTTTAAACTTAAACTTCTTCTAACACCACTTCTTCAAAATAGACTCGCCCAGGCCGTGGTATTTTGTAGAAGAGCAGCACTCAAAGGGCCAAAGAGCCACATGTTTGCCGACCATGGATCTAGATCATTTAAAAAAGCAATACAAAAGAACGCCAAAACTCTACAGTAACGAAGACTGGTTTTTGGACATTCTCTATCTACACTTACTCCTTGATGATTTATTTCACTAATCTCAATGGCTTTAAATGTTGATGACTCCCATATTTATTCCATGACTACAGACCTGGATACCTAATTGTTTAACTTATGGCTCAAATGAATAGCTAAGGGACATCACAAATACCACATGTCCAAAACCAAGCTCCCAACTCCTCCTCCAAAGCTATTTAGTCAAGTTTTCCCCATCTCAGTTAATGACATCACTCCAAATGGACAGGTCAAAAACACTTGACTATTGTCTTGCTCATGCCACATTCATTCCAGCAGCAAATCCTTTTGCATTCCCCCCTCCCCTCGACCCTTAATTATGTCCAAAATTCTGTTTCTCATCATTTCCAATGTTGCCACTTGAGTGTTTTGTTTAGATGATCAAAACAGCCTCCCATTATCCTATCTCCCACCTCCTTCTAGTTATCCTATCCCCCACCTTCAGTCTATTCTCAACACTGCAGTCACATTCTGTTAAAATGTTCAATCTTATTCTAAGTCACGCCTCTACTTTAAAAAGCCCCTCACTGGTTTCTCATCTCACTTCTGAGTTAAAGCCAGGGCCCTACCTGATCTGTCCCCAGGTTACCTCTCTAACTCTCCCCTCACTTCTCTCTAAACATAGGAGCCTCCTCAGAGTATTTGATAAGTCACACATGCTCCCACTTCAGAACCTTTGCACTCCTCCTCAGATATACAAATAGCTTGTTCACTTACTTCCTACAAGGCTTTGCTCAAAAGGTATATTCTCAATGATATTTTTCTTCATCAACCTATTTAAAAATTACAACATTCATCACTCCCTTAAGACTTTTATTCTCTCCTTTATTTTTCTCCCTAACACTTACAACCATCTAATACATACAGTAAATGATTTGCTTATATATTGTTTTTGTTTATTGCTTTATTTCCAGCACCAAAAAAAAATCTGATACATAGATAATATATTACTAAATAAAAATTTGCTGAAACATGTTAAAATTCAGAAATTAATGGAGCAGAGTTCTTATTTCACATAAATTACAAATATTCCCAAATCAATATTCTAGTGTAATTAAAGTAAATCTGGAACACAGATACCTTCCATATCTGCAGCTTCTTCTTCATCTTCCTCTTCCTCCTCCTCACATAATGCTGAGCAATCTTGGAGTTTTATACTATCCTTGGAAATTAATTATATTTAAATTCACTTAAATATGTTCATTAGTTCTAATGCCAAGTACTCATATGCCAGCACAGTGCTAACCAGTGAAAATAAGAGAGATAACACAGTTCTTATCCTTAAGAAAATCCTCCAGTGAGATGACAAACCCAAAAAACAATCATTAAAAGTGTTGGGCTAACGGCCGTGAACAATATAAAAAGCATTATAAAAGCACCATGAGTCATCTAAGTTAACCATTTAAAAATAGTTGCCAGCCAAAACCGGTTTGGCTCAGTGGATAGAGCGTTGGTCTGCGGACTAAAAGGTCCCAGGTTCGATTCCGGTCGGAGGCATGTACCTTGGTTGCAGGCACATCCCAGTAGGGGGTGTGCAAGAGACAGCTGATGGATGTCTCTCTTTCATCGATGTTTCTAATTTTCTATCCCTCTCCCTTCCTCTCTGTAAGAAATCAATAAAATATATTTAAAAAAAAATAGTTGCCAGCTGTTTTTAGTTAACCAATTCATTAATATTAGAAAATCAGTTAAAAGTTATATTAAATTAAACACATAATTTAAAGAACAAAAAGTTATACATTTATAAATCATAATACATTTATATGTTAAATTTATTATTATAAATCAAACAACATATTCTAATTTATGAACATACTGGATGAATTAAGCAATTACAACAAATAAGGTTTCAGTTCAATTTCTTAACTATATTAGTACTAAAAAGAATGCTAGCCAAAGACAAGCCTATACATTTATCATTTTCACAATGTAATATTCTAAAATTCTGAAGTTAGAAAGTTGGACATCTAGTTTTTACCTAATTTACAATTTCAATTAGGGATGATTTCATTTATCACTGGAAACTTAGATCATATACTAGTATGTCATTATTACACCAAAAACATGAAACACAGAAGAAAGTATCTAGGTAATTATTTGATGAGCCAACATCTGGCAAACTGATCATTAAGAGAAAGTTTAATTAATTCACTCCTAATGTCTTCTCAGCCCTCAGGCAGGATGTTCCCCATCTGTTATAGTACAACATAAATATGTTTAGTGGCATAGCAAGTACCATATTAACCACTAATGCATTTATTAAAAATTCTTGAAAGAATTCCCATAAACCTATCAAAACAATGTCATCCAAACTACTCTACCATTTATCATTTCCCAAATCTGAAGCATATACACTAATGGTTAGAGGAAACAAGGTGATCTCTTTTGACGCAGCAGTTGTTTCTCCTTAGTCATCCAAATTCTCAAAAAGTACAAATTCAAATGAACTGCACCCTAAGCAAACATAAAAGTGAATTTCTAGCAAGCATAAAATTGTGCACTGAAAAAAAAAAAAAACTTGTTTTAATCTCTAACACTTTCTGTTAAGCCCCAGTTAAAAATCCCAAACAATTCAAATGACAAGAACATATAAAGAATATCTTCAACTAGTAACTGGTTGAATGTTTCATAAGAAAAAAAGGAGTACAATTATTCTGTTTATTCTCTCCGAGACTTGACTTAGCAAAAATACACTCATTAGCCATAAACTAAGAAAAAAGACATAAATTAGTAAATTGCTTAAGATAATGTTTAAACTAAAAAATTTAAACCATAGCATTACTGTCTACTAATTAGCAAGTAAATAAACTACTTCAAAAGTCTTCATTTACAGAACATTTGATATTTATACTTAAAAATAAAAAGCTATTTCTTTTAAAGTAGCTTAGAAGGTTTCTCAATTAGTAAAAATTAGTTTTTACTAGTTATAATTTCAAAAAATGTTCCTCTTAACCATACAACATTAAGGAAAAGAAGAGAAACACTAGGAAACAGTAGTGTTTTGATATGTTGATACACAAAAAGGGGGGGAGGGAGTTAGGATATAAAAGAGCTTGATAATAATCAATTTGAAAAAAATGGTATGAGTAATCTTAAAATCTATATATAAATAAATAACTAGGTCACTGAATTTGGAAATACATCTATTAACAAGTACCTTGCTTTCCAGCGTAATCTCCTTAACTGCTTCAGTTATTCCTGTGATACCTGTTTAAAATTGTGCATAAAATATTTAAGTTGTAAACATTTTTCTGATTCAAGCAATATAAAAACACTTAAAATTACTTAAATTCTGACAAATTCTCTGAAATAAGAAGCCAATATTAGCAACAATTTTATGAATGAGTTCTAATAGAAATAAGTAATCCCAAATTCTCAAATTTTTAAAAGAAAAGAATACCAAATTTGATATTTTACTATGAATTATCCTATTTTATCATCCCTAATTTACTATTCATTTAATTTGCTTATGAATCGCTATCAAAATACATATTCATCCTCAAAAAATGGGAAGATTAAGAAACTAGAGGATGCACATTTACATTTTATTGAAATCTGCATTGGAATTTTCTCAACAAGGTATTCGTTATATTACTAAGTCATTTGCTTCAGAAATCTAGGACACCCAGAAGTACTAATAATATATCACATTTATGCAGGGGCTTTCTGTTTTACTGTTTCCACATCTTATTTAATCTTTACACTGTTCTGTGTGCTAATTAGGGTAATAATTTCTCCTTATGAAGAAATAAAGTTTCTAGACAGGTAAAATAACTTGCTTGAGTCTCACAACTAGTTAAGTGAAATACTGGAATTCAAATACACACATTTTGACTTTTGGTTCAAAGCTCTAACCACTGCACCCGATTTAACAATTACCTCAGAACCTATTTGTCTCAATGAAGGTGGCATTAAGTATATAACGGAACAACAAGTCAGCTAAATAATATTTCTAACTCAAAATATATTTCAGTGTTCTCACTTAAATAGTCAAAAAAAGATGAAAATAGTAAAAAAAAAAACAAAAAAAGCCCTAATTAAAAAATATGCTTGCTTGCTCCTTTGTTAATCTTCTAAAATCTTGATGTATCTGTTCAATATGTCAAAACCAAAAAAACGATTCACTTTCACAAATGGAAAATGCCACAATTCACTCTAGCATAAAGCTTTTACCTCGTTTTTGTCTAAAAATTCTTGTAATAGGTATGATTACTTCCTAACAGTAAAAAACAAATCTTAACATATCGTATTGGCATTATAAAACAATTCACTGAATCCAATATACAGAAACAAAGAAAATAAACTTATTTAACCAGTTTAAATATGATATAATATCTCATTAAATCACTCTTCTAAAAGTAGATATTTTGGCAAAAAAAGTCCAGTGACTCTAATAAGGATGATACTCTCAAAGGTTGTGATGGTTAATTTCAGATCAACTTGGCTAGGTTACTGTGTCCAGATATTTGGTCAAACACCAGTTTTAATGTAGCCAAGCAGGTATATTTTAGATATTATTAACATTTAAATCAGTAGACTTTGAAAAAAACAGATTACTATCCTCCATAATGTGAGTAGGCCTCGTCCAATAACTGAAGGAATTCCACCTCCAAACTGCCTTTAGACTCAAGTTGTAGCAATCAACCCTTACCTGGCTCTTCAGCCTGCTTGGCAAGCCTGTCCTACAAACTTCAGACTTGCAAACTTCCACAATCACATAAGCCAATTCTTAAAAATAAATCTATCTATACCTATATCTACAATCTATTTTCTCTATCCATATCCACATTCTATTGATTCTGTTTCTCTGGAGAACCACGACTAATATAAGGGCTAAGACAAATCAAAGAAATCTGAAAGAAGTGAGGCACAGATGAAGCAAAAAAAATCTGTGTTGACAAGGAACTAGGCACCTGGACGTTGTGAGGCAATAGAAGTGTTGTTTTAATCAAATCAGAACATAGTTTAACCCTGAAATTCTAAAGTTATCTCTCATACACATCCTATCTAATAAAAGGGTAATATGCAAATTAACCATCACTCCATCACAAAGATGGTGGTCCCCATAGCCACAAGATGACAGGGCCCAGTTCTCTCAGCCCTCCTGGAGTCCCCCAGTCCTGGGGGGGGGAGGGTGACTGCTGAGAGCAGGAAGAGTAAGCAACCTGGCAGAATACTTGCTTCACGTTGCCATGGCGATGAGGCAAGCCTCATTCCACCCTGGCTATGGAGGGCCTCCGGGCAGCTGGGCAGCTGGCACGGTGCAGCGGCAGGGGGGAGGAGTGGGGGGAGGAGGTAGGGGAATGCTTGTGTCATCACTCCGGCCTCTGGGCAGTGAGCGCGGAGCAGCCAGGCCCTGCAGAGAGCTACTGGCATATAGATTTGTGTGAAGGGCTACTAGTTAGTTATAATTTGCTATGTATGTCAAATTAACTGCAGTAGAATACTAACTTGTTTTCCATATATGAAAATGTTACTTGTCTCCTTCAGCAAGACAACAATTTTTTTTATTTGTCAATTTTCTGTAATACATTTTTGTCCATCCAATCATATTGATACCAACTTATCTCTGTAATGAAGGCTTTTGTAAATATGCACATAGATTTTTGGGATAAGGATTAAGGAATAAAATTCAACTAAAAAACAGGGTAACTCATTAACTTTACATCAGAAACATAGTGCTATAACCAATGGCTATAGTCAGTCAATAGACAATGTCCTATGGATATGCTGTCCACTCAGGGGGAAACTAAAGCAGGGAGCTGAATAATTTTGGAAATGATGGAAAATAAATAAATGGGCAAAAGAGAATAATTTTGAAATTAGTTTAAAATTTGCTATTCTCGCTGAAACCGGTTTGGCTCAGTGGATAGAGCTTCGGTCTGTGGACTGAAAGGTCCCAGGTTCAATTCCGGTCAAGGGCATGTACCTTGGTTGCAGGCACATCCCCAGTAGAGGATGTGCAAGAGGCAGCTGATCCATGTCTCTCTCTCATCGATGTTTCTAACTCTCTATCCCTCTCCCTTCCTCTCTGTAAAAAAATCAATAAAATATAAGAAAAAAAATAAAAATTTGCTATTCTCTTTAAGTTTTGACATAATAACATTCAACTCATTAAGAAACAAGTTAGTTTCAAATCAAGGAGCCCATGTTCTGAACCTGTGCCTATTATCATCATGAATAAACAAATGGCAGTGTCCCTTATCCATAGTAAAGGACAAACTGACATACCAAGGTTCTTCTTCCTGGCAGATTACCTAGCCTGTCTATTGCAGTGGATCTCAATTTAAGGGCAGCAATTTTGCCCTTCTTGGTATATATGGCAATGCCTAGAGGCATTTTTGGTTGTCACAACTGAAGGAATTCTACTGACATCTGGTGGGTACAGCCCAGAGATACTGCTAAACATTCTGCATTATACAGAAAATTCTGCAACAAAAAACTCCCCAACCCAAAACGTTAACAGTGCTAAAGCTGAGAAACCCTGCTCTACCACTACTTTTGATATGCCTCCTACTCTCCAGGGCTTACAGGGAGAAAACTTACTTGTAGAATTCTAGATTTAAACTCAGAACATACTTTCTTCAGTAAAACTAAGTTAGCTATAGCAGCACATAATATGCATTTACATAGTTAATGTAAATATAGTGGCAAAATAAGTTTTTAGAACTTAGAAAAAAAAGTCATATTCAGAATTTCAAACAATTTATGCAAGTAAACACTTATGAATGGCTTAAATTTAGTCAAATCCCTTTAACAAAAATTTTTTGAATAACTTCTGTATCAGATACTATGTAGATATTGAGGATTCAACAATGAATCTATACTTTCATGGTCTTTATAAACCTCTTAGTAATCATTAAAAAAATAATTATTAAATACTTTTAAATGCCAGATATAAAGTAAATATGAGTATGGTTCCTGTCCTAAAACTCATCATCCAGCAATGTAATGACATGCAAATAAGGGATTCAAAGTAAAGTAGTATGCATACTCAGTCTTTCTTTCTTTTTTTATTTATTAATTTTAGAGAGGAAAGGTAAGGGGATGAAGGGGATGGGGGAGGGAGGAAGGAAGAGAGAAAAACCATCCACTGCCCCATCCATCTATGCATTCATTGGTTGATTCTTGTATGTGTCCTGACCCAGGATCAAACCTGCAACCTTGATGTATTAGGATGATGCTCTAACCAAATAAACTATCTGGCCAGGGCCACATACTCAGTATTTTTAATTGGCTTTCTTCCTTTCTTTAGAAATAAAAATGATGATATGGGTAATTTCAAATTGCTAATGAAGTAGCAGTATTACAGAAATATGGTATTCTTCAAGAAGATTTTTTCCTAATTTGTCCTCCCTGCTTCTTTTCTGGTAAAAGTCTACTGTGCCTTATATATGATCTTCTTTATTTTAAATCAAAACTGTTTTAAAGATTACAAAATAGTTTTTAAAAATTTAAATCATATGTATGTCTATTTGTCTCTTACCTGTGTTATGGTAAGTATCTACCCATCCTCCATCACCATCATCCTCTTCAATGATAGCTTCCAATTCATCTGAATATTCCATCTGCTTGCACCGCTTGTAACATGGCACTATAAAAAATGGCAAATACAATTAGAAGCATATAATCTGCTTCCTATAAATCCATTTTTAAAAAGATAAAGTTTATACCATAAAATATAGTTTTGCTATCAAAATATTAAGGATTATAGTTCTCCTCTAATAAAAATGATTAAAGAGTTATATTCACCCTATAAACACAAATTATTTGACCACATTTATCTTTCCCTAAGCAGCTTTTGTTGTTGTTAATCCTTACCTGAAGTTATTTTTTCCATTGATTTTTATAGAGTGGAAAGGAGGGATGGGGGGAGATAGAGATAGAAACATCAATATGAGATAGACACTTCGATTGGCTGCCCTGGCACGCTTCCCTGATTGGGGCCAGGAAAAAACCTGCAACTCAGGTACATACCATTGACCAGGAATCAAACTCAAGACCCTTTGGCGCTCAGCCTGACGCTTTATCACTGAGCCACATGAGCCAGGGCTAAATAGCTTATTTTTAGAAGACAAGTAGAAAGGCTCTATTGGGGGAGTGTTCTATAAATTCTTTATCCTAATGGTCAGTAAAAACTGCAAACTGAAACCAGAGATGACATTATTCAACTTCAGGCTAATGAATAATAACTATTTTAATAGCTTTACTCTCAGAACATGAAGGCACCACCTGTCACTCTCAGAGGTGGTAGAGGTGACCTCCAGCTACTCATAATGAGCAAACCAATATAAAATTCACTGCTAAATGTTACTCTCCTGTACAATATTGGTGTTGAGTTTCTGGATATATCAAATAATTCAAAACAGGTATTATTATATATATATGCCTAAAATTAAATAATTATAAGGCAAAAACATGATGTATTGTCAAAAAATTGCTATAAATACCCTGAAATTTTTAAAATAAGCAGTATATGAATTATTAATTCTAATAAAAATATATTGTAGGAAAGAAGAAACTGACATTTTATACATATTTTGCCCTTCCTATGAGTAAATTAGAATGAAAATCAATATATTATATGATGAGAGGGATTATTAACAACTTGGTGTTGTCTGCAAATTAACTTTATAAATAAAATGCTATCTGTTTCAAAAAATATTTTGTACCTATAGGCAAAATATGACATTATTTTCAATGACATTATGGATAATAAAATCTCTAGCTTTGAGCTTTTAGATGTCCAACTTAATATCAATTTCATCTCCCATAAAAAATTTAAATTTAAAGAGGATCAAAGTTAAATAGCTAAAAATATTGTGAAATCAACTTAAAAAATAATTTAATTATAAGTTCAACTCTGATTAAGGCCCTTTTCTTCCATATCTTAAAACCAGATATTTTGTATAAAAATAACAAAAAAGATGAAAATTAGATAAGGAAAAAAAATACCTCAGCAATAGAAAACCCAAAACTTCCTTCAATTTCCAAATTTCTCTGAAATCATCTGTATGTACAGCTTTGAGCACAAATTAAGATCATAAGGTGTTGTTTTTAAAATATAACTGCAAATTTACTAATAAATACAACATAATTCTTACCATTTTTCGTGACCAAAAATTGTTTGCCTGTTGGTAGGTATGCCTTCACTTTCAATTCTTCCCCTGTAGCCCTTTAAAAACAGAAGCACCAAAATACAAAATAAAATAAAATAAAATTTTAAAGGCAAAGACAGAAGATGTAACATGTAAATCTCAAAACTACACAATCTACACTCCTGAAAAAATGGTTTTAGGAAGGATACCATTAAAGTGATATGCATCAGAGCATCAAAGAACATAGCACTATTATAAATTAAACTAGAGGCAAATGCATGAAGATTCCTGCAAGAATGGGCCTTCCTTCCTCTGCGAGCACCGCCTTCACTCAGGCCAGAGCTACCTTTTGGCTCTGTCCTGGAGCCACCTTTCCACCTTCCCACGCTGCCCAGAATGCCCTGGCCACTTGGTGCCTGCATGTGCAAATTAACCTGCCATCTTTGTTGGGTTAATTTTAATATTTACCCTTGATTGGCTGGTGGAGATCATGAAGATACAGTCAATTTGCATCTTACTCTTTTATTAGTATAGATGTATTAAGAGATACAAACAAAAGACCTAAGAGAATTTGGATTAAGTATTAGATAAAAAATACAAAATATAGAATGAATATTATATTTGCTCTGAATAAAAAGAAAATTATGTTTTTTGTGAGTATAATCTCATTCAGATTTTTTATCCTAAAAAAAATCTGAGATCAAGAGGCTGAAAAATAGTAGTATGACATTATATAACAAAGTAGGTGGTTAGCAAGATCTCTGTTCCTACCATGCTATTAAAATTGGAAGATATAAAAGATACTTTGAATCACTGAAAACAAAAAAACTTTTACTGAGTGCTTATTAAACATAGTATTTAGAACTCTTAACATGCATATATTTTTATATGCACCCAAATATGTTTTTATTGATTTGAGAGAGTAAGAGAGAGAAACATCCATGTGCGAGATAAACATTATTTGCCTCCCATATGCAGCCCGACTGGGATTTGAACCTGCAACCTAAGTATGTGCTCTGACTGGGAATCAAACCTGCAACCTTTTGGTATAAGGGACAACACTGCATCAAATGAGCCACCTGGCCAAGGCTAACATGAATTATTTTTATTTATTCCTCAGAACCCTAAGAGGTGGGTAACCTTAATATCCCCTTTTTATAGTAAGTAAACAAAAGCTTAGAGAAGATTGCCACCAGTTACAAAATCAGAAAGTGGAAGAGCCAAGTGAGTCCAAGGCTCCTACTTTTAAACATTACGCCCTCTATGGGTCATTTCTGATTTTTCAGTGCTATTCTCTGGCATATCTCATTAAGAATTTGCTCAAAGAATCTCAAGTGGGTCAAAGAATCTTTTACTGGAATTGGCCAGAGCTGAGATAGGATATGATATCTATCACAACCACATGAGCATAAATGTGGAGTCCTGCTATGTTCTTTCTCAAGCTTCCGTCTAAAGCTCAAACCATCTATTTAAGCACAAAATAAAGCTAGGTAGCTATCTAGGCATCCTTGGACACTGCCATGACACTTCCTGAAGTTCTGGGAGAAGATGATATAATAAAGTCATGATGACACCTACAGACATGAAAGTATATATAACACAAAAATATTGTTTCAAACATTGATTTAAAATAAATTGTTCCTTTGGCCTCAGGAGTTCAGCTGGAAGTGTGGACATAGGAGTGGGGTAAAATTAAGTTCTAAGTTAAACTGAAATTATTTCAACAATTGCAGTTCATAATGTATAACTATAAACCACCAGCATCTAAAGAAGATCCTGTACATATATATAATCCTGATAACAATACTATATATCACATGTCTAAATTAGATAACTAAGGATTATAAGAAAGAAACCTGAAAAAGAAAAAGTTATATTGAAGATCCTAAATTAGTTATGTTTATAAAATGAATATTACTTTAAACTTTATATACATATTTGACTTTTTAAAATATATAAAATATAGACCAGGCCTAGGTAAATATAGTTTTAACTTACAATTTGGCATAAAAGGGGGAAAAGGAGTAAACCAATCTTACTAAATCAGAGTGATTCTATGATATTAACTCAGTTTTAAATATGGAACAGAAATACATGTAGGAAAGACAAAGACATAAAAATAAATAAATCTGACACTTTGGCCTTGATACTTAAGAAATAATACTCTAAAAGATAAAGAGCAATCTATACATATAAAAGTGCAATATGCAGATTGACTGGACAGCAGGACAACTGGTTGGCTGTGATGTGCACTGACCACCAGGGGGCAGACGTTCAATGCAGGAACTGTCTCCAGCCCACAGGCTCTGATCACCCAATGGGGAACTGGGAACCCAGGATGGTTGGTGGTAGATGCAGGCTGCGGACACAGGCGGTGGGGATGGGTCTGCCAACTTCTTAGTGTCCTCCCCGCCTCCTCCACGCCCCAGCTGACAGGCTCCAATTGCCTAATGGGGAACTGGGAACCAGGGGTGGGTGGTGGAGGACATGAGTGGTACCAGGGCCCTAATTACCCTGCCATCACCCCACACACAGAGGGTGACTTGCAGCAGCAGCAGCAGCTGGGGGCGGGGCCTGCTGCCGGGGAAGATCTGCCCTGATTATAGGCCAGGCCTACGGACTCCACCCGTGCATGAATTTCATGTGCCGGGTCTATTAGTTGATAATAAGCAGTAACTACTGTGTGGAGTATGTGTTAAATATAAAAATTAAGGGGAAGAGAAGAGCACATATTGTAATTCTTTAAGCTCTTTAGGTATTAAGAAAAATTTATCAATTAGAACCTGGCTCATTCTAGAAACATTTCTCCCAAATCAAAACTGTGCCTTCTAACTATAATTGAACAAGTGTCATTGAAAGAAAAAAAAAGCCTATAATAAGTTAACTTGTATATCTAAACTAAATAATAATTGCAAATATTTCTAGAACAATTATATAGTTCTGCCAGTATTGAAATCACCTTTTCAGGAACTGTCTGTCTGGTAGTTTTACCATGAGTACTTAAAAGTAATAAAACTGCATTTTTAAAAACACATTCTGCTATTATTCAGAATATTTAAAATGTATGTTATGAGATCAGCTAAGTTGCTTAAACTACTTTTATAAAGAAAAAAGTTGCTGAGACTAGTTTGGCTCAGTGGATAGAGTGTTGGCCTGTGGACTGAAAGGCTCCAGGTTCGATTCCAGTCAAGAGCATGTACCTGGGTTGTGGGCACATCCCCAGTAGGGGGCGTGCAGGAGGCAGCTGATCAATGTCTCTCTCTCATCGATGTTTCTACCCTGTTTCCCCAAAAGTAAAACATCCCCCGAAAATAAGACCTACTTCCAGTTTTGCCTCTCAATGTAATATAAGGCATCCCCCCCGAAAATAAGACCTCCCCAATAAGGCCTCCCCTGAACATAAGGCCTCCCTGGAACATAAGGCCTCCCTGGAATATAAGGCCCATGAAGCTACCGTAAGGCGTCTGACTCCTGATTTAAAGAGACCTCGCACTGCCTGAACAGCTCCAGCTGCACTACTGCCAGTGAGCTGGTTTGTGATGACAACTACTACCTTACCGTATACAGGTAATAAATTTCCTTTTTTTTTTTTTGTTCAACAATAAATGTGGGAGGAATCCAAGATGGCGGCACAGGCAAACAACTACACTGCTGCCTCGCACAATTTCAAACCTACAACTAAAAGACAGAACGGACATCATCCAAAACCACAGGAAAGCTGGCTGAGTGGAAATTCTACAACTAGAAGGAAAGAGAGGGGCTCACAGAGACCCAGAGGAGCTGCAAAAAGCTGAGGTATGAAGATGCTCACGTGCAGAAAGCGGGTGCCTGAGAACCTGGCTGGCTTTCTCTGGCGGGAGGGAAACGAAGACTCCCAAAGGCATTGAACTCCTTATCCAACGACACTAAACCCCAGATCCAGACGAAACTCATACTGGGGAGTTTGGACTGTGAAAAGGGAGAAGTGCACAGAAATTTGGGGGAGTCGCAAAAGATTGGAAGTCTGGTGGTGCGCACAGCCCTGCGCGCAGGGTACAGACTGCTGATTGCGATGCTGGCTTTCGCGAGTGGGCGGGAGACAGACCCTCCCAACTGTGCCACTTCTAACTCCACTAAACCCTGGGTTTGGGTGAAACCCAGGGGACCCAGACTCATATGGTCCCAGAGCACAGGGGAGCAAAAGGGGCAGTAATCTAGAGGCACAGCGAGAGAGCGCATGCACAGGGACAGCTCCAGCGATTACCCAGTCACGTGAGACTCAGGGGCCGTGGAGGGCGGGGCCGACTGGAAGACAAGGCGGTCCATTAAGCCCTGAGACTCTACCCATCCCAAGCTCAACAGAGAGGCTTTTGCGGATTTGCAAGTCTGGTATCATAAGGCTGAATCCAACACAGAAGTTCTCCTGGCATAGTGAAAATGTCGAGACAAGGGAAGGGATCACAAACAAAAGAAATGGAGGAAAAGAAACAACTGGATATAGAGTTCAAAGCCACGCTTATAAGGTTTTTCAAGAATATCCTAGAAAAGTTGGATAAAGTTAGCAAATCCCAAGAGAAGATGAAAAAGATCCAACTAGAGATGATAAAGGACCAACTAGAATTTAAACATACAATGACTGAAATAAAAAATATTATTCAGAGACCTAACAGCAGATTAGAGGAAAGCAAGAATCAAGTCAAAAATCTGAAATATAAAGAATCAAGAAAACACTCAACTGGAAAAGCAAGAAGAGAAAAGAATCCAAAAATGTGAAGATAATGTAAGGAGCTTCAAGCGTACCAACATCAGAATTGTGGGGGTGCCAGAGAAAGAGAGAGAGCGAGCAAGATACTGAAATCCTATTTGAAAAAATAATGACTGAAAACTTCCCACATCTGGTAAAAGAAATAGACTTACAAGTCCAAGAAGCACACAGAACCCCATATAAAAGGAATCCAAAGAGGACTACACCAAGACACATCATAATTAAAATACCAAGAGCAAAAGACAAAGAGAGAATATTAAAAGCAGCAAGAGAAAAACAGTTCATTACCTACAAGGGAGCACCCATATGACTGTCAGCTGATTTCTCAACAGAAACTATGCAGGCCAGACGGGAGTGGCAAAAAATATTCAACGTGATGAATAGCAAGAACCTACAACCAAGAACACTCTATCCAGCAAAGCTATCATTCAGAATTGAAGGGCAGATAAAGAGCTTCACAGATAAGAAAAAGCTAAAGGAATTCATCAACTCCAAACCAGTATTGTATGAAATGCTGGAAGGTACTCTTTTAGAAGAGGAAGAAGAAAAAGGTAAAAGACAAAAAATTATGAACAACAAATACCTAACTATCAACAAGTGAACCTAAAAATTAAGTGAATTAAAAATTTGATCAACAAAATAAACTAGTGAATATAATAGAATCAGGAGCACAGAAAGGGAGTGGACTGATCATTCTCAGGGGGAAAGGGGTGAGAGGTGTACAGGGAGAGACTGGACAAAAATCATACACCTATGGATGAGGTCAACGGGAGGGAGGTAAGGGTAGAGGGAAGGGTGGGAGCAGGATGGAGGGGAGCTATGGAGGGAGAAAAAAGAGAAACAAATGTAATCATCTGAAATATAAAGATTTAATTTTTTAAAAAAATTAAAAAAGAACAATAAATGTGTACCCTATTCTTCTTCATGAAAAATAAGATATCCCCTGAAAATAAGACCTAGCACATCTTTGGGAGCAAAAATTAATATAAGACACTGTCTTATTTTTGGGGAAACAGGGCTATCCTTCTCCCTATCTGTAAAAAATCAATAAGATATATTAAAGAAAAGAAAAAAGTTAATAAAGAAAATAAAACATTTTTAAAGTCTATTTCCAACAGATTTTCAATGAAGACATAAGTCGATATGAAAGTTTTAAACTTTTGAGTCAATTCCTAAAACAGGAACATACTTTTGAACTTTAATAAAAGGTATTATGGTTAAAGAACGTAAAACTGCAAAATCTCTGCATTAATGAATGTTATAGAAATATGCAATAAATAACCATTAATATGAAAAAATGAGCTGATCAAATTTATAATCTCTTGAACGTGATTTTTTAAAAGCACTATAAAGAAATGGGATTTATCTCAAAAATACCCATCTTTTGTGCTAAAAAAGCAAAACAAAACAGGTGTGATGGCCAATTTTTCTTCCTTTACTTTCGCATCATGGGGAACCGTTTAATAGAGAAATTTATTACAGAGGATTAGATTGGTCATTCCAATTTTCATGTCCTAACCAATTTTTCAAATTGCCATAGTTATGAAGTCATACCTTTTATTAATTTTATATTCTTCACCCAAGATTACTTACCATTGCCATGTTGGACAGTGGTGAACTAAGTGATCTCCAGCTGCCACAAACTATTAAGGATTTAGAAGGAATATGAGAAAAGGGGAAAAGAAAAATTGAACATTACTGAATGTAAGTTGGCAAAATACCAAAGTGATCACCTTGTGTATTCTTGATACCCAATAATCAATTTAAATACAAACAGCACCAAATCTGCTCTACCACCGTGAAGACTTTTTATTATTAAAACTGAAAAATTTTTAGTACCCGTAAGTTTAACTTTGGAACAAAAAACACTGAATGCTATTATTTTAATCTGTTTTATCACTGGATTAAATGCCAAAGGCACACATATCATGAAATGTATAAAGTTAGCATAGGATTCAAAATGTCAAAAATCATTTTACAGAGAAATAAAATGTAGAGAAATTCTTCCTCGTGGCTGAAAAGTCAAAGAAGATCTTGAAAAAATTGCTAAATAGATAAATGTCTGATGTAAGAATAGTTTTTACATCTCATTTCTCTCTCTCTCTTTCTCTCTGTTTTTAAGTTAAGGTAACAGCCAATTTTGAAAGCTTTTTCAGTCGTAAAGGAATATTAACAAGAGTGCCAAATAATGGGGGAAAGTTAGAAGCTTTTGGACTGACTTAGAAAACACTGAGACAACTAAGAAACTGGATTCTCTAACAAACTTTGGACTTTCTGGGCGGATTGAACATTGAACAAGTTTTTGTTTATTGTTTCTCTTTTTTTTCTCCAAAAATAAAAATCAGACTCAGGAGGAAGTAGTTTAATCTTTTGAGAATTTCTATTATACATGAACTGCTCTTGCTACAAGATAGAAATCTTGTTTATTCTTGAAAGCAGAAAATGAAAGTCTGTTAAGCATAATTGCAGTGTCCCAACTCAAACAATATGCACACATACTTTCCCAATTACTATTTCACAACAACTCTTAACTTAAAATCATGTATTTTTCATGGGTTTATTACACTGCAACAAATTGCAATGTCTTTAATTTTCTAATGTCTTCCTGAGAAAAGTCAGTCTGTATATAATACTCTATTTATCTGAGAGAGTAAAGCTCTATAAAGTAAGCATTCTGAGAGTAATTTTCCAAAAAGACACAATAACGAGATTTAGCATTGTATTACCAACAGCAAATGTTTATTTTATTTCACCTTTACAACTATTTCTGTGGTTTTTTTTTTTATTTCAAAGAATCCTTTTTATTATTTAAAATGACCAAGCAAAGACAAAAACCCAAATGAAAACAATACTCTCTTCCCTAGGTTTTCAGCATTTGGGGTCATTTCATCCAAATGCTGCATTTAACACTGTAGCTATCAGAAACTAATTTAGCACCATCAAACAGTATTAATTTAAGAAAATGCAAGCAAAACAAAGACTTAAAAATTTAAAAAACTTCTTTAATGATACTGCCTTGATGTCATAAGACTCTAATATTTTATTCCATGGTAACTCCAGTAGCATCTATTTAAAAAATAACTTACTCTAGAAGATAAGGAAAACTATAAAAGAACACAGAATTGTACTGATAATTAATATATATGTACATGTGCCCTCACTAGTAATGGCCATTATTAAATGTTTCATTGTTCAAGTGAAATAAAAGGTAAGACAAAAACTCAAACTTCTAAATTTTCAACATTTGCTTCAGTTGCTTTCTTAGTGATTAAGTATTATATAACACTGAATAACTCCCAATAAGACTGAATCAATATTAACGCTCTGGTGAGCAACTTTACTTTTGAAGCTGCTCTTTATTACTATATTCTATCAAGTCATACACACATTGTATATTATTTTTAATAAACAATTTATATTGCATAATGCCTGACTCTCTTTTAAACACAAGACTTACACACCTCTCAATGAAAACAAAAAGATATCTGAAGGCTGAGAGCCAGAAGCCTAGAAATTGTGAGAGAAAACAAAAAACTCAGTACAGTATTTATCTAAAACAAATTATGTCTTTTAATTTTCCTCCTCTAGAGTCATTCTAATTTAACTCAACCCTATAATTGTGCTCTATTCCAATTCAGCATTATGTGATTGGGCCCCAGCTGGGCTAGTTAAGCCTTATATTTTTTTAAAAAGGAGAAAATTTACTAGGTGTACCAGTCAATAATGCGGATTTTTTTCAACAGAGTTACACATATGTTGATATATATGCGATTTGAGTATGTATGCTATTTTGTTGTATCGACAACAATCTTCAAAACTTCATATGTCAAATTTGCTGAAGGTGTTAACATCACAGATATTTTTACATTTAAAAATGTCAAATTTTGTGCCAAAAGAAAGAGCATTTGCGGGAAGTTATCATTCATTACTTTATTTTGAATAAAAGTGCTGCTGAATAGTTTAGAAAGTTTATGGTGAACATGCTCCATCTCAAGATACTTGGTGAACGCTGATTTAAACATTTTAAAAGTGATGATTTCAATGTGAAAGACAAAGAACGTCCAAGTCAACCAAAAAAGTTTGAAGATCAACAATTACAAGCATTAATGGATGAAGATGTGTGTCAAACTTAAAAACACCTTGCAGAAAAATTATGAGTTTCTAAAACCAGGTGAAACCATTATACCGATCATTACCAACAACAAATAATCAATTTGAATCACGTCTAGAATGTGCCAGAAGCCATGGCAAAGTAATGTTGCTTCATGATGATGCACCGACACACACTTCAAAACCAGTTAAATACACATTAAAAGATCTTGCCTGGGAAGTATTAACCCACCCACTATCTTCACCAGACCTTGCTCCTTCAGATTACCACTTGTTCCGATAGATAGCACACACACTTTCTGAGAAGAACTTCAAAACATACAAAGGAATGGAAAATCGGGTCTCTGAATGGTTTGCCTCAAAACAAGAAAAGTTCTATTGGGATGGTATCCACAAATTATCTATAAGATGGGGAAATGTGTAACTAGTGTGGACATTACTTTGAATAAAGTACTTTTGATGTTTCTCTTGAAATTACCATGTTTTCTTTGATTACAAAATCTGCTATTATTAACTGGTACACCTAGTATTGCCCACTTCATGATACAATTAAGTGTAACAGCTATTCAATCTAGGATTAGTAGCTATTTTAAAATAGCTTAACTCTATCTAATAACTAATGACATGGATCTCTAACTCATCTATTTAGTAATTAGCCATCTTCACATAGAGGAGATTAAACCAAAGAGCCCAAAAAGAACAGGATACTTTCATCTCTGCTCTTGACTTCAGATATTTATTTTCAAGAGTCTTGTCTACATTATACCTTTGTTGGACAAGGATATTAAGATCCTTAACGTCAAAACTCAGTTTTATTTGGCATTCCAAGATATTGAACTCATGATGCCTAAGGTAGAATGGGTCTGTTCTACCCATTGAGGGGTCAATGTCTAGCCATGACCCCTTATTTTATAAATAAGGAAACATGAGGCCTGTGCCTGGTTAGCTTAATTGATTTGTCCGAGTCAGAATAGGAGACATTGGTCTGGAAGGCAGATCTCCTAATTTCTTTCCACACCACTATGTGTCTTCACTAAAAATAAAGACAATTTTAGATAAAAGATCATCATTCTTAGAACTCACAAGGATATGGCACTGAAGAAATTCCATCCCAATTGAAAACTGAAAGATCAGTTAATTCTCTAGCTTGAGGCCTTGCAATTTACCGCAATAGCCAATCACAAAAACAAGATTTATTCAAAAAGTTTCTCTCAAAAACAATGATTAAGTTCTACTGCCAATTAGTGATACTTTTAATGAGTTAAAAATGAAGCTTAATAAATTCTTTGCCATTTATTAATTGAAAAATAAGTCTGATGCAATCATAACCTTTTATAAAACTGGACTTTTAGATCAGCATTCTGCTAAGGATGACAAAATAACTGCCTAAAGGAAAGAGAACACTTTTATTATATAGATTTGATGAGCAAGTAAAATGACTCCTTCGAACATAATTCTTCATTAAAAGTTCAATAAAACTCCACAGGCCTATAAAACAGCCATCAATTTCAGCATTAAGCAGAGTTAATACTATTTAGTTGGGAGAAAAAGTGAAAGAATGTGAGAAAAAAATCCTCATTAAATATGTAGAAATAAAATGTTTAAGCTAAATACTGAGAGAAAACTTAATATCCAAGTAGTGAACCAAAGTTTCCAAATGGAAAGTCATGAAAACTCATGTTTGGTGAGACAAAGGCACAACAAAGGCCACAGAGTCCACTGCTCAAAACAGCACAAATATGAAGGAAGGATAAGTGATAGGAATCTTTTCCATTCCCTCTTCCACCCTCACTTCCAAATAGAGGAACTACAGAGAAATATGAGAAGTGACAAGTCAAGAGGGAAGTTGCATCTTCTACTGGAAGCAGAAAACCCTATAAAATTGCTAATACAGTCAACAGAATCTACCTTTACTTAAATCTAAATTAAAGTTAAATATTTTTTTCTTAGTAGTAAAAAAGTCACCCAATTTAATTGTAAAATATCATAGCTTCAGGATATCTTCAACACTCACCTCTTCTGGGGTGATAACACCTGTTTCCTTAAACTTTGATTCCTAAAGTGAGCAAAAAGAATAGTAGTATTATACTACTTTCACTTTCAAATTAAAAATGTTTTTGTTTGCCTGGCAGCCTTCTAGGCAATGGAGCACTGTACTTATAAAAAAATAATGTATCACTGGTACCTGACCTCAAGGAATATATATATCTAATGGAGAAAACTGACATGAAAATAATTTCAAAACAATTAATTTGGGGAAATCACCAATATCTTTATTTTACAGAACAGTAAAAATGTCTTAAAGATATTTAGACATCCCACAATTCAGCCAACATTTCACTTAAATGGAATAATACTAGAAACCAAACATATAAGTCATAAGTCATTTAATACTTTCCCATTATTTTCGTCTCCAGGGTACTAATGCAATATTCTCTTCACTAAAGCAAGGATGTTATCTACCAAATATTTCTATCTTTTTAAGTTATATGTAAGGTTTTGTGGCAGAGTTTGAAGAAATGCAAAGATTCATTTATGAACATTATTCATTCAACGAATATTAACTGAATAACTATGTATGCGCACTATTTGAGTTAATGGGAGGTATAGGAGTAAATAAAACAGAGCAAACACATCTAGTTTCACTAGAACTTGAAACTCTCTAGTGGAGAGACAAAAGCCAAATGGTAATGAATACCATGAAGAAAAATGAGGCAGAGAGGAAAATGGACGGGTCCAGGGTGTAAGGAGAGGTCAGAGATGGTCAGCAAACAAAGACTTCCCTGATAGGTAACTACTGAACAGAGACCTTAGGAAAGGAACCAGCCACAAGGCTGTCTGGATGAAGAGCATTTCAGGCAGAGGGAAGGGCAATGCAAAACCTGAGGCAAGAGAGGGCTGGATGGAGTAACAAAAATAGGTCAGACTGGCTTAAGCAAAAGTGAGCAAAGAAGGATAGATTAGTAAGTAGGTAAGTCGATAGGGGCTTTCTACCAAGAGGCTTGAAGACCACTGTAAAGGCTTTGGCTTTTACTGTACTTATGTCTTTCAAACCATGGTTTTTCTTAATTTTTACCTACTAGGAAAAATAATTATTTCGTTCCCAGGGATTTAGGTTTTTTTGTTGTTGTTGTTGTTGTTTCCCCTTGCTTTCCTATGTCTGGTAGGAAACTACAAGTATTTTCTCTGTAAACCAACAAATTTGCACAGGAGGGGCAAAGAGAGGGCCATTAATTCTGCTTTATTAATAAAAATACACACTGACAAGCTAATACTTCCTTAACAGTTTGGTGAACAAGTAAAATGATTTCCTAAAACACAATTCTATGTTATAAGATCAATAAAATACAACAGGCCAACAAAATAGCAGTTTTACATTTAATTTAGGAGGTCTTTTGTCTTTTACTCCTCTCCCCCTGAAACTAAAAAGCTGTAACAATCATGTAGTATTTAAATGCTGTCTACCTAGGTCCTAGGTAGACAGTTTTCTGAAAAGATGACATAATATGCAAAATAATCATGATTCAACTGTCAAGATGGTTTTCAAATTGACTGGGTAATCTCAGTTACGATGGGTTGTTACAGTAAACACATATAAGCAGAGCAGGAGTTGAAATTCTCATTTGTAAACTTTTCTTTTTTTTAACTTGGTCTAAGTATCATTTTAAAATCAAGTCTCAGAAATAAGTATAAAAAGAATACAGAACTAACATTTCCCTTTGCCATGGGAGAAAGGAGCAAAGTAAAGCTGTCTGTCCACTATTCTTCTTGGTGTCCCAGAATAGCTTCCTGAATAAAGAGAACCATTTCCATGGATACTTCATCCCACACTAAGATGTGTAAAATTTTAGTTGAAAGCTTAAAAAAAAAAAAAAACACCATCAAACAAGAACTCGCTCTTCAACCACTATAATTGCTCTTTTCAGAAAGGAAAAATAAAAGTTGCAATAACAAACTTTTTAAAATATAATAAAAAAACTTGAACACACTTCTAGAAATTTACCTTTGAAAATAAAACCATCAGTCTCTCTTGTAATAATAATAGCTAATGTGTCACAGTTTTTCCTTTAAAAATGATGCATTCCCAATGCAAAATCAGTCATATTTCGAGGAGGAGCAAAGCTGCTGCTCCTCATTACCACTGAAGTCCAAGACGAACAATTCGTTTCAGCTACTTGAACAACTTGGGGAGGGGAGGTTTTGCCTGTTAGCTGGGCTCAGTGCTGCTGCTGCTGCTGATGTTGCAAATTCACCTCGTTCCTTTGACATCTAACAACAACAGGTCGGGCTCTCAATCACCACTGATTATTCCAAACTCTTAACCACACAGAAGATTTACACTTTGGAGGAAAAAGTGACGTGTTTATTTTAATACCAAGCGAAGATTTTTCTCTTTCTCTCTTTCTTTTTTTTTAAGAGAAGCAAAATCTTTGTTTAAAAAGTGCAAACGACTACCGATGCTGGGTTTAACCTTCTCCAAGGCTCTTGGCTGCGGGCTACCTCGCCACCCGACGGACCGCGCCGCGCCGAGCTCTGCCGGCTGCGGGGCGCCGCGAGCCGGCACAGGGCGCTGCTCCGCGCTTGCCCCAAGAGCCGCAAAGCCCTAGAAAACGCGGCCGCGAAGACCACAGGGGGGGGATGCCCCTTTTCCGGCGCCCCACCTTCCTGCACCTTTCCCGGGCGAGCCCGGTCCTCGGCGCCCGCCGAGTTGAGCGTGTGCCTGACAGCCCCAGGCAAGCCCGGCCCGGCTTACCTTGAGGACCGGGGTCAGGTACTCAGCCACTTCCAGTGCCTTTCCCTTCACTGTGTTAATCACATTCTGCATCCTGCGGCCGGGGCAGCGGCCGGCGGCCCCGCGACGGGGCGGGAAGGGCAGCCGGGACAGGGACCCGGAGTCAGAAAATGTCCCCGCGGCCACCGACGTGCATTGGCGCGCGGCCGACGGCACCTGAGGGGACGGGACGCGACGGGACGCACGGGACGCGGGGGAAGGGCGGCGGGCGCCGCGCGCGAACGGGGCGCGCGCTCCTGCGCCCCAGGCAGCGAGGGGCGGCGGACGGGGCCCGGCTGCCACCTGGCCTCGAGGGAGGGCGGCTAGGCCGAGGGGTGTGTTGAGGAGGGAAGAGCGGGCGCACGCGCACCCCTGCCCTCAGGCACTCTCTTCTTCCTTTGGCTTCATTCGCGCCCCTTCCGGCTTCCCCTTCCTTTTCTCACTCTCTCGCCGTAGCCCCGCCTCCGCCTCGGCCTCACGTGACGCAGGGCTCTCGGGACACGTGACGTGAGAAAGGCCGCGCTGGGGCGGAATCAGGTCTTTTCTCCCCGCCCTCCGGAAGCGGAACACTGAGCGCGCCTGCGCAATGGGCGCCGGGTCAGCTCTCTCTCTCTCTCTCTCCCCGTCGGGTCCTTATTGTGCTTTTTGTTTCGTAATAGGAGGTTCTTGGGTAGAGGCTTTTTCGCCTTTCTTTCCCTCCCAAAGGTTCCCCGCGTATGGATCCTAAAAGCTGCTGCTGCTGAGCTGATTCAGCTTTAGGATGTGAGCTCTTCCCCTGGAAGCTCTTCGAGGGAGGAACTGAGGTGACAAGGCCAAGCAGTGCGCGTGCGGATGAGGGGTGGGCGCGGCAGGAGAGATCCCGACTGCGCAGGTGTGACGCGAGGTTTTCCCCTGGCCTTGCAGGAAAACCTGCTGTCCTCTTGAGGGAGAGAGGTGTCTGTTTGGCCTCGGTACATTGCCCAGTCGAGCTGTCACTGGTGGCGTTTCAAACCCATATGGACTCACTAATCCCCCAGGGCACCATCCCGACACGGGGAGGCTTTGCCCTGGCGGCGTTTAGTGTCCCCAAGACCGGAAAGTGGAACCAGATAACCAAGGGGTCCGGGGCTGCCTGTCACTCCTTGAGCCACTTAAGCAGAGATAGGATTAAATCATATGTGATCGTGTTTTAGTTTGTTTTGTGTTTTTCTCTAATAACGCTGGCAGTATGGGAGAGTAGCAGGTTTTCCACAAACATTTGCTCTGCTCCCCCCTCCTCGCCCCCCCCATAAGCCAGCTGCTTATATTGGGCAGAAGGGCAAAGATTACGTGGGAAAAGGAGAATGACAGGCATGGGAAAGTGGGCAAGGTATTATGATTATACTCTACAGGCAATAAGGGCTGGCGGTTGCACAGGGTGGGTGTCTTGGGGACTCAATGGTTTCAGCCCCGTGGTTGTAAATCTTTCTATAATGATAGGCAGATCTTGGGAAAGGAGGATGAACTGCATTCCGTTGTTAGCTCCCTTGTCCCAGAGAGCACAACTCTCAGCCAGGCTAGAAGGTGTTTCTCTAATCAGAACAGAACCATCTCAGTTAACAGCATGATTAATATTAAATATTAATATTAATCCCCAGTATTCTATTTCTGCCCTTAACAAAAGGAAAACCGTAGAGTCATTTATTTCTAAGTTCTTTCTTACTTCATCCTGAGTTCGGTATAAGTTAACACCAGTGTAATGAAATCTTTCCAAGCAAGCTTTTTTTCCTCCTCCGAAGCAAGAGCTGCAACAGAGGAGAGAAATACATATCTGAAATTCTCATCTTCTAGACCAAAGTTGCTAATAAAAATGCAAGTTAAAGAACTGCTTTTCTGTAGAATTCTGCAGTCCCCAAGTGTCAATTACTTGTTTGCTACTTTTGGAAGCACTTCTAATGTGATTCTTGCCTTTTCTGTCTCTAGAGTTACCCCTCTATCAAATTTTTATTGTTTTCTTTTGCTTTCTCCATTGTTTCCCTTGTACACTTCAACTTTCTTCATTTTGATCATATCCATAGCCAGCAAGGTTACCCATGAAAATTTATTTTCTGTTCATCACACTTCAATGGTATTTGCATTATCCTTAATCTGCCTGTTGGGTTGCTCATGAATTTATTCTTCTCTTTTAAGGCAATTAGAAAACAGTGAAATGGAAAGCAAGTGCTGTGGTCATCCCATGTTATGCTCCTTGTCAACAATGTATACATTCTTGCTAGGGACCATATTTATTGCTTTAAGCTCAAGTCGCATTCTATTGGTAAAATATTCAGCCAATGAAGGTAAGTTAAGACTTGCAATATGTATGGAGCACTTACATCTAATTACACATTCTTCTGTTTTTTTGTTTTCTTGTGGGTAAAATGGGGATAATACCCTTTCAAGTACGAGGCTTCATGTGAATGATGAAGAATGTTTAAATTGATTTTTTTTAACCCTTCTTTAGCAAGAAATATTTTTTATGCTTAGTGAAGTTTGGATCAGTCAAGTACAGGATTCAACCCTTTACAGAACAGATCATAACACTGCTTTAATGAACCAGTACATCTGGGCCTGTAGCAATATGGAGGATATATTTGTTTGGTCATTTTGGTATTTTTCATGTACCACCTTAATTACTGCATCAATGTAATAATACAGATTATTAGCTTTGATAAATATTTGTTCAAGAAATCTATTTTTTAATGTAAGAATTTGTATTTAAACTTACTTTAATTCCACAAAATTATATTGAGAACCTTTCATGACTTACTGAGGACAAATAAGTTTATGACACCATGACCTTTAATGGTCTGCTGGAGAAGTCTGATGTGTCTTAAGTCTCTATTTCAGTTAGCATTTATCTGCCAGGTCCTAGGCTAAGAATAAGCAGGGTTCAAAGTACAGAGAACTTATATACACTGGTACCTCGAGATACGAGTGCCCTAACATACGAGATTTTTGAGATACGAGCCGTCGAGGGAGCAATTTTTGCTTTGAAATACGAGCAACATTTGAGGTAGGAGTAATCGCACAGATCGGCCAGCTGCACACGACCCACCAATTTACCGCGACTTGAGCATCTCATAGTTTCCCACACCTCAAGGTTACGGAACGAATTAAACTCATATCTCGAGGTACCACTGTACTTGTTTGCATAGCCCATGGACATAGGCAATAGGGTGGTGAAGAATTGGATAGAGGCTGGAAGGAGAGGGACATCTGTAATACTATCAACGATAAAATATATATAAAATAAATTTTAAAATACAAAGTGCGTAAGGTATAGACCTAGTTCTCATGAATAGTTTATTAGGAGAGACATACATGTAAATACATTGTGAAAATACAATATAATAAATGCAGTTCTATACCAAAGATGAAGAAATTGTTTAGAGTAGAAAATGGTATATTCTTTCTGGGAGACAATGATGTGGAGTGCAAAAGGATAAAGGAATGCTTCCTTGATAAGGTGACATTTGATCCACAAGAATACAAGGGGGTCAGGAGTATTCAAAAGAGCCTGTAAAAATGAATAGATATACATATAAAAGTAGGATTGATTGTGAGAAACATGTAGTTCAAAATTACTGAACAAAAAGTTTTAAGGGTTCAGGAGAGAGGAAAGGAATGCTTTGCCAGAGAGAGAAGCAATGATCAGATGGTTAAGGACTTCATATGCCATGCTAAGGATCTGGGACTTTATTCCCTAAGCCTTAGAGTCTGGGGAATAAGGAGTACTTGGAGTATTATAAACCGAAGGGGAAAATGAAAAAGACTATTATGGTAACTGGATGGAGGATGGATGAAAGGGGAAGAGACTGAAGGCATAGTTAGGTGGTTATTGAAAATTGAGCTACAGGTAATAGAGACTAACCAAGGCATTGGAAATAGAAAAAGAAAAGAGACGATAGATTCAATAAACATTTTAAACAGACAAGACAGGACTTGGAGAGTATATTGAATGTGGAGACTAAAAGAGATGAAGTACTGATACCTCAAAGTTTTCTTTTGGAAATGCTAAGTGGATTAGTGATATTCTCTGCTGAGATGAAGACTATTAGGAGGAAGAACAGGTTGGGCAGAGTTCAGAGAGATTACAGAGTTTTATAATGAATGAAGGAACAGCTGGCAGCTGGGGAAGGGAGGCCCTGGCCAGCAGCAGGAAGACCCTAATTGACCCTGATTGCCAGCCAGGCCTAGGGACCCTACCTATGCATGAATTTTGTGCACCAAGCCTCTAGTTAGAAGATAGTTAATAATCTCAGGAGTAGATAGGTTGAGTACAATGGTGGGATCAGAAACAGGATTGCTCTGGGACAAGACCTGAATGGAAAGTAGGCAAATGGAAATAATGAATATTGACAGTTTTAGGATGAGAAGAAGAATGTATAGTAGTTGAAGTGATAGGATCTTACACAGTGTATTTTCTGTTTGTTTGTTTTGGATGAGAGTTTTGACTAAATTTTAGCCATGGGGAGGAAACCAGTTCATAGGAAGATAAAGGAGATATTGAAGCCAGAGTACTTACTTATTGGAGGAAAATCTCTGAAGATAAGAGGATATTTAAAGGGGAGAATGGGTGAATAGTGGGGCCAGCGCCTTTTTTTGGGATGATTAAAGGGACACCAGTAAATGTGTATGTAATGTAGGTAAGATATGATAAGCAGATGAGTGGAGGGAGGTACACATGATGCTGAAACACAGTTTGGAATCAGCCATGATAGAACTATCCTATCTAATAAAGAGGGAATATGCTAATTGACCTTTATAGTGTAACAGAGATGGTGGCATACACAACAAATAAGGAGGGATTATGCTAATTGGTGGCCACACCCTCAAAGATGGTGGTACCTACAACCAATAAGGAGGAGATACACTAACTGACTGCCATGCTCTCAGATGGTGATGCCCACAGCCAGAAGATGGTAGCACCTAGTCTTCTCAGCCCTGTAGGGCTGAACTGGCCACTCTGTACACCTGCCTCCAGAGTCCCCCAGTCCCTTCAGTCCCCCTGCTACCCAGGACTGGCCCAAGGCACAGGTAACCAAGGCTGCCTGAGGCTTGCACTGCCAGTAGTGGCAGGAGCAGAGGTCTGATGGGGGATCGCCTTCCCCTGATCGCCAGATTGTCTCCTGCCCCTGAGAGCTTCTAGATTGTGAGAAGGGCAGGCTGGCTGAGGGAACCCCTGCTCCAGTGCATGAATTTTCATGCACTGGGCCTCTAGTAAGAAAATAAGAACAAGAATGAATTGAATGAGTTTAAGAATTGTTTTCTGAAACCTCCACCCAACCCTATTCTTGTTTGTGCATGTTGGCTGGTGTGTATCATGAGAGAGATTATGCAAAGTATTGGAGGAAAATAGAGTGTGATTTCACTCTAGCTTTGAGCTCAAAAAAGGGAAAGGTTATCTTTTAACTAGGCTTCAAATGATGGAAAGTTTAACATGCAAATAACTAAATTTAAGTAACATTTATTAAGTGCCCAACTAAGTGCAAAACACCATTAACTGCCAGGTATATGAATATGACTAGCATGGTCCTTTCCTCATGTGGAGTTTACATTCTAAAGGTTAAGACATACACGAAAAAAATAACAACAATACAATGTGGTGAGTACTGTTAGAGAGATTTGTAGGTAGTGGTACAGGATTAGAGATGAACAAAAATTAATTATGCTTAGGTTGAGAAGGTCAGGGGAAGCCACAAGGAAAAGGAAGAAGGGTGTTCTGGAGAGTGTCAAGTTGATGTTTTTTCTCTGTTCTTGGCCAGTTTGGGTTTTTAATATGATGACAAAGGGAAACAAGGAAATGTTTTCAAAAGGGGGCAAAATATATTTCTCAAAAGAGAACCTAATAACATTTATGTTTGTCCTTGGCAAAATTATAGAGCAAGTTGTTTGTAAGCATTTGGAAAAGACTGCTAACAGCCAAGACCAAGGCATGCTAACAAAACGTCATTTCCTAATTAGATTGACGTGTAAATTAGAACTTAGCTTCCCACCTCATCAGTGGGTTCCTGACTATGTCAGAGAATTTTCTCTCAGCCCTAGAGTAGCCAGACCCCTGGAGCAGTTGCCTCTTGCCTCAAATAGCTTCCTTCTTTTACTCCAATGTACCATATGTTCCAGAGTGCCAAACAAATATTATCTTTGTATGACATTTTATGAAACAGAGAGGAACACTCTTGACACCATGAGCTGAGTAATAATTCAGCCAGGTAAAGTCATAGCTGTTTGAGGAGTAAGGCCCCGAGTATTAATTAATGGTCAGTTTTAGAAGGCAGTCTCTAATGCCATGCCACAAAGCTTTTACTGCCCATAGCCCTAGCCTCAACATGTTTATCAGCAACTTGGATGAAAACATGAGTGGCATATTTATCATATTTAAGGATAATAAAATGCTGAACAGGGTAGGGATAGATAAAACAGTAGGTGAATTGATTAAAAAAATGCCCTAAGTGGTTTGGCTCTGTATCTAGAGCGTTGGCCTGTAGACTGAGGGGTTCCGGGTTCGGTTCCAGCCAAGGGCACATGCCAGGGTTACGGGCTCGGTTCCCAGTAGGAGGCATGCAGGAGGCAGCCGATCAGTGATTCTCATCATTGATGTTTCTCTCTCTCCCTCCCTTCCTCTCTGAAATAAATAAATAAATAAATATTTAAAGGAAAAAAAGAGAAAAACCAATTGGATGAAATTTAATATAACCAGCATTACAATTCAGCTTTTAAAAAACAACTCTAAATTATTAGCTGTATATAAGCATTGTATAAAACAAAATTGATAATTAAAAAACATTTCTGTTACATTTCAGAGAACAAATATGATTATCTTCCAACTACTGTGAATGTGTGCTCAGAACTAGTGAAGCTGGTTTTCTGTGTGCTTGTGTCCTTCTGGGTTATAAAGAAAGGTGAGTCTCGAAACAATACTATATACATGTTAAAAATCACAGAATCAAAAAATTTTAGAAGTGGCAGGCAGGAATATTTTATATCATTTAGCCCATTAAATTCATATATGAGGATGATAAAATACAAACATAATTGTGATTATCTGTGTTATTCAGGTGAAGATAAGGGCTCAGAGAAAAGTCTTATGCAGTTCTGGGTAGGAGGGCAGAGCCAGGACTCCAACCCACATTTTCTAGTGTCCTGTCCGTTGCTTTACCTTGTAGCTTGTTCTTGCAGTGGGTCATACAGTGAGTTAGTTATTATTCAAATTCAGGATTTTTAGTCGAAACCGGTTTGGCTCAGTGGATAGAGCGTCAGCCTGCGGACTGAAGGGTCGCGGGTTCGATTCCGGTCGGGGGCATGTACCTTGGTTGTGGGGACATCTCCAGTTGGGAGTGCGCAGGAGGCAGCTAATCGATGTCTTTCTCTCTCATTGATGTTTCTAACTCTCTATCCATCTTCCCTTCTCTCTGTGAAAAATCAATAAAATATATTTTTTTAAAAATTCAGGATTTTTAGAAACTACTCTTGTCTGATTAGTATGTAGCACATTGCAAAGACATCCCTTTTCCATCAGCAAAGGTAGTACTGTATAGTGCATTGGAGTCAGGGAGACTGTATTTAGGACAGATTATTTTAACTTTTCTGAACTCCAGTTTCATCAAATAAGGACATTAATTCTTACTCAAATCGGAAGTGTCGCTCTTTAATATCTACTTATTCTTCACATGCACTTCCCAATAAATGAGCCTTTGCTCTCTTTATTACTTTGATCTGCCTTCCCATATGAGGTAAACAGAATTTATTAAAGGGCTTGTACAAGAAGATGACTTGTCACACTCAAGGATTTCAGTCTGTGCAATTTCCAGTTAGTGGAATATATTTCTAAAACTCATGAAATCTATTATTTATAGGGCTTAAACTTAAATTTACTTTTTTATTTTATACTCTTTCTGTTATGGTACCATCCAAAGTTTTTAAGAATCTAGAAATGGGACAATAACTTATACTAGGATTAGTAAAAGTTCATTTTTTCTACTTTTCTAGATATAATTTTTCACCTAAAAACTCCCTTTCATGATCCTCTACTCTCAGGGAAATAGGGAATAGGGTGGGAGATATCAACATATCAACCTGAAAGCTTGATTTTTTTTTTCTTTTAATTTGTTGATCTCTTGGTTTTATGCTCTCAAAGTACTATGAGAAAAACAAGAGTATCCTCAGTTGCCTTAAGTAATACTTATATTTCAAGTTAACAGAAATTAGGAGAATCAGGAATCCTAAAGTGTTGCCAATTGTCAGTGATGATACACAGTGGTGGTGCAAAAAGAGGGCATGCAATGAAATTCTGTATTGTCTTTGATTTTGAAAGCAAGTTCATAAAGCCTCTTTTAAAGAATTTTGTTAAAAAGCAAATACAATTTACTAGCTATAAAAATATGGACATGCTCCTCAAGATCATTTATTTATTGCTGTATTTCTTTCCTTAGAAAATCATCAAAGAAGAAACTTGAAATGTGCTTCCTGGAGCGAGTTCTTTAATTTCATGAAGTGGTCCATTCCAGCCTTTCTTTATTTCCTCGATAATTTAATTGTCTTCTATATCCTTTCCTATCTTCAACCTGTAAGTAAACAGGACAAAGAAAATAGCATTAGGAAAACACAGAGAAATGAATTTCAGGGCTAATTTTTTTTTTTTAATCATTTTCTGTGGCATTGTTAGTTTCTCATTGCCCTTCCTGGCCTTCCAGAGATTTGACCAGAATCATCTGAGTTACCAATCTGCTATCACTTGTTAAAGTTTGCTGTATTAAACTGCAATGACTAGTTAAGAATTGCTCCCTGGCCAGTGAATCTGGATCCATCTCTCTTTGTGTAACCTTAACCAATCTGCCTGTTTTCTCAGCCATTCTATGATCACCATCCTCAAAAATTAATCTCAGCATCCAGGTCCTCCACAAAGACTTAACTTAGAAAGTATACATTCAGTACTCTGCTCTTTCTTACACCTGCATTAATATAGTTTATACTAGAGTCCCAGTGCATGAATTCATAATTGGGAAGGGAGTAGGGACCACGGAGATTGGCCAGCAGGCCCCGGTCTAGTTGTGTAGATGTGTTGAGGTAGCGGCAAGCAAAAATCACAGACAGCGCACCCCAAAACAGCCTAAACACCAGCTACACTCTGAGGTGGAATTACAGCTCTACTTTGCTGCCCACTCTCAGACAGCCTCACTCTCTCTGGGGTGGAGTTACTGAGAGACAGACAAGTCAGCTGTCCTACTTCAGTCACACCTTTTCTCAAGGCTCCATCCCCAAGCCTTATAGTTAGCTGACTTTAGCCAATGATGGCACACCATCATAGAAATGCTAGCCAATCAGCAGCTAGTAGCCTGGAAAGGCACAGGGCAGAGCTAGAAGCGACTAACAGGGCAGAAGGGTGAGCTCCCACACATGCGGTGGCAGAGGTAAGATGGCAGTGGTGCTCACTTTATGTCTTTGCTGTTAGGCTGCTGCTTGCCTCTTCTGCCCCCTCCAAGCTGCTACTCTGTCACAATCAGTGTCAGAGACACTCTCCTCCTACAGGCTTCCTGGACCAAGATTCTCCAGTGCCTGGAACCTTAGCCAGAGGGAGGGACCCGGCTTGGGGAGGGACTGTGGAAGGTTGGCTGTGGGAGTGCACTGACCACCAAGGGGCAGCTCTTGTGTTGAGCGTCTGCCCCCTAGTGGTCAGTGTGCATCACAGTGACTGATCGTTCAGTCATAATGGTCACTTAGGCTTTTATATGTGTGTGTATAGATAGATAGATAGATAGATAGATAGATAGATAGATAGATAGATAGATTTTTGGTATGATTTTATTTTTGTTAGTCCTCTCTTTTCACCAAAAAGTACTTTAAGGGTAGAGATTATATCCTCTTGACTCTAAATACTATCTATAACTGATAATACTGAAATATTTCTTACCACTATCAGCATTCTCCAGGCCAATTTAGAGAACCATTAATAATCAAACTTAAAATTTGGTCTCCTGCTCTTACCTATTACTCAGTTTGGGTCATGTGTGTGTGTGTTCTCCTAATGTTATATAAAATGAAGATTTCTGTTGCCATTGTTGCCAAAATGTGTTACAAGTTGTAAAGAATAAGTTCGGGGATTTCTATCATAAATAGTATTTTTATTGGTTCTAGTCTTTTATGTGAAGTCTCTTAAATATAGCCAAATTAGTTTGTGAGTGCAATGAAAAAGAGGGATAAATAGAACACAGTAGTAGAAAATAGGAGTTTGATTCTTTTGCACAATCTAGAAGTTATATAACTAGCCACGCCCCGACTGCTCTAAGAGTCAGTTGCCCATTTGTAAAAGAGAATAATGTTATCACATCACATGAGCTGAGTGATCACCTGAAGTTCTTTTCAGCTCTGTGATCCATATTGTTATCACTACTAAGTGTCCATTTCATCTAAACTGTGTCCTCTCCTAAATTTTTGCTTCCACTTTCTCAGATCTAAGAATTTCTGTACCCAAAGACATAATTATTCCCATTCAATAAGTATATATTTGTTGTATTTTATTTGTATCCAATAAATTAGGTTCTTAAATTCATATCCATTCCCTGCATCCCCAGTACCAAAGTAAGATTATAATTTCCTGTTTTTTTCTTCCAAGTTACTGCTTTGCTTTTCCTTCCTGATTGTGTAAAGCCACAAATATTACAAAATAAATCACATGGCATATTCTGTGCATTGCTGTGCCCAAGTCTAATTGGAAAGGATTAAATAGAGATGAATGAAAATTTGGGAGCAAAGAGTTCTTGAGTTTTGTTTATTTTGTACTATTGCAGAGAAAGAGTTTTCAGAATTCGTCAGGCCAGCCAGGATGCATGATTAGTGCATTTGCACTGCCATTATTGTGACTGATCAGAGCCACCACTTCCCCACTCTTGCCAGCCACTTTCTTTATCTCCTCTTATCTAGGGGTTCACAAGCACTTGTCTACAGAGAAGGACACTGAGAAAACAAAATAGTTTCATAAAAAGTTAATAGAAAAGCAACAATCTTGTATTCTTGGAATTTTTAATTGTTATTGGATTTACTCTTATTTCTTTTGTTTGTTTGCTTAATATATTTTGTTGATTTTTTACAGAGAGGAAGGGAGAGAGATAGAGAGTTAGAAACATCAATGAGAGAGAAACATCAATGAACTGCCCCTTACACGCCCCCTACTGGGGATGTGCTCACAACCAAGGTACATGCCCTTGACCAGAATTGAACCTGGGACCCTTCAGTCCGCAGGCTGACGCTCTATCCATTGAGCCAAACCGGTTTTGGCTAGATTTACTCTTATTTCTTTAATTCAGCTTCATATTAGCTAGTTATAAAAGATTATTGGTACTCTGAAGTTTAATCATTTTAAAATGACAGCAAGGAGGAAGTCAGGGTGAACTAAATCAGTAGGATTTGGTTTTTTTAAATTATTAATATTGTCAGATCCAAGTATGAGAGGCAGTGATGAAATTTCGTACTTTCTTGGCCAAAATGTATACATGTTCAGATTAATAGTCTCATGTGAAATATGGTTGAATTTACAAAAAGAGACCTTAATGAAATTTGGTTAACACATTTCTAAGTTTTTAGAACTATGTAAAGAAATTTAAAGGACTGTTAGATATGACTTTGGTAGTATATCATTGGTATTGGGTCATTGTAGTTCAACCAGGAAAATGGATTCAGTATGATGCTTAAAAATCTGCATCCCAATTATCTTAATGTGTAAACGGGCCTAATAAATTCTGTCTTTTCTCTATCCATGGAAACAGTATTAAAAGTCTATAAAACACTCTGAGAACTTTAGAAAGTATGCTTTACAAGTATGGTAACTGTTATTTCAGACCGAAATCTTTAGAATTTATAAGTATTTCTAAATCTGCACATACAGATTATTTACACAGGCATTTTCCAAATTTCAACACATTTTAAAAGCCTGTACAATAATTTGATTATATCTGCATAAATTTAACAAGCAATAAAAATGGAATTTAATCCTGTAGTGAAATAGCTGCCCTAATAACCCCTCTAGTTTTTGACCAAAAAGCTTTTCTTGTCAGGCGAACCACCAAGCTGGGAGATTTCTGAGGTTAGTACTTTATTTGGATTGTAACTCTATATCTCTTCTTTCTTTCTAGGCCATGGCTGTTATCTTCTCGAATTTTAGCATTATAACAACGGCTCTTCTATTCAGAATAGTATTGAAGTAAGTAACTTGTTGTGAAAGCATATTAAAATGGCACTGCCTTGTTTCAGGTGACATGCACAGAGTACTGAATCCTCTGGTTCCCAAGGCCAGGATTTTATTCCTAACTAGAGGCCTGGTGCACTAATTCGTGCACTGGTGGGGTCCCTTGGGGTTGTCTGTGGGGATCAGGCCCCAACTCACACTCCCAGGCTTGCAGTCCCAGTTTATGCCCCAGCCTTGCAGCCCTGCCTGGCACCCAGTCGTGGCCTGGCACTGCCCCCTCACCTGCTCCACCATCCTGCCTGCAGGACAGTCAATCAGAGACACCCCTTACCCCGCTCCTCCCGACACACACACACACCTTCCCACTGCCAGTCGCCCTCTGTGGGGCAATCAGTGGAGCAGTCAGCCCCCGCTCGCACCTGCCTTGGCCTGGTGCTGCCTGCTCACCTGCTTCTCCATCCCACTGCGGTCCCGCTCCTATCAGGACTGGCAGCACCTCCACTGCTACCTGCTGCTAGCACTGCCTTGCTGACGCCCACCATGTTCCACACCACCCCCTGGTGGTCAGCACACATCAGTGAGTGGTCAAACTTCTGGTTGAACAATTTTCATATTAGGCTCTTATTATATAGGATTGGCTCTGTGTGTTGGCAAGTTGCTTAACCCACCTAGAAAACAGCTCCACTACTAGCCTGTCTGAATCCTCTGTGATTCCATGTTTCAAATGTGTTTTTTTTCTTAGCATCTCAAAAAAAAAAAAAAAAAGATAATTGATAGGGTTATGAGTATTTTAATTTTTAGTGCCAGATTTTCAACAAATAATTCCTGAGATGTTTTTGTTTGTCTTATTTTGTGTGCAGAATGTACATTATAGTACTAGGGAACCAAGAAGTTCTTAAAATTAATACACATTTGTTATTTGGTATTTGAAGATGATAAAGAGTAACAAATTCTTTGTTAAACTACTTGAGATTAATACATGATTTAAGTTCTCACTGGCAGAATATTTGCATGAGAAATCAAATTAATAAAAATGATAGATTTTTAAACTTTAAGTTTCTATCACCAGTCTTTCCTATCTCCAGGAAGACCTTTGGGTAAAATTAAAATATTTTCAACTAAGTAGGCTCTGCTGCCAAGCAAAGGTCAGAATGTTCTAAGGTGGAATGGGGTCTGGGCATTTAACTCCAGTTTGATTTGTTATTTAATGATTATGATAAAAATACGATTTACTTCTTGTTATATTTTTGTAATTGTTTAATTTTGCATTCACTTTTCCATTTTTATTTTATTATTTCTCAGTGTGCTATGTCATGGGGTGTTTTCATAATTTATATGTATAGATGATGAATGGCTTGATGCATAGGCACTTAGTAAATATTTGTTGAATCCATGATGCCTTCAGTATATAAATTGCATGGAATTCTTAAAAGATTTTCTTTTATCTTGAGGAAATATTCGATTTAATAATTCATATAAGAGATAGAAAAAAATGAAGATTTTGTGTCTTTCGATTTAAATGTTACAGTATACTGAAGTTTGCTTTTGTTTCTTATTTTATGAATTTTTTCACTTTATTCATGAATTATGAAAATAATTCAATAAGCATATTAAAGAATGCTGTTCTAAAAACATTTTAATGTCAACATGAAAGTCACTGAAGGATAAAAAGTTAGCTTCTGAGAAAATATATAAGTAATATTTTTATGTTGATTCCTATAATGAAATTATAGATGCATTTCCTTCCATAAGGGACAAAAAATTGGCTCTGACACATAATAAAAGTTTCACTATTTAATAAGGGAGCAAAGGTCTCAAAAACATGTGTGTCTTTTGAAGTAATATTTCTTTCCTCTAAAATGATAGTTCTTGAGTACGTTATTAAATAATACACTAGAGGCCCAGCACATGAAATTGTGCCCAGGTAGAGTCCCCAGGCCTAGCCTGCGATCAGGGCCATCTTCCGCCGGCTCACCAGATCCCAGTCCCACCCCACTGCCACCCACCCCAGTTCCCACGTGGTTCCCTGTTTGTCATCCTGCAATTGGATCCTGCAGGCAGGGGGGAGGAACCAAGAGGTTGGCCATTCCACCCATTCACCAGTCCCAGTCCCGCCGCTCCCCACCCCGATTCCCTGTGGGTCCCCGTTCACCATCCTGCAATCGGAGCCTGTAGGCTGGGGGGTGGGGGGTGGGGGGAGGGGCAAGGGTAGGAAACGAGAGGTGATCAATGTACCTCATAGCAATGGTCAAGCAGTCATTCTGGTTGTTACACCTTTATGGTTGCTGGGCTTTTATTATATAGGATAATAGGTATTGTATTGATGTCCCATGTCAGAATTACATCGATTTGGAACTAAATTTGCCAAAACAGCCAGTAGTTTGACTCCAGAGCATGAGCTCTGAGGCCAATGTGGGGGTCCACTTAAAAAGACCCTACCTACCCAGAAGTGACTCAGCTGCCCTGTAGGCAGCAGGAACAAGAGGACTCTCAGCTGGGCAGTGATGAGAAAACACTTGACTCAGGGCCAGTGCTGCACTGAGGGCCTTTCCTCCCTATTTTGACTGAATCCCAATTGACTCCATGAGGTGCAAGTATAGTCATTGTCCCTGTTCATCATTAGATTCGTCTCAACCTGCTTCTGTGCTTGGAATCCAGAATTGAAGTGATTGGGTGGTTCCCTTTGACTGTAGAGGAGAGAGTGTCTGGGTTGCACAAGGTGGGGTGCAGAGGAACCAACTTGAAATGAACTGCCCATTTTCATGCAGAAAGTGCCACCACTATGGGCAAAGGTAGGCCTGTTAAATTTTTAAGCATTTAGCAATTTATGCTAACAATTCATTCTTAATGTAAACAAATCCAAATCTATACTAGAAACTGTTTGCTTTTAATACTATGAAATATAATAATATTAATTGTATTAGTGCTAGTTCTATTAAAAATTAACATTGTTATAAACTGAAATTTAAAATACTTTTTTCACATTTTTACCTCTTGATATTCAGAGCAGTAATATTGATTCTTAGATATGTGTTTGCTTTACGGTTAATATCTCTGTTTTTATTCCTTGAAAGTTATTTATATTAAACAATTTTATTTTAGTTTTTAAAATATATTTTATTGATTTTTTACAGAGAGGAAGGGAGAGGGATAGAAAGTTAGAAACATCAATGAGAGAGAAACATCAATCAGCTGCCTCCCTCACGCCCTCCACTAGGGTTGTGCCCACAACCAAGATACATGCCCTTGACCGGAATCGAACCTGGGACCCTTCAGTCTGCAGGCTGACACTCTATCTACTGAGCCAAACCGGTTTTGGCTATATTAAACAATTTTAAAAAGTATTCAATTTTTTTTTTTATTATTTTCTCAAGCATTAACTTAGTTCTCAGTGTATCATAGTTTGACTAATTCACAACAGCACTGAAGCTACTCTGAAGTACAGCTAAAATATAATAGTAAATCTAATGCTGTATTTTATGAGAATACCTTTTAAGTATTTTCTATTACCACATTTTAATATCAACTTTATTTTGTTCTATCTTGATAGTCTTATTGGTGGTGGTGTGTGTGTGTCTGTTTTTCCCTGTTTAATCTATTCTGTGTCTCATTTGGTGGTCTTTTGCCCTCGGCAATAAAATTTTGACCCAAGAGTAGCAGCTTGAGTCCTATCACAAATACCGAATTTGTTTTTCATAAATAACTCATTTTTCACTTAGAATATTATAGCTCCTATTTTATACTTCACTCTATTGATCCATCAAATACCCTTCCCATAAAAATAAAGAATATAAGGCTACAATGGGAATTTGCTTTTGTTTATTTTCATTGTGGAGATTTCAAGGAGGAAGATGCATGATAAGATTGGCTCAGTGAAAAGATAAAAACTTTATCACGATGGTCTGAGTCATTGGATTAATGTGTTGAGCACATGAGTTGGAAAGGAAAGAAGATGCAATCTAATGAAGAAACAAGGCATTTCAAGGCATTTGTTACTCCCCATTACCAGAAAGGAGTTGTGATACCTTACAGTAAACACATATATACCATAACAGGGCAATTGCAGGAAAAAAGAGAAGGTCACAAGGAACATAGAGAAGGAAAAGTAATTCAGAGGATTTTCTAGGGGTTTTGAAACAAAGGTGGAACTTATTCTAACTTTGTTCCGATTTCCAGAAGGCTTGTGATGGTCAACTGCCATCATGTTAGCTGAAACTTAACTGATTTGTCCCCATCTTAATTTTAAGAGACAAATCAGTAGGGCCTGGGAGTAAAGAATCATATCTCATTACAATGAATTTTATGTAAAGAAAATTTTTTCAACTGCTAGTTTATATCCAGTTTATTGCAATGTTATTAAGTATAACATAATTATAACTTTATACATATATAATATTTTTGGTACTGTCAAAAGAGTTTAAAAAGGAATATTGGTCAAATTCTGTTACAACTGCTTTCAATTCTTTGGAATGAGTTGTGATAGAATCTGACCCATACCTGTGGCTCAGGAATTTGACCAAGCTCACATAGTTTGTTGTTCATTAATTAATTCAATGGAGGGACATTTGGTTTACTCCCTGATCAGATAGTAAAATCACCCATGATATGTCTATTATCTGTGGACATTAAGAGTCCTTTGACATTAGTTTATAACAAGCCTCCAGCATAAATCAGTGTTTTAATTTTGAACTTAAAAATGTGCTTTTGAGATTGGGCTAAGAAGTAAATTTGAGGCAGATATTTGAGTGAATAAGGAAAAGCAGAGTATGGTTGAGTTAATTTTATTTTTCCAAGTGATATTCAGGCCATGCCCTCTCGCAGCCTTGACTAGAGTCAGAGGATTGTCAGAACTGCTGGCAACCAATTCCAGAGCAAAAATGGTCTTTGTCTTTGACACAAAGCTCTGTGTCATTGCAAAGCTGCTGTTCAAATGACTTTATATTCCTGGATTCACCTTTCTTGTCTGTATCATTTTCTCTTACATTTTCACACCTCATTAAACTGTGGAACTGTTGCTATCAGAGGAAGTAGTTGGACCCCTAAAATTCTCTCACTAAGACTACTGAGTGTTCATTCTTTGTCTTTTAAAACAACTCAGGGAAAGGAAATTGGAGCAGAGATAATGCTTTGAAAATAGCCCTTTGCTGATTCACCAAAGTTGAGTAAGAATGACTCCTGCGATCTAGTCTGCTACCTGTCTATATGCGGGATGCACTGTTCTTTTTCTGTGAACCTTTCTTTTCAGAGACAATTTATAAAAATAACCATAAGGTTCAAGTATAGAAATCTAACAGCTTTGCCCTTTTGTGTATAGAATCATGAAATATTAACACTGGATTCTGTAAGCATCACCTCTTAGATCACATCCTCATTTTATTGGAAGAATATGCTCTGAGGATATAAAGTGACACCCAAATCACACAGCCCAAACTTGTGTTTCAACTTGTTATTTTCTAGCTGCTTCATTTCTCTTTATAACTCTGGAGAAAGCAAGTGCCTTTATCATACCTGCTTGAGAGTCTAAAGAGTGAGTTCTTGCACACAATCATAAGGGACAGTGCCTGTGTCTTCCCTGGGTTTTGTTCATGTGGAAGTGTTATAAATAAGAGTTGGCTGTTAAGTCATATAATTGACATATAACATTAGTTTCAAGTGTACAACATAAAGATTATCTATACTAATAAAAGGCTAATATGCAAATTGGTCAAGATGCCTTCATAGTAATGACCAAACAGCAGGCTGAGTGGGATGACCAGGCCGGCAGTGGGGGGGGGGGGGGTTAGTGAGGGATGACCAAACAACTGAACAGCAGGCTGTATGGGGTAACCAGGCCGGCAGAGGGAGGACAGTGAAGGGCGACCAGGTATGCAGGAGGAGCAGTTGGTGGCAACCAGGCCAGCAGGGGGACAATGAAGGGTGACCAGGCCGGCAGAGGGGGGCAGGGAAGGGCAACCAGGCTGGCAGGATGAGGGGCAGTTGGGGGTGACCAGGCCAGCAGAGGGGGTAGTATACACACACACACACACACACACACACACACACACACACACATTGAGTGGCCAGATTAGTATGATCTCTGAACGGCATAATAATCTGTCCACTGTGTGTGTGTGTGTGTTAGAGCCTGGTGCATGAATTTGTACATGGGTAGAGTCTGGCAAGCCTGGCCAGGGGGAGGGGACATGAATGGTTGGCCAGCCTGCCTGCTGGTCTCAAAACTCCTGGTTGAGGGGACAATTTGCATATTAGCCTTTTATTATATAGGATATACACTGAGTGGCCAGATTATTATGTGTTCAGAGATCATAATAATCTGGCCACCCAATGTATATATACATTAAAAGGGTAATATGCTAATTAGACCGAATGTCCTTCTGGACAAAACTGCAGCAGGTAGAGGCTGGAGTCAAGGCCCTTGCATAAATTTCATGCATTGGGCCTCTAGAATATATATATATATATATATATATATATCACGAAATGATCATAACACTAAGTCTAGTTAACATCAATAACCATACATAGTTATAATTTTTTCCTTACAATTAGAATTTTAATGAGATTTACTGTTCTAGCAATTTCAGATATACACTACAGTATTGTTATTGCTAATCACCATGTTGTACATAACATCTCAGGACTTATTTATTTGTAACTGGAACTTTGTGCATTTTAATTATCTTCACCCATTTTGCCTAACACCTCCCACTTCAGGCATTTATAATCTGTGTTCCCTATCTATGAGTTTGGATAAATACCCAGAAGTGGGATTGCTGGATTATATGGTTCAGTTTTTAACTTTTGAGGAACCTCCATACTGTTTTACATAGTGACTGCACCAGTCTGCATTCCTACCAGCAGTGCACCAAGGTTCCCTTTTCTCTACTTCCTCACCACACTTGTTATCTCTTGTCTTTTTTATGACAGCTATTCTTGTAGGTGTGATATGTCATTGTGGTTTTGTTACCAGAAAGGGGACTGGCCTAGAGCCAGGAGCCAGTCTGCCTCAGGCGGCCTGTAGTGTGTGGGTTCTTGATGTGCAGGAAAGATTTCATAAGACGAGTCCAGGTGATTTTTAGAGTAGGTTTATTAAAGCTGGGGACAGAAAAACAAGGGTAGGCCTAGGACAGAAGAAAATTAAAGCATTAAGCTTAGTTTTCATAAAGACAGCAGTTCTTTTTCTTTTTGTAATATATTTTATTGATATTTCACAAAGAGGAAGGGAAAGGGATAGAGAGTTAGAAACATCGATGAGAGAGACATCGATCTCCTACTGGGGATGTGCCTGCAACCAAGGTACATGCCCTTGACCAAAATCAAACTTGGGACCTTTCAGTCCACAGACCGACGCTATATCCACTGAGCCAAACCAGTTTCGGCAGCAGTTCTTTTCTTTACTCATAATTTATCATTAACGTGACCGTTAAAATATATCATTACAATAATGAGGTCACCTGGCAAAAAATAATGTTTAGAAACGGAGATTGTGAGCAAATAGTTCACTTGGGAACAGAGGCCCTCAGGTAGAGCATTCTTCTGGCTGCAAGTTCAACCTTGAGCATCAATCTGGGTATTTTACTGGGGCAGTAGAGAGATGAGTTGAGTTTCTACTAAATTGCATCTATTAAACTGAGGAGCAAACTCTTCATCCACAATCAGTCATCACTTGTACTAGCTAGTGAGAGCACAAATTCTCAACTGACTTTAAAGGATAATTTATTAAGCATTATTTGCTGAAAACCTATTTTCAGCCTAATCTTTAATCATTTTTATCTTCCCAAGAATGTTACCTTGAATGAGTAATTATTTGCAGTAAGTACTATTTAACTTGTTTAGGGCTTTGTTTCCTTAGATTCTTTTTTCTCAAGGTTAGTATTAGTGCAAAATCTATAGCTGTCAGAATTGAAAACTTCTAAAGGAACTCTAGATGATTGCTTCATTTTTCTTTTCTTTTTTAACTTTATTTTTATTGTTGACACTTTACAGATATCCCCGTTTTCCCATCTCTACCCAGCCCCAACACCCCTTCCTTCTGGCACCTACCACACTGTTGTTTGTGTCTATGGATTATGCATTTATGTCCTTTGACTACTTAGTTTCTTTCATCAGTTTTGATATACATCATCTGTTTTAATATATAGTTTGGTAATAATAATTTTTTTTATAAATTGAGCATTTATTTTTTTATCCTGTATTTTCTTTTTCCATTTGATTTGCTTTCTACAACTTAATGCATATCAGCTGCATCTTCAGAAATATGTGTGGTTAGTTTAGTTTCTGGCCTCATGTCATAGGGCTATAATAGCCTTGTCACTAAGTGCTTGTTCTGATTATTTGAGAGTATATACACAAGAAGACATGAGTGTGTACACAGGTGTACTGCTATCTAGGATGGTCTCTGCACTTAGCAGTCTTATAGCATGAAACTCAGTGGAAACATTGGTGAAATCAGGCACATCTTCATGTATACACACTTTGAATAATTATAAAGGGATTATTTATTAAAATACATTTCATTTTCAAAATGTAATATCTATGAACATTGTGTGTATACACATATAGATAGATACTAGAGGCCCAGTGCACGAAATTTGTGCACTTGGGGTGGGGGTTCCTCAGCCCAGCCCGTGCCCTCTTGTAGTCTGGGAGCCCTCGGGGGATGTTCAAATGATGGCTTACACTCACTTCCTCAGCAAGCGGGCCTAAGCCAGCAGTCAGACATCCTTGGCACTGCATCAGAGGGGAGAGAGGCTCCCACCACTGCCGCTTTGCTCACCAGCCGTGAGCCCAGCTTCTGGCTGAGTGGTCCTCCTCTTAGGGGTGGTGGGGCAAGATCCTGCATTGAGCAGGATTGGGCTGAAACTGGCTCTCTGACATCCCCTGAGGGGTCATGGATTCAAGAGGGCACAGTGAAAAAAAAAAAAAAAGAAACAAACAAAAGAGGGCACAGTGTAGGCTGAGAGACCTCACCAGTGCATGATCGGGGCTGAGGAGGGACCACAGGAGGACTTCAGGCCATGTCTGTCCCATCTCACTCAGTCTCAATTGGCCAGACTCCAGTAGCGATCTAACCTACCGGTCTGCTGTCTTCCCCCTAATGGTAAGTGCACATTGTAGCAAGCAGTTGAGCAGCCTTAGCATATCATTTGCATATTATTGATGATTGGATGACCAGATACTTAATATATTAGGCTTTTATTATGTAGGATAGATATAGATATAGATATATAGATATAGGTATAGATATAGATATAGATATATAGATATAGATAGATATCTTGAGCACTCTCAATTACTTAAGAGATACATTAGTCCAGAAGGAAGACATATAAACCATAGCTCAGATCTCCTCCTTGCCCTTTCATAAATGTATGACCTTAAGGAAATCGAAGTCAGTTAACTTCTCAGAATATTCATTGTTTCCTCCTGTAAGGACATTGCTTGACCAATGGTCAGTGCTCAATAATGCTCCAAAATTCTTATAACTTCTAGTTCCTACCTGTTACTTTACACTTCTGCCTCTGCTTATGTTATTTTCTTGTTTCCCCACTCTGTTGTACATCTAATTCATCTGACTAATCCTAATCCATCTTCAAACTTGAAGATGTTCTTCCCCGCAGAGGCTTCCCTGTTTACTCCAACCTGAATCAGTTGCTCCTCTTTATTCAACATTGTACATTCTTGTTGCCTTTGCATAGACTTATCCGTCTGCCTGTATATACACCAACTTCCTTTTCACATGGCAAATTCAGTTATTTTTTATCTTTCCACTCTTCATTTTTTCTTTGAAGCAATAGCTGACTCCATTATAGACTCAAATTTTCCTTCCTCAGTGTACCCCAGGTGTTCTATTTATAACTTGTCACACATTATATTGTCATCATTTAGTTTCATTTTAAAAGTATAAATTCCTTGAGGGTGGATATCAAGTTTTTATCTTCCCAGAGTGCCTGCCACATAAGTTCTTATTAAATGTCTTTTAAACTGAATGAACCCATAAAACAGAATAATAATGGATGCCTTTAATAAATCACAAGTTTGTAGTTAGGCAAAGTAATGCATTGTTAAGACTTTGCAAAATTAAATACTAAAAATATTATTTTCCTTGCCTTATCAAGCAGTGGTTTGTTATAAAATGCTTTATGTGATTAGGTCATGGATCTGGGAGCCAGCTTCCATCTTTTTTGGATCGTGAATACCTTTGAAATTTGACAGAATTTGAAGGGTCTTCTAGAGCTGGGGGAAGGCTGAGAATTCACCTAGATAGAGCATTTGACTTATTGCAAAGATTCACACATCTAAATTTCATCACATTCTGGTTCATGAAAACCAGGTAGAGACTCTCTTCTACAGTTTACTATATAGTACTAAGTTAAAAAGTTATTGTTCTAAAGGTTCAGTTAGGTCTGGAGGTAGAAAGGAGGCTTAATTAAACCTTTAGGCTCAAAGGAAACTGAAAATGAGGCAGAATGACTGAAAGGTTTTAAGGGATATTTATTATAAAAATAAATTAAAATAATCAATTTTAAGAAGCAGAGACACTAACTTGAATTGTGGGAAATTCTGGCAAAAACTGGGTACAGTTTATTCAACCAAGTACTTAAGTGTCTGAGTTTTCAGCAAAAACAGTTGACATGGGAGGGACAAAAACCCTGTAGTAAAATCTTATTTTTCTTCTTTGAACAGGAGACATCTAACCTGGATACAGTGGGCTTCCCTCCTCATTCTATTTTTGTGTATTGTGGCCCTTACTGCTGGGACCAAAACGTCGCAGCATAACCTAGCAGGACATGGATTTCACCACGACGCCTTCTTCAGCCCATCCAATTCCTGCCTTGTTTTCAGAAGTGAGTGTCCCAGAAAAGAAAATTGCACAGCGAAAGAGTGGACTTTTTCTGACTCTAAGTGGAATACTACAGTCAGGGTTTTCAGTCACATTCGTCTTGGCTTAGGCCATGTCCTTATTATAGTCCAGTGTTTTACTTCTTCAATGGCCAATATCTATAGTGAAAAGATATTGAAGGAGGGGAAGCAGCTCACTGAAAATATCTTCATACAGAACAGCAAACTCTATTTCTTTGGCATTCTTTTTAATGGGCTGACCCTGGGCCTTCAGAGCAGTAACCGTGATCAGATTAAGAACTGTGGGTTTTTCTATGGCCACAATGCATTTTCAATAGCCCTTATTTTTATAACTGCATTCCAGGGCCTCTCGGTGGCTTTTATTCTGAAGTTTTTGGATAACATGTTCCATGTCTTGATGGCTCAGGTCACCACTGTCATTATCACAACAGTGTCTGTCCTGGTCTTTGACTTCAGGCCCTCTTTGGAGTTTTTCTTAGAAGCCCCATCAGCTCTTCTGGCCGTATTTATTTATAATGCCAGCAAGTCCCAAGATATGGAATATCGACCTAGGCAAGAAAGAACCCGAGATCTAAGTGGCCGTCTTTGGGAGCGCTCCAGTGGGGTAAGTTTGTAAAGATCCTGCTTTTTGTTTGTTCTTCCTGAATTCAAAGCATGGTGACACAATAATAGAAATGGGATCAGTGCTGATTTATCAAAGGATGTATCAGATCTCTTGACTTGAAAAAAATTATTCAACAAACATTGTTTGGTCTCCTTGTGTGCAAGGGCTCATGATAATGCTGTCACAGGTCTGGAAAAAATATAAATCACACTCTCAAGAACCTTATGCACTAGTTGTATTAGAATATTATAGAGTCGCAGAACTGGAAGGTTCCTTACAGATTACCTTGTACAGTCTCCCTAATTTTACAAGTGAAGAAGCAAACTCAGGCTAAATGCAATACTAAGTGAAAGAACTGGTACAAAACCCATGAGTCTTCCCACTCCACCATTGTTGGGTGAATAAGCCTTCTCCATAAGAAAAGTTCAACATTAGTAAGTCTTACTAAATGAAAGTAGAAAACCTGGCTCCTTAATTTTCCCTGTAGTTTTTCCTAAACCACCCTGTGCCAGATAGGAAGACATTATTTATCTTACTAAGGCAGTAATTTTCAAAAGGAACCTATAAGAGAAAAAAAATTATAGAAAAATACTAGTGCAGTTAATCTGAGAATTATTTTGCCAGTTACTTATGGTTATAGGAGGGTCTGTCAGTCATATTATTAGCAAATTAATTATCTTTTGGAGACTAAACTAAGGAGTTAAATATTTGTTATAAATAAAAGATGAAATAGACTTATCAATCTTGTTTTAAATTTATAATTTTCATGAAATTAAATATGAAATATTTATTCCTGGCAAAAAATGAAAAAAATTAATCTTGCTTATATGAGTTCATGGTACCACTTTCTTCATTCAGTATTACCTCTGAAGTGGTGATACAACAGGTTATCCAGATGGAAAAATTAGAATCTTGAGTCCCAAATGCCCTGATATCAGCCAGAAATAGATTCAAAAGTCATTTGTCCTTTTCCACTGGTCTGATAACACTGTTTGCTGTACTTTTTAAAGGTAAAAGAATATCAATTTAGGTAACAAGGCCTAGTTTGTATCTTTCTCCAATTTTCAGTTATTTGCCTTCAAGACCAGCAGAGGGTGCTCCACTTATGCTAAGATTAACTGAAATTCAAGTAATGAGCTTTATTTCAGTTTTTCATGGTCTGCAATACATCTACAATTAACTTTCCAAGAACTTCAGAATTTATTTAACTTCCTTTGACCATATTATATGAAATAAAATCCTTGATTTCTGAGTGAGCTTTCTTCTTGGTTCTCATTAAAAACACTAGTTTTATTTTAATTAATCACTGATTTTATGGGTTGTTTTTTTAGGATGGAGAAGAACTGGAAAGACTTACTAAACCCAAGAATGCCATTGAGTCAGATGAAGATACTTTCTAATTGGTACTCAAACCGGTGGCAGGTCTCACAACTTTGTTTTCACATTTTCTGAATGTGTAATATTTATCTTTTCACTTTGATAAAACAAGAATATTTCCAAAGTATAACGCTCTTTGCATATATGTAACTACTCCCTAAACGGTTTTATCCAAAGCTTAAAGAGTACTGAAAGGCCAGAAAGGTCTAAGGAACTGACTTGAGAGTAATAGTATGGACACTGCATTAATTACCTAGAAATTGATAAATCAATAAGATATATTCACAGATTATTTTCCTTGTTGTCCAAGATTTCAAAAACCTTGTAATAATCATAGCAGATATGCCCAATAAATATACAAACATAGATCAGTTTGCCAGATATTAATAATTATGTAGCCCTACTCTATTGCCAAAGTCTTTACTTTTTCTATCATGAACATCGCCTCAGTTGCCCCTTGAATTTTGAGGCCCTTGAAGCTACACATTTTGCAATTAAAAAGAAACATGACTCTTTCTAAAAAGAATTTGTTGAAAGAATGCCATCTGGCTACAATATTGATTTGAGTTTAATGTAGTGTATGCTAAATATTTTACCAAAGAAGCAATTTTTCAGAAACAAAATCTCAGAATTTAAATTTTTAGGAGTTCATAGGGAATTTGGTTTTTAGGGATTATCTTTTTTATATTCTACATAAATAAACTTCAATTTAGTTGAAAATTGATTCCTAGTCACCAATTATCACTTGTGTTTTAAATCATTAAGCCATGTGTGTGTTTTTTTCCTCAGATTGACCTTATTATTCTTGGATTATTATAGTTTGGAGAACTAAGAAGAAGCCATTTCATTTTATTAGCTATTAATCAGAAGTTAAGATAATTATATATCATATCCGCTTCCACAGAGTGGAGATACTGGCTTCAGAATCATAACAGATGAGAGTTCCTTTGAAAAGGGTCACTTTGTAGACAAATGATTTTTGCTGAAATATGAATAGTATTACTTTAAAAAGAGTAAGGCCAATAATAAAGCACTGTATAGTAATATTTTACATTCCAAGTGCATGTTATTTTTCAACATTTTTGCATGCAGCCAATTAACTCTGAGATAGTGATAGGTAATTTAAAAAAAATAAGAAACAAGTGACTTGCCCACAGTCATGCAGCTGGATGATGATGGGATAAAAGTTAACTTTAGTTAAAAATCCTGTGTGTTTACAGAGCCGAATACTGAATATGAACCTTACAGTATCATCTTCATTTGGTTGATTCATCTCTTCTTTAACCTAATTTTTATACAGATGAATGTAGATAATACTATTATATAATCCATCTGTGAGGTGCAGAATAATATGACTGGCAAGAGTTGGTGGAAATTTATAAATAAAATAATTATTAAACCTATGTCTTGTGTGCCACTCTGTCATGTGAGGTGGGATGTGGAGTACTTTTAATTTCAAAAAATGGAGTGAGGCAGAGACCCAAACGACTTTTAAAACTTTTCTCTTTCAATAGATCTTGACTTCAGAAAATAGCAAAACTGTTTGCTTTATCATACACATTCCCATCAGAGTTGTAGAACAGGAAGATTACATTATAACTTTAGAGGTAAGAGAAATCAGGTATAGGAGGACCTCACTTTAAGGAAATAAAGCATTCAAAAACATCATATGGAACAGATAAAATTACAATGTTATTTGCAAAGGTATTACCTACAGAATATATTACATAAAATATTCCACTAATTCTAGAGCTTGATTTTCTTATTTACAAATAGAGGTTCAGTGCATGAAAATTCATACACTGGAGGGGTATCCCTCAGCCTGGCCTGTCCCCTTTCACAGTGTGGGAGCCCTCAAAGTCGGGAGGCTACCCAGCGATCAGGGGAAGGTGATACCCCATCACACCTCTGCTGCTTCCACTGTCGGCAGCACAAGCCTCAGCCAGCCCTGGTTACCTAAGCCTTGGGCGGCCCTGGGCGGCTGGGACGGCTGGGCAGCCAACATCTGAAACTTGCCTTGCTGCACACCTGCTGCCCTAGCAGAGCCGAAGGGACTGGGCACCGCCATCTTGTGACTGTGGGCACTACCATCTTTGAGAGCAGGGCAGTCAGTTAGCATCTTTCCTCTTTATTAGATAGGATTACTTTTTTCACCCGCTTTTCATAAAGTATACCAAAGTGTAAATGTACATAAGAAAGAGAAAGAGCTGGAGCTAAAATGTGAAGTTCTGATGTGGGTACTTTTCAGGAGTACTTAGTGAGCACTACTGGTTTAAAAGGAGAATAACTGGAAGGTGAGAAGTCTAGAAACCATATCCATTTTAGGTGCTCTTGGTGTCAAGTGTGTAACCTAGAGAGAACAATTGTCATGTGGAGAAAATAGATTTCTTTCCTATCCTAAAGAACCAAACTACAGTGAAAGTTACAGGGTGATGATTTTTCTTTCCTTATATGGAAGACTATTCCTGACAAATGATACTTTTCAACAGAAAAAGCCTTCCTGAAGGGTAGAGAGTAATAAATTCTCTATCACTGAATTTTTTAGGGAAAGATTGTATCATTAAAATGTTTTAGGAGACATACTTATTGGTATAGAAGTTGGAATGACTTCTATCGTCCCTTCCTATTTTTAGATTCTCGTCTAAGTTTAAGATTTACAACTAATGTACTAAATCTGCTTCCTTCATAGTTTCTGAATAGCTTTTGATTGGACCACAAGTGTGGCCTGCAGTGACCTGGTTCCAGTTCTGTCATTGGTCCTAGAACCAAATTTCTATCTAGCATTATGCCTAATCTTGAGGGAAAGCAGGATGTGACTGGAAAGGTAGCTTAGACCCAGGGTCCCAAGTCCTTGGTCAGCCGCCTCCTGCTGCCATAGGTTTTCAAGCTCCATGTATAGATGAAAGACTCGGGGCAGAATTACTTTATAACTCTAAGGCAATTGCCTCTGAACCTCCAAATGGAAGCCCATTGTTTGTGAGCTGGAGTAGACTGCGGAATACCAGGGACTCCTTTGTCTCTTGCACAGGCCCAACAGGGGCCAGACTCTCAACGCAGGAGCTGCTGAGCTGTGGTGACTTGGCAACGGTAGTTCTCGGGTGACGCACCCAGAACCAGAGAGGAGGGAGCCTGATTCTGGGATGTGTTAAGTTGAGAGCCACCTTCTTGCAATCCAGGACCCCTCCAGGATGTTGGAGAGCTGGTTTTGGCCCAATTCTTATAGGCCAGGCCAAGGGATCCCAGCAGGGCACAAATCTGTGCACTGAATCTCTAGTTTAATTATGTCCTGATTTTTCCCCTTAAACTTACCATTCTAATGTGGAGAAGAGGCAGAGAAAGTCACACTGGAAGGAAAATGTTGTTTTCCTTCTCTAAAGCCTAAGCAGATTTCCTGAAATTGAGTAATATACAGGCAGTCCTCTGGTTATATTGGACTCAGCGTACATTGTTTTGTGGTTAAATTGCCATCGCCCATTTATTTATATAAAAAAAAGTTTCTCCATTTCAACATATGTACATATGTGCTTTATTTTTTTTATTATTTACCACAAGTAAAGTTCAGGAATTGTTATCTTTCTTTTAATTTTTTTTTTTTTTACTGTTTCACTTCATTACTGCGGTGTATGTGCTCCATGTGAGTGACATAGGTGCTTATGTAGTTGGGTTCTGGCTTATGGCAAAAATCGCGTTATGTTTCGCCATAGGAACAAATCTCTGACATAACCTGAGGACCTACTATATAGCCCTCCTTGAAAGGAAAAAAATGCTCTCACAGATCTCAGTGTTGGCCTTTTTTCTACTTCACAGTTATTTAAATTCATACATATATAATATAAAATACAAACTTCTTATCACTTCTATATGAAAACCAATACAAACTTAAAAATAAAATATAAGCAAATCCCTAAAACTAGAAAAATTTGAATTCAATATGAAATTTAGTGAAGTAATATTTTCCTCACAGTAAGTCCTGAATAGATATGCAGGGCTTCTGTCCTCACTTGCTATTTTACTTGATTCCAGCCCTATCCTCTTTTTGCCAAAATAACAGAAACCTACTGATATTGCTAGTCATGCACTTAATCTTTCTGGGGTTTATCAACCCACATCCTTAACAATCGTGTACAGATGTGGTATAGGTCAAGCTGCCAAACTCATTGGCCTCAGTTCCCTGAAATATTTTTAAAACATCAGCTTTATATATTCCCTGAAGTTTTGAAAGAACTCACTAATAAAATTGCCTTGGCAGTTATACACACATATCATTCTCTATTTTCTCCTCATCTTCTTGGTTTACTCTGGATTATTTATCTTTTACTAAAAAACCATCCAGATTTTCAAATTTATTTGGCTAGGAATTTATGAATCATTCTCATAATTCTTTTCATTTTCTCTTTTACTATAGTTATATTTTCTTTCTCGTTTTGCATTATGTGTATGGATGGTTTCTCTTTTTTTAAAAAAAAAGGTTATTTAGCATTTTCTAATTATCTGAAGTATTTTTTCTTTTTCCATTTGATCTACTTGAAATACATTTATTTTCTTTCTTATTAATGAACATGTTTATAACTAATAGAAAATTTCCTTGGAGTAAGTACACCTTATACTAATTCTCAAAAACTTTAAAATATAGCATTTTTATTATTATTCTCTAACCTGTTTTGAGTAAAAGGTAGTATGTTTGAAAATTTTAGTCATTCTTTTTAAATTTTGAGTTTTCATACACTTGGTTCTATTGTAATTTGCAGATTTTTTATATCTTAAAGTTTCTTATAGTATTTAATATTTATTCCATTTAGAATTCCAGTTTCATTCAGTATTAGTAGTTACTTTTTCATTTTTTAAAATAAACTTAGAATCCTATTTACAAATGTATAAACCTAAAAAATTAAAATACAGTTATTGACTCCTTTTACTCAAAGGTGAGGAACTTAGGATATTATATGTCCTCTCAACTGTCAGGTTTTCTTTTTCTTTTTTTTTCTTCTTTCTTTTTATTGATTTCAGAGGAAGGGAGAAGGAGAGCGAGATAGAAACATCAATGATGAGAGGGAATCATTGATTGCTTACCTCCTACATGCCCCCTACTGGGGATCGAGCCTGCAACCTGGGCATGTGCCCTTGACCAGAATTGAACCTGGGCCAGTCTGCAGGCCAACGCTCTATCCACTGAGTCAGAACGGCTAAGGCTCAGGTTTTCTTAATAAGCTCAGAATTTTATCCAGGTCTGCCCTCACACTCCTATGTTTTTACATTATCTATTAAATTGGGATGCTTTAAGCCAATGGCATGTTAAAGTAGCTACTGCCTCTTGGCAGTAATGATGAAGTTGTCCTTGCTTGCACATGTAGGCTTTTGGTTTGACTAGATAACTACAACTTCTTGATAATTCATTCAACAAACTACCTAAGAACCATTTCAAAGGATAAGAGTCTTGGTTGTTGTCTGAAAACCTGTCATTGACACTTCCTGGTAAGATGGAGAACATGTCAGCATCAAATTTTACAAAATGAATGACAATTGCTTGGAAGAAAGTCCCTGGCAATCACAGCAAAACTGACTTAAAAAATGGGGCATGGGCCCAGCTGGCATGGCTCAGTAGTTGAGCATCAACCTATGAACCAGGAGGTCACAGTTCTATTCCCACTTGGAACATGCCCAGGTTGTGGCCTTGACCCCAGTTGCAAGATGTGCAAGAGACAGCTAATGGATGATTCTATCTGATCACTGATGTTTCAGTCTCTCCCTCTCCTCTCTGAAATCAATACACACACACACACACACACACACACACACACACACACACATAAATGAGTCATTGCTCTAACCAGCGTGGCTCAATTGGTTGGGCATTGTCCCTTGCACTTCAAGGTTGCTGGTTCCATTTTTGGTCAGAGCACATGCCTATATTGCAAATCCATCCCTGGTAAGGGGGCATGCAGGAGGCAGGCAGCCAATTGATATTTCTCTCCCTCTTCCCTCCTCTCTCTCTAAAAATCAATACAAATCTTTTTTTTTAAAAGAAATGCCGCCTTGTCATCAGTTCACGCAATGGCACAGAGAACTGTTTTGTGTGGAAAACCTCACACATTATGACCCTGCATCAAAAAATCCTGGCTTGAAATGGGTAGAAGTTTTGAAATAGCTTAATTTATTTAACTTATACTTTCCCCTTTTGTGTAATCAGAGAATGCAACATGATACATTAAAGTCTTCAAAAGAATATAAAAAATAAAAATTCTAGGTGATAAAAAATAGTAATGTTTACTTGACCATGCTTTTCTAGTGGGACATAAAATAGTGGTGCCTCTTAGATTTGGTGCTGTCATAGATGTGAAATATGGAAGTTCATTTTTTAAAATGTGTATGTTATATACTTTTTCTTTCAAGAATTGATAGTTTGCCCCGAATAGCCACAGCAATCCTGAGAAAGAAGAACAAAGTAGGTGGGATCTCAATACTAGATTTCAAGCTGTTCTACAAAGCCACTCTTCTCAAAACAGCCTGACTGGCACAAAAACAGACATATAGACCAATGGAATAGAATAGAGAACCCAGATATTGATGCAAACCACTATGCTCAATTAAAATTTGACAAAGGAGGCATGAACATAAAATGGGGTCAAGACAGTCTCTTCATTAAATTGTGTGGGGAAAATTGTACAGATACATGCAAAAAAAAAATGAAACTAGACCACCAACTTACACTATACACAAAAATCAACTCAAAATGGATAAAGGACTTAAACATAGGACGGGAAACCATAAAAATACTAGAGGAATCCACAGGCAGTGGAATCTCAGACAATGGAAACTAAAGGAAAATAAACAAATGGGACTAAAAAGCTTTTGCACAGCAAAAGAAACGATTAACAAAACAAGAAAGCCCACTGTATGGGAGAGCATATTTGCAAATGTTATCACTGATAAAGGTTTAATTTCCAACATTTACAGGGAACTCAAACAACTTAATAAATGGAAGACAAATGATCCAATAAAAAAAATGGGCAACGGACCTAAATAGAACTTTTTGAAAGAAGACAGAAGGAAGGCCAAGAGACACATGAGAACATGTTCAAAGTCACTAATTATCCAAGAATGCAAATCAAAACAACAATGTGGTACCATCTCACACCTGTCAGAATGGCAATCATCAACAAATCAACAAGTGCTGGTGAGGATGCAGAGAAAAAGGAACCCTTGTGCACTGCTGGTTGGAGTGCAGACTGGTACAGCCACTTTGTAGAATGGTATGGAGTTTCCTAAAAAAAAAAACTAAAAATAAAACTCTTATTTGACCCAGTGATCCCACTTCTAAGAGTATATCCGAAGGAAATAGAAATATAAATCAGAAAGGATATATGCACCCCTATGTTCATAGCAGCACAATTCACCATAGCTAAGATTTGGAAACAGCCTAAATGCCCATCAGCAGATGAGTGAATTAGAAAATATGGTATATCTACACAATGGAATTCTACACTGCTATAAAAAAGAAGGAATTCTTACCATTTGCAGCAGCATGGATGGACATGGAGAGCATTATGTTAAGTGAAATAAACCAGGCAATGAAAGAAAATGCCACATGATCTCACTCATTTATGGAAAATAAAGAACATTATAACCTGATGAACAAAAAGATAAATACAGAGGCAGAGAAGCATCAAACAGACTGTCAAATTACAGCAAGAAGGCTGGGGAGTGTTGGGAAGGAGGGGAAAGAGATCAACCAAAGGACATGTATGCATGCATATAAGCACAATCAATGGACACAAGACACGGGGGGAAGAGGGGAAATGAGGGCATGGGACAGGGGTTAGAGGAGGCTGGGGAAGGTCAATGGGGGGGAGGAGATATATGTACTACTATATGTAATACTTTAAACAATAAAATAAATAAATAAATAAAATAGTTTGTCTTTTAGTTTGTGATCCCAATGATTTCAGCTAATTTAATATGTTCATGACAACTACTTACTCATAACTTTTTAATGCTGTTATCTCTCAGCTGGGAGCTGTCTTAAAAATAGATATTTTCTCTTACCTTAGCTCATTTGCTCAGTGGATGGAGTGTCAGCCTGCGAACTGAAGGGTTGCACATTTGATTTGTCAGGGGCATGTGCCCAGGTTCGGGCTCAATCCTCAGTAGGGAGTGTGCAGGAGGCAACCAATCAATGATTCTCTCTCATCATTGATGTTTCTATCTCTCCCTCTCTTTTTCTCTCTGAAATAAGTAAAAATATATTTTTTAAAATGTACATATATAAAAGGCTAAGTGTCCATCTGTCTGATTGATAGCTATGATGCACACTGACCACCAGGGGGCAGATGCTCAACGCAGGAGCTGCCACAATGCACACTACCATTTAAAAATAAATGGCACCATAGACCTAGCACCGACAAACCACACCTGGATTCCCCCAAATGGACACCTGCCATCTCAGGCCCTGCCACCATCTGGGAGCAACACCCCACCAAATCGCAGCCAATGTTGCCAAGACCCCATGGTGCAAAATGTGGCCCACAGTCCAGGCCCAGCCTGGAAATGGTGGCTGTGGGCGCCAGGTAATAATGTCACGTAGCAATACCCAGCTTCCTCTCCCTAGCAATTAGCACCCTTAGAGTTTCTTCAGCCCTGGAACCCAACTTACTTTATAGCCTGGTGCAAACATTTTACAGTTTAACCAAATTTTTGTGAAGCATTTCCCCATGCCTCATCTCAATTGATCCTCACAGAAAGAAGTCCTGGAGTAGGTATCTTCATGTCCATGGAAATGAAGCTAGATCTTTCAAGATAGGAGACTTGGTATAATCCTATTTTCTTTTCATCAGCAAGATGGGAATAAGTGATATTAAAATATTTCTTCTAATTAATTTTCTTTCAATGTGCATTAATCTGTGTACTGGGACACCAGTAAATTAATAAACATTTTCTCTTCTGAAATTGTTTTGGCCAATGCACCTTTGCCTAAGGTTTTGCATATTTTTTAGTATCTAATAACTATTTGATGTCATTTTTTTCTAGTCATATTGCTCAAAGAGGTTTTGCCTTTTTTATTGCTTTCTATAACTACTTAATATAAATTACAGCTTGTCTGGAAAATAATTGTCAAGTTACCCTTTTTCCCCCACCAAAAATCTCCTTTTTATTATTCAGTGATGCCATGAAATTAAATGTTTTCCTGCTGTATTATATATGTGTGTATGTGTGAGAGTGTATGCATATGTGTGTATATCTATATTTAGATAAAGATTTTTTTCTCCCTTTGTAGGTAAGCTGCTTTTAATCTTGGGTGCATGGATGCCTTTTGTGAAGGACTTCTTTTTAAGATTTCTGTATACTCATCTTTAAACAAAATGTAACATTCCCATTAGGCCCAACATTTGCCACAATGTTTGCAGGTAGAATCTTCCTTACCTAATCATTCTTTACCTGGACCCCAAGTGCCATCCTTGAAGTTGTGCTATACAGCTGGAAGTTGCTTCAAGGAAGTGGAAGGGAAGTAGGGGCCACAAAAAATTGTAATGACATTTTCTAGATGTATATTTTCTATTTTGGTTGAAACTCCTGCTATGAGGGCCAGTTCCATAAAGATAGGGGTAATACTGCCTTCTCCTGGTGAAGATGGGTCATCACTGGAGCTTTAATATATTTTTCTGTTTTAGATCGAACCCCTGCTTTGGTGAGAAGTCGGGTTATGTGAAGTGCCATAAAAGCACAGGAGGCTTCTCCATAGCTGTGAAATTTGCTACTAGAATTTCTATATTGCATACTCTATGTACTTATATAATATTTTATGTATTCTCATATACATTCAATCCACTGTATTAAATATTTTAATAGTTCTTATTTTGTAAAATTTTGTCTGTGAACTTTATACACATACACTGCAAGGATTCCCCCAGTTCATATGTTGAAAAGGCTCACCAGATTCCACAGAGCACACTCACAGAAGACTTTTATTTAGAGGGGAAGGATACAGTGCAGCAAGGAAAGGGGAGTGCAGACAATGGGGTCGAAGGAAACTCAGCTCCCTGGGGCTTTGTTTCTACACAGATCATGGTCTCACCATGACCTCCAGCTCACACTACCAAGGGGAAACTTGACTTTAGGAGAGCCCAAAGTGGAATTTCCCAGTATAATTATGCCTCTCTGGCCATGTAATTAGCCAGGTTTACATTATCAAGCCAGTTGGGAACCATCATTAAAGACATAGATACTGGGGATTAACAGGGTAGTTTCAGAGTTTAAATGGCATATCATAAATCCCATTGCCCTTATCTTGCCCAGAGTAAAAACCAGATATCTTCATATACATGGAGATGAAGCTAGAGCTTTCCAGTCTAGTTGTAAACCAACTCTATCCTCCATATCTACACAAATAAAAGAGAATCATGCAAATTGACCATCACTTTGCTATGTCCACCAGCCAATCAGGAGTAAGTATGCAAATTAAGATGGTGGCAGCCCCACCTCCCAGCTGCTTCAGGTTCTCTGGGCAGCATGAATACAGGCATGAAGTGGTCAGGTGGGGCAGGAAGCCTGCTATGAGGGAGAGGGCAGGGGGCAGAGGGAGCTACAGGAGCAGCACTCTGCCCAGAGCCAAGAGTGAAGAAGATGTAGAGCGAAAGACTAGGTCCCAGGGGCCTGAGGAAAACTGGTGCCGGCAGCCAGGGGAAGGAAGGCCTATTGCACGAACCTCTTTGTGCTCCAGTGTAAACACACACACACACACACACACACACACACATATCCTTACCTTCCAACCTCCTTCCTTCAATTAGGAAGCTAATGGGTCAAAAGGAGGATAAAGCTCTAACCAGTTTGGCTCAGTGGATAGAGCTTCAGCCTACGGACTCAAGGGTCCAGGTTTGATTCCAGTCAAGGACATGTACTTTGGTTGCAGGCACATACCCAGTGGAAAGTGTGGCAAGAGACAGCTGATCGTTGTTTCTCTCTCATCAATGTTTCTAACTCTTAATCCTTCTCCCTTCCTCTCTGTAAAAAATCAATGAAATATATATATATATATATATTTTTAAAAAGGAGGATAAAAGGAGACTATAGTCATGTTTCCTGACTTTGGCCTCTCGGACACAGCTGATCCTTGCATGGGCAATATATTACAGATGTATTATCTTTCTTAGTGCTGAGTTTTCCCAAGTAGAGGATGGTGAATAGGACACATGACTTGAAGTTTATGCTGTAGGATTAAAGGCATTCCCTAGTTTCCATCTTAATGAAGTTTTCTATAACTTACTTATTATTCATTTTGGTTTATTTCAGGGAGCGGTGGTGCTTATGAATAAGTTAATAGTGCCATCATTTTCCATGGACATCCTAAATCTTTGAGAGAGAGGAAATTCCCAGGGAAAGAAGAGCCTGCACTATGAGTATTCAAAAGCCTCTGACCGTGGTGATGATGGAGTCAATGTGAGGGACTGCTCAAATTATGTGGAGCTTGACAAGAAGAGCAATGTATTAATCTTAGCCTCCAAAAGACTGAAGAACTATCATCACGCATCTCTCCCTGGTCCCTTCCAGTCACTCCCACTCACATCATTGATTATACGTACTATCTTATAATTAACAGTGCACTTGACTATTCTTTCTAGTCTGTACAGGGGAATATCTGTGTCAGTTTTTATTCCTGATTTTTAGCAAACTAGTATAAGTACAATAAATGTTTGAATCACCATATAACTTGGGTCTAACCTTCAAGTTAGTAACTTGGATTAAAAAATGAAATGACCAAGAAACTAGAAACACCTATCAGAAAGTATATATGCAGTCCTATGTTCATAGTAGCACAATATACAATAGCTAAGATTTGGAAACAGCCTAAGGTGCCCATCAGCAGATGAGTGGATTAAAAAACTATGGTACATCTACACAATGGAATACTATGCTGCGGTAAAAAAAAAAGGAGTTCTTATCATTTGCAGCAGCATGAATGGAACCAGAGAGCATTATGCTAAGTGAAATAAGCCATTTAAAATCTCCCCATCTTTTCACCCAGCCTCCTTACCACATGTATCCACCCTTAGATTGAAGAATGGGAGACCATTCTTTTGCTTTCTAGGAAAAAAAAAAAGCATTAATATTTAAGTCCTCTACAGTCAGCAAGGGGCTGCCCAGTTTGTCCAAGCTTCAAGACAATAGATGATGCATGTGGTCACCAAGTTAGGACACTCTGTACCCTTTGTGAGAAACTCTTTAAACTTTCAGGATGTTCACAGTCTTTGCCAACCTGAACGTTCTTGGAAATGCCAGTCTGGCTATAAGGATAGGATGAGGGTTTCTGTTGTTAGATATATGACCTCCTTGATTCAGCTGCAGCAACACTGCACTGTGCTGGGAAGAACTGAGGAAAGTTATTTCTTACCTTTTCCCCAACCTCTAAATATCTGGAACTGAATTCTGAACTACAAAGTCTGAATTCTTTGAAAAGTCAATTCATTTTGACCACAGGAAACCTCTGAGCTTAGCAGCCTACTCCTAAGATCAAGAAAGATTTATAAATGTCAGGGTTTAACAGAAACTTACATATCTAGTCCTACTCTCTTATTTGGAGATGAGAAACTGAGCCCCAGAGGTAAAGTGACTCATCTCAGGTCACAAGTAAGTACATAGCAAAGCAAGGACCAGTAGTTTCCCAAGACCAGTGGCCTTTCTAGGACACCCACTGAATCTGTTACAAGTGGCTATTTGCCCTCACTACCTGTAGTGTAAGAGCCTGACAATTAGCTTTTTGGTTTGTAATGTACTTATTTAATAATAACTTTGGCTTACCAAGGCATTTATTTAGAAGACATTCATCTTGAATAAACATATTGTCAAATAGATAGCTAGATAAAGAGCGAGCTGCCTACCCATGAAGTTCCTACTTACTTATTTTTATTTATTTAAAATATCCAAGGGTGTTTTTATTATTATTATTGATTTCAGAGAGAAAGGTGGCAAGAGAGAAATATCAATGTGAGAGAAACATCTATCATTGCCTCCCATATGGGTCCCGACCAGAATGGAGCCCACAACCTTTCGGTGTAGAGGAAAACACTCCAACTAACTAAGTCACCTGGCCAGGGCTGAAGTCCCCCTTGTAGAAAGCCCTCGATGACCTATATAACTGATCACTTGAGTCACCCTGCTTTTTTCTTCCTGCACTTTAACTTCTGCTGTTATGTTTTAAATTCACCAATAAAGTGTGAACCCGTGAAGCCCTAGGTACCCTGTTTTTTACTCCAATAAATTCAAAACCTCTAGTTCCCATTCTTCCTGTGACCTAGTTCCAGGACCTGTGAGTAATAAACTAGCTAAAGTGCACCTTGCAATCATAATAAGGACAAGGCCACAACATGGTTCTGCTCAGGAGAATGTTTGTGGGGGCTGACACCACAGTATAGATCCAGGTGAGTGCCTCAGGCATTCTTAACTGATAGCAACACTAGCATAGACTGAGACAACACAAAACACCTCCATAATCTTGATTCTTGAGCTCATGATCACATGTACAAAACTCAGAGAAAGTCTGGCATTGGGGAGCTTTGTACCAATTCTGAGAGACAGGAGTTAGCATTTTAATTGTGCTTCATTTTTGCCATGAAGTTAAGAATATTCATTAACTACGCTGCACTCTCTGCACACCCCAACCCATTAAATAGACAGTAGCCAAGAAGGAGAGAGGAAGAAAGGAAAGCAATCGACAGGGAAAGAATTCGTGGTGGCAGAGCAAGAGACAAAGTTTATTTTCAAGAGGCTTCTCTATGTGTAATCTCCACACATGACTGAGTCCTAAGATCAACAATCAGGGCCCACTGAGGTTACCATGCTCCCTGGTCTGGAGCTACTTTTATCTTCCATGCTCTAAAAGTTGAGAAGGTGTGAGTTTCATTATTAACTAACCTCCAGAAAATGAGACCATTTGGGTTACACGGGCTCCGCTGCACCTCACCCGCCTGTCTCTGTAGCAGGGGAAGGAAGTCTCTGCTGAATTAATATTTACTGCAGAGCCTGGGATTGCTCTGGTAAAAAACAATTATTGAAATTCGTGGAAGGGAACTGTGACAACCAGTGACTTTGGCAAGGCTGTGTCCTTTTCAGGATCATCTAGATTTCCCTAACTCAACCAGCTGCTTTTCTTTTTAAAAACCCTAATTCCACAGTCTTTCTAAAAAATGATATATTGTTTTTTCCTTACCATTTTTTGTTGCTATGGTTTTGAAAGAAATGCTTTTACACAAAAACAATACCCAGATTTCAAACTCTCCTATCTAGACCCCCAGAAAACAGAGACTCATGTTACTTAAATATCCAATTTTCTCATCTGCTGGAGAATACTTTGTATTTTACCAGATTGAAGAATTTGAGGACTTTTACCAATAGCACCTTCCTCGGAAGGTATTTCAGGGTTTTTGCTGAGCTCTGGCTAATTCTACATGTACCAAATGATGACCCATAATTTTTAGGCCCCTCTCATTAGAGAAAGGAGAGTCAAAAACATTGCTAATTACTAATCTTAGTGCAAGCAAAACCAGAAGAATGATTGAAAAAGTAATCTGAGCTTATAAAAAATGGTTGCTGTTCTTTCATTGTAGGAGCTACAACCTTACTTGATATTATTTTAGAAATATTTTTTTATTTCTATCTAAATTCATTTTTTGGGGATGAATGAAACTCCCTCATTATCATATTTCCTAAAACTGAGACTATTTGGGACTCTTAAGCATTGTCCCTACATTATTTCAGAAACAATGGTAAAGAATTTCATTTTTATTGGCAATTTTAAGCTGTGCTTCACCTTGGCATAAATTTAAGAGTAACATACGTCAACCTGGCTCTTTCCCTTGCATGTCTCTAGCAGCTGGTACAGGCTATTCTGGAAGGAGGGAGGAGGAAAGCTCTCCACCATGTGAAAGGGGTGTGGTGGGAGCATAATTTACAGAATAAGAGAATTATGTTCTAAAGTCACTTGAACTTTCCAGACTTCGGTTGCCTGTATAACAGGTAAGAATGAATGGTCTTTATGGAGAACGAGTGGCATAACAAGAGATTTTCTCAAACTCATGTAGTCACAATTTCCACTTTTACTGTAACTGTAACAAAGTTCAGATGATGTGAAGACAGATTTGTACAAATAGGCACAGGTGAGTTAATAGGGAACATTCACATGTGCCTCGAAACGCAGTTATCAATATCTTTGCTCATTGCACATTAGAGTTAATAACCAACCAAACATTATTTGGAAAATTAGTTATTATTAACAGTGGAAAAAAATGAGCATCCCTTTATTGATAGAGCCTGGCACTATCAGCCTGGGATTTTGACTGACTGCCTCAAGGCCAGCTCATAGATATTAGTTGGTAACAGTAGTTGGCAGTTATTTGTTGAAAAAAGAAAAGAAAAAAAGGAAGGAAGGGGGAAAGGAAAGTGTTTAATTTATGTGCCATATGTAAAAAACAAATGTTCTTTTTCAAAGAAAAGGATTATATTTTGTTCTCCAGCTACAATTTTATCCACTGAGATATAGTACCATTTGCCATTGATAGCACCAAAGAACTCCTGGATAGAATCTCCCTCTTGGTAATTTTATTTTACAAGGTCCTGTGCAGTAACAGTCCCATTAGCAAATAAGTATAGGGCTCAACGGTGGGGGTTCAAGGTGTTCCAGGCCAGGAAGTCCATGGTACCTGCTAGAACTTTGTAGGTGTCACTTCTAGCAGCAGGGTCAGATTCTGCTGCTGATTTAGGGATTTCTCTTCTCTGCCCCTTCTCAAACTCAAGATAACATTAACAGAGTGAGAGGTGCTTTCTCTGGTTTGGTAGCCAATATCAATGGACTCCTGTGGTATCAAGTTTCATGAAGGAAAACAACACCATGAAGAAAGCAGAGCCATCTTAATCATTTCTTGATGGATGTTTCAAAAAAGGTTAATAAACTATCTCTTCTGTCTGCCCTAGTTGTTCAGATGTGTCTTGAAAATATGTACTGTGATCTTTAATGTCCTTGATCATAGTTTGCACTTACCAATAAACACTTTAAAAAATAGAAGACAGACATAATTACTTATTCTATAGAATTTTGTATCCCAAATCATGTCCATCATGTAAGAGAAGTAAAATATCCATTTTCACTAATCATTTTTCAGCACCAGATCCCCTCCAGTTAGAAAAACAAATATTTATTTCAAATGCTTTTATGACTTAAGGCTTCAATAATAACTCATGAGTAGGCCAAGGTTTGCTATTATTTAATCTTGGAAGAACACAGAAAGAAAAAAGGAAGGGAACATAGTGGGCAGTGTGGAATGTAGGCAGAACTCCTTTATGTAGCTGGCCATATGTGGCTTTAACAGATGAAGGGGAAATTGGGGTTAAGGTTACATATTTCTGTTCAATAAGGGTATCCATGGTGGTAGCTCTCATGGTGACGGTAGTCATCCTGGTAACCATCCTGGTATCCTTGGTGGTAACTATGGTAACCGTAGCCTGCATACTCATCTTCTGGGCAGCGCATCCCCAGTGACTGCTGAATGGCCATTTCCTGTCTCCGGAGTTGCATTGAATCAATTAAATCGTACACGATCACCATGGACCACATTGGGGAAGGATACCAGGATTTTACATTTCCATCTTTTCCAACTAGAAGCATGGAGAAGTACTCAGGGCTCACTTGAAAATAGTTACGTATGTCTTTCACCAAATGGGCTGGTACATCTTCTCGCTCAACAACAGAGCTCCCTAGAATAGAATTAGAAAAATTGTTAGTGGATTAAAGCGAGCACTCAGGAAAACCAAGTGAAAAGAAATCACAGTTTAAATGAAGAAAGGACCCATGATCTAATCTCTTTAGCTCAAGATCCAATTAAAGAAGTTTGCTATTTTTTTCCTACTGGAAATTAAATGTTCCTGCTGTGCACATAATGTCCCCTTTATAGGAATGTTAAACATATAAAACCAGTCCCCTGATTTAATCCTTGCAACATCAATTATTTAAGGTTTGTCATTAACAAAGATTATATTGTTTGTATTTCTAAGTTTATTTCCAATTAGTTTAGTTAGTTCTTTGCAATTACAGTTTTTTCTTTTGATGCTATTGTCTGTATTTTAAAAAAATCTTATTTTATTGTCAAAGGTGAAGAACACCAGTCATGTAAGCACTGGGTAAATGTATTTGAACTATTATGATTTGACACTGTCCAGTATTGTGCCTGGATTTCATATTCATTTTCTCATATAAAGAGCCTGATATTGAAAGGAAGGACTAGATATGCCCTCTGAAATCTTTAGTCACTAGTCATTTTCTTTCAGCTTCTTGTAGCCTTTTAGTATACTAGGTTATTTTTATCTGTTGAAAGGAAATCAATAAGATATAACCTATGGGCCTCATAGTACCATGGTGAGAATTAAATGAGATAATATAGATGAAAATGCTTTATAAACCAGTCAAATATTACTAGTTAATCAAGTAAATATTTGTACTATAAATTATGAGTAATTTTACATTGAGAACAATGTTAGTTTTTTCACTCCACTTCCCCTTCCTTTACACACATACTGTGTGGGCATTCACGTGCACGTGCATACACATACACACACACACACACACACACACACACACACATACACACACACACATCCTTATGTGCAAAGGAGGTGGAGTATACCCACTGTTAGCATAAAATTCAATATAATTTTAATTATTATAAAATAACAACACTGTACCATTAATCGGGAATAGTTCTAAGACTCCCCCAATTTCCTCTCCAATGCCTAAAAGCTTCAGAATGGTTATGTGGCGCAGACCTGAGAGAGAAAAAAGCCAGAGAGTTAGGTGAAAGGATTTTAAGTCATCTTTTAATTCCAAACACCAATATCTAACCATTAAAATCTCTAAGTTTAAAAAGTAGAACATAACTTGATTAGGTAGAATAATCTATTTTTAAATTATTCCATAAGAAAATACTTATACAATTGTAGATTTTTGGAATTAACAGCATCAGATGTTGTTTGCTTGGGGGGGGGATTGTTTTTATACGTTAAAATAGAATAATTTGCTCTAAAACTATGACTCTGACTTTCTTAAGTGTCAAGACGAAAATAAAGTCATCAGAACATTAAAGTATCTAATATGATCTAAACTGATTAGTATTCTGAAAAAAAAGTCACATAAACTTACATGGATTGCTTTCAGAAAAAAGACTGGAGACCTTATCCATTGTGGTGGTTAAAGAAATAATTCTGGCTTCCCTGAATAAAGTTTGTGGCTTACAAAGCAGGTTCTTATCACTTATTTAGAGGATTCAAAGGGTAGGTCACAGTTAGGCAAGCACAGTCTGCTTCCCACCCTCAGCTAAAATTTCAGGAAGGAGAGGTCATGCCTTGGCAGCTCACTGGAATTCTTTTGAAGATGAAGCACACATGGAGGGATTCAGGAGAAAGAAACAGAAGGGCAAGGGGGCTGCCAATTCATTCTCTCAAGATCTCATGGCTTAGACAAGGTTCCAGCCTAGTCAGCATAATAACTTGGGACTAATAATATGGATACTGTTGGTGTTTATTGTCCAGAAGAGAAAATTGAAAGCAGCTTTGGGAGGTCTCTTTAAGGAGGAGCTTAAAGCAAAATATTATTTCAAAAAAGTTTTTGTGGTCTTTACTCTTCTCAGAAAAGTAAAACATTCTGTTCTTTATGTTGTTGACTTGTGTTTCCCAAAAGGAAAGATCATGAATTTATTTATAAGTTGTTCACATTTCCTGTATATTGTAAACAAGAGTTTGCCTACAGTAATGTGACTTGGGCTCTATGTGCAGAGGTTTGGCTTGGTGGATAGAGCATTGGCCCTCGGACTGAAGGGTCCTGGGTTCAATTCCATTGAAGGGCACATACCTAGGTTGCAGGCTCAATCACCGATGCCACCCAGTCAGGGCACGTGCTGGAAGCAACCAATTGATGAGTCTCTCACACATAAATGTCTCTCTCTCTCTCTCTTCCCCTCCCTTCCACTCTCTAAAAATCAATGGGAAAATACCCTAGGTTGGAGGATTAACGAACAAACAAATAAAAAAAAACCAACATCACCTAATAGCTGCAGCAAAGATGTCTTTAGAAAATTAACAAGTCATGATTTTATTTATATTCTTATTGTGAAGGGTCATTAACTACTCTAGAAACTTCTGTTTTCTAGCAACCATTGGTAGCTATAAATAATTTAAAATATGCTTAAGAATAGTGTCACAATCAAATCTTATATATGTTGATATAAAGTCTTAAATTTTAACCATGATAAAAGGAGCATAAATAAAAACTGAAATGTATTTATAATTTACAGTTACTGGTACCTAGCAAGGATTCAGGCTCTGCTAGTGCTTTATAAAACTCACTCCCTTCCCTTTGATAAATCAAGTACAGTTGTATAACAAATTATTTCCCTTCCTAACAGAAGTATAAAAATAATGCTGATACCAATAATAATTTTTTTAGACAGTGGCCCCTGCTACTTCTCCACACCCAGGACTTTCAAAAATTCTTCCTTTACAGAGGTATATCTTAAATGAGACTTCAGTTGGGATTTTCACTTTTGGAATTGTCATTATCTCCATGATTCTATGTACTATGCATTTTCCTTCCCAAATATCCACATTCAAAGTGATATTAGCTGTACCAGATCACTAGAATAATAATGTTTGGTAAACACACACACACACATTAATTTTCAAAACACTGGGAAATTCATTGCAAAAAAAAAGTTCTCTATTACATGTCTTAAAAATAAGGTTCTGTTTAACAGATCTCTTGGTGCCCTTTTAAAGGGATGACAAATTAGCATGATGTACTTCAGTTAATACATTCATTCCCAACACCATTCCTGATGTATAAAAGACATTTAATTTGCGAAGTATCCAGATTACCTAAGTAAATGATGAGTATCATAACTTAAGGTAAAAGATGATAGATATAGTCTTGAGACATATATATGACATAATACAGATCGCTGACAGTAAAGCAGCAGGTATTTTCATGAAGAATTTGAGAGAGGAGAATATTGAGAGAGAGAAAAAATAGATCCGGGTGACTAAGACTCCAGTCTAAAAGCAACTTTATACTCAATATAACTGAGTAAGTGTCTGGGAATCTACAGTCTGGATTGGGGAACATTTGAATGAGCTAAGCTTCTATGTTTCATTTTAGAGTTGAGCAAGAAGAGAGTGGTGTGGGAAGGCAGAGATGACGAGGCTTCCCACTCACCAAAATTGCATGCCTGACCACTGAGGGCTGAGAGCTGCTGTGAATAGGCCCAGTCTTCATCATTAGGAGCAGAGATCACCAGCAACCGCCTCCTCCATCGGAATCTGGAAAAGAAGCAGAAGGCCACAATGACTGCTTCGAACAATAGAGGCTATAGTGTAAGGAAGCAGGGTAACTTTGGCTGTTGGTATTTTCCTATGCCCAGAACAAAAAACACTGAGTCTCAGAAACATCTCATAGCTCCTCAAAGCCATTCAACCGCATTTGCACATTTCTTGTACTTTTTCTGTTGTAACTTCACAGTTTGCCTGCTGTGGAATTTGCATGGTATGTCAGGCATGAATTTGGCCACCATGCCTGATGAGGTCACTTAGGAAGAGACACAGCTCTCAGATGCAAAGGGGACTGACCAAAATTGTATGTCCTATTGTAACAACAGAAATAAGGAATCTAATCTCACTGATATGTGAAATCTAATGAACAAAATAAACTGACAAATAAAATAGAACCAGTGACATGGAAACATGCCACAGACTGATGTATTAGAGGGAAGCAGGGAAGGGAAGCGGGAAGAGATAATCAAAAAACTTACACTGCATGTGTACATTGCCCATGGACACAGAGAACAGGATGATAAAGGATTGAGGTGGGGCAAGAACTGGGTAGAGAGGGGCAATGGGGGGAAATTGGGACATCTGTAATACTCTCAATAATAAATATTTTTTAGAGAGGAATCAGTTCAAGTAGAGTTCCCTAGGGCTTGGAGGGGGGTTAAGAACTAATTATATGTACAGAAAATAGAATAGGAAAAGAGAACTGAATTTTAAGTAGGTGACAGGAAGAAGGAAAATGGGAAAGTAGCTCAAAGGGTCAAGGAGGATTCCTGGATAACAAAGCTCTATTTACCTTCCTCAGTAGCTAATGGTTTCTCCAGAGGCAAGCACAAGTTCTAAAATGTGCCCTATCCCATTAGTAAAAACTAACACTTATAAAGTACCCCTATGAACTAGAATGGGACTAAACCTATAGTTATAGGATTTTAGAATATACTAGAGGCTCAGTGCATGAAAATTAGTGCACTTGGGGGAGGGAGGGACCTTCAGACCAGCCTGTGCCCTCTCACAGTCTGGGGCTCTTCATGGGATGTCCAACTGATGGCTTAGACCTGTTCCCTGGAGGATCGGGTCTAAGCTGGCAGTCAGACATCCCTATGGCAGCCCGGGAGCCTTCAGAGATGTCTGACTAACAGCTTAGGCCTGCTCAACATGGGGGACATCCTTAGAGCTGCCACGGAGGCTCCCACTACTGCCGCTGAGCTGGCCAGCCATGAGCCAGCTTCTGACTGAGCAGCACTCCCCCTGTGGAGGCACGCTGACCACCAGAAGGCAGGTCCTATGTTGAGCATCTGACCCCTGTGGTCAGTGTGTGTTATAGCTACTGGTTGTTCCTGGTTGTTCTGCCCTTAGGGTCAGTTTGCATTATATATAGGATAGTAAACTTGTTTCTGCTATTATAGCTCCAACACAGTAGATAGTAGGAAAAGTGTTTGTCTTATAGCCAGGAAACATTTGTCACTGCTACTTTTGTGGGCCCTGAAGCACATCTCTCAATTCATCTAAGTCTCAGTTTTTCCTTATCTCTAGAATCAAGAATAGCATCTACGTATTTCAAAGAGATGTTATAAGAATTAAACCAGAGCTCAGGAATGTAAGTTACCCATGTGATGACATGGATATAGATAGTGTCTTCACCTGCAGGCTCCTAGATGTTGAAGTGCGTTAACAGGCCTTGGACATTGTCTATCACACTGCCCATATGATAACTGATCTAACCCTTGTGTTTGTATCATTTTACAGCTTACTTGCATCTATAGCATATGTATTTCCTGTTAGAGCCCAGTGAGCACACATCGTATCGTCTCCATTTTACAGATGACAAAATGAAGCTTAGAGAAGTGAGGTAACTTGCCTACCTAGTAAATCTAAGAAGTGGTGGTAAAATACAGATTTATCTGGCCCCCAGGCCTTGGTATCCCTCATCTACCACTCTCAGTGCTCCTGCTGCTTGGCTGGTGCTGCTAGGGTCTCTGAGAGGGTAGCCGAGTGTATGCAGCCAAGGGGTAACATTATGGAGTTGTCTCAAATTCCACCTTCACCGGAGAAGGGGTTTTGCTTTCTGCCTCCAGGGCAGGCAACTGTGGGCTGTGAGTGTACTCACTGAGCTGGAAGCCAGCTTATTTTATTCATCGCTTCTCTCTCTGTGCCCCTTCTAGCCTCAGAGTGAACATGAGAATTTTCAATCCAAAGAAAATGGCCTCTTGGGGGAATAGTGGTTTGGGTGAATGAGAGAAAATGATAGTCTGATGAAATACAACCTCTGAATAGATGCCTGGAGCAAGACTTGCCAAGAATTGCTTGCTGTGACATTACATTCGCTTCCTCTGCTTGTTTTTCTTCAAAGGAAAAGAAAAACTAAAATCTCCACTGAGGATAGGGAGATGAATGTATTTGGCATGGAGGAGCAGAGAGGAGCATCTAAGATGGTCCAAAGTTTCCTGGGAAAAGGACCAGTGACTGCTGTCGGATCACAAACACGGTCTCCTGCACTTCCCCTGCTTCCTTAGGAGACACGCCAGATCAGCGCTGGCCCCCCAGCCAGCATCCAAACCAGGGCAGCCTCCCTGGCCTCACACAGAGCCTAAGGTATCGTGCAGGGAGCTATTTTGGGTGAGGTATATTTTGACTTGTTTACCTGTGCATTGCTGTCAACTGTCCTGATTGCAGAGGGATAGGGTCTGAGAGTCGGTGCCCCAGACACATCAAGGGAAGGTCATTTCCCCTAAGAAATGATTTTTCTTCTCCCACAGCCCTCCACAGGAAGATAAAAGCTCACAACTCTCAACACTGAAGGAAATAACGCCCATAGGATGTAACAAGAGATGTGTGTGTGTGATCCAGATCCTTATTTTGGACAACTTGTTTTTCTGTCACTTTAGCTTCTCAGTAAATAAAAATTATATGAGCTATGGATGTGTTTGCTTCTCTTAACCAAAATTAGTGTGCATTCGCCCACTCTTTGGGGCTTCTGTGTCAGAAAAAGGTAATTATAGACTGAACCAAATGAGTGTTGCTAAAGGTTAGACTGGCTTAGAGTCTGGTCCGCTGAAACCAGGCTTTATAGACCCACCAACAACTCAGCAAATCTGAAGGAAAATTCCCATTTGGATACTGATTTATTTATATAACTTTTAGTTAAAAAAATATTTTTTTCAGTTCTCTTTAACTGGGTTTTAATTCTGAGGTACTTGCTAAATCTCATTTTCTCACCTCTCCTCACCTCTCTCTTGATGACAAAATTCTCTAACTGGGCCTAATACTACTAATAGCTTGCATTTATTGATTGTTCACTTTGTGCTAGATACTGGGCCATCATTACCTTAAGTATTGAATTTACCTTTTATAACAATCTTAAGGATAGATACACTTATTACCCCCATTACCCCCATTTTTAAGTGAGAAAAGGAAAACACAAGAGATCAAATAATCACCCCAAGATCACACAACTAACAAGTGGAGAAATCAGAAATTAAATTCTGGGCTTTCTCATGCCTATAAGTAATATACTATTGAATTTTAATTTTTAAGACCAATGATAATGATCAGCACAATGATTCTAAGTTGTGACCACAGTCTTGTATATCCATAGAACATCCAAATCATGATCATATACCATTCTGAATAACCATAAGAAATGTACATTCCTGAAATAGCAATAAATGTAAAAGCCCCCAGGGGTTTTTACATTATAAAGAAAATATCCTATATAATAAAGAGGTAACGTGCAAATTAACCCTCACACCCTCACAAGATGATTGCCTATGACAAGGCCGGCAGGGAGATTAGTGAGGGACAACCAAACAACTGAACAGCAGGATTCGTGGGGCAATCAGGCAGGCTGGCATGGGGGTGCGGGGCAATGAGTGGCAACCAGGCCAGTAGAGGGGGGCAGTTGGGGACAACCAGTCTGGCAGGGGGCTTACAGTTGGGGCAACCAGGCCAGCGGTGGGGGGTACAGTTGGGGATGACCAGGCCAGAAGGGGGGGGCAGTTCAGAGCAATTAGGCTGATGGGGGGGCAGTGAGGGGTGACTAGGCTGGTGGACAGGCAGTTGGGGGCAACTAGGCCTGTGGCGGGGGGGCAGTTAGGGGTGACCAGGCTGGCAGGGCAGCCAATTTGGGGCAACCAAGCAGGCAGGCAAGCAGGTGAGCTATTAGAAGCCAGCAACTCAGGGATTGGGCCTCAACCAGCAGTCCAATATCCCCCAAGGGATCATGGATTGGAGAGGGTGCAGGCTGGGCTGAGGAGACCCCCCCACACACACCCCATGCACAAATTTTGTGCACCAGGCCTCTAGAAATTACATATTGTTGTAGAGCCCTATCCAGTTTAAAAGACTTTAGATGCAAAATGTGTGTACAAATCTTAAGAACCAAAGATAAGACTAATTCAAATTGGTGACTAATGTGAATGAGCATTGCAAAGATATGAGTGAAAAAAAATTGAGATAATGTAAGATTTCCTTTTCAGGTTTAAAACACAACACATAGTGATTATAAAAAGACATTCTGTCTGGGGATGGTAAGAAGAAGACCTCATGATATCTGCAGCTGAGAGTGTCACAGCTGGCCCAAATTCTTGGTTATAAATAACATCAGTGATAACTGTCTATTTTAGAGGTTGGGCAACCTGAGTTTACTGGGATGGTTCAGAAAGTATGCATCTTTTAGTCCTGATTTAGAATTAAAAATATAATATTTTCAAAGAATCAAAGTCACTGTAATAATGTATATTTCTAAAAAGATCCTATTTTTTAATATAATTTATGTTCTTGTGAAACTTAAGATAATTTGACTTAATAAAATGACATCCTTAAAATTCAAAAGTAGAATGCATAATTGAGTAATAGGTATAAATGTATGGTTTTAAGTGGAAATATCACTAAGAGTACACAGTTATTGGAACATCTGAGAGAACTTTAGATTCACTGTGTTTACAAGATTAACTTATTAAACTTATGGGTCATTTAAGTTCTCATAAATACTTTGTTTATTTCAAGCAATTAAGATAAATATTTAAATGTGAAACGTTTGAAATAATGAAGTTGTTGAATAGCTGAGCTTTCAAGCAAGATCAAACATTATCAAAGCCCCTTAAAACTCTGGGTAAAATTTCCTAAGTTATAAATAGAATTAGAGGCCTGGTGCATGAAATTAATGAACTGGTAGGGTCCTAGGCCTGGCCGGTGATCAGGGCCGATTGGGGCCTTCTGGCTGCTGGCTGGGGTCTTCCTTCATTCCATGCCACCCCCTGGTGTTCAGGACACGTCATAGTGAGCGACTGGACTCCTGGTCTCCCAGTTAAACTCCTGAGGGGACAATTTGCACATTAGGCTTATATATATAGATTATAAGACTTAAAAGTCTTATAATGTATTTGGGGCAATTAAGTCTAACTTAAATGTTTAAGGGAGAACTAAGATCAAAAGTAAACTTGTAAAGACTCTTTTCTACAAGGAAGGAAAAAAGGGGAAAATGGAAAGAAAAAAAAACATATACTTTTTAAAAACTCCCTGAGAACAACCATAAGCTCTTCTTCTTAGTCACTGACATCTAGAGGGATGACCTATAATCAGAAGTTGATGTTTTAGTGGCCCCAGGACTGAAAAAGAAGCCATTTGCTGTGGAGTTCTAGAGCCCTTTCTCAGCCAAGAGAGTGGCATAAAGGCTGAACTGAGTGGTCTTGTGGAGGCATGCACTTGCCATCACCATTCCAGGTACTTGCATTGCATTCAAAATTTGGGTGAAGAACCTCAGATTCCTTTTAGCTCTGAAATCCTGTGGTTTTAGGATGATCTTCTTTCACTTCAAACTCTAGGCCTCTGGATTCAAGATTAAAAATCATTCATTTCATATTTTCAAAAGGAGTATTAGATAAGAATGTGGACTTTGGTAGCCAGGTTATCTGACACTAGCTGAGTGAGGAGAGAAAGTTACTTAATCTCCATGATGTTTAATCTGCAACATGACAATAGTTATAGTATTTAGATCACTGGATTGTAGTGCAGATTAAACCCACAAAAGAAGGTTAAGTACTTGACACAGAGGTGAGCATACAGACAGTGATCACAGCAACCTTGGGAGAGATATAGGGCTACTTACTTATCTTTATTTTCATTTGTCCCTGAGAGATTTTTAATTAAGAAACTTAAGGGCAAAATAGCTAGTAAATTGCAAACCCAAAACTTAGATGAATATTAAGTCCCATGCTCTTTACATATCATGAGATTACCACCTAAGAGGCCCACACTTCCTGAATCTAGAGAAAGTCAGATTATTATTTCCACATCATAGAATTCTTGATTCTCTGACTCGCTTATGGAGAATCTGCTTTATAGATACAAGTAAGGAAGGTGTGCCTGGAGTGATACACAGTTAACACTGAGCTGCCACGCAAAAGCTTGCTCCAGCCGAAGCCGGTTTGGCTCAGTGGATAGAGCGTCGGGCTAGGGACTGAAGGGTCCCAGGTTCGATTCTGGTCAAGAGCATGTACATTGGTTGTGGGCACATCCTCAGTAGGAGGCGTGCAGGAGGCGGCTGATCGATGTCTCTCTCTCATTGATGTTTCTGGCTTTCTATCCCTTTCTCTTCCTCTCTGAGAAAAATCAATAAAATATATTTAAAAAAAAAAAAAGCTTGCTCCATTTCAGGAGCCTCTCAGCCACACAATTCAGTTTGGGTGAGTTTACTTGTTGTAGGTGGAATTAGAGCAGCTTTGTACCTCCTAGGGCCCCAAAGACCCTATAGAATTTTTATCCAACATGTGGAAGGGGTAAGAAGGAAAGACATGAAGAGATTTTTTTTTTTTACATTCTTTTCTGTATGTATAGAAAAGAGCTTCCCTACAACGGTTTGCTATAAACCACTCTCCCCAGAGAATCAGGGAGTGGATCAAGAGGATTGTTCCTTCTAAGGTCCTGGTAGGGCTTTTGTTTTCTCTGCAGAGTTGGAAGGAAGCAGAAAATCAAGCACAATGTTCCAAATCTGGTTTGAAACTAGAAGGGGCCTAATAAATAAATGAGTAAAATAAAATTGTTGTATACAAAGCCCTCTAAGTTCACTGACTGAATAAAGTAACCCTCACGGGGCAGAATTCTATTTTGTGCCCAAAAAGGGAGCAGAAAAGATTTATCCAAAGCCATTAAATCAAGCTTGCAGCTGCCCCCAGCCAGCCTTGTGACCAGAGCCACTTCTGACAAGGCAAAGACGAAGGCCAGTGGCCAGAGGGCTGGGAAGCAGACAGACCTTTCACCAGGGAAGATCGCTCTCTGCACACATCTGCTCTGTGCTTCCTGGGTGTTTTCATTAGCTCACCCAGAACACATTCCCACCTGCCTCCTCGGAGACTCCAAAGGGGATATACCTGGATAGGAAGTTCTCCAGTGACTGCTTTTTGTCTTCCTTGCAAACAATGCCCTCCTTCTTCTGTTTTTCCATGTCTTTGATTCGGGACTGGAAAGTATCGATCAGATCAAACACAGACTTCATTGCTATAGGCACCTCATAGTATTGCTGTTTAAGAAAGAATAGAAAGTATATAATGTATAAGCGTGTTTCTTCCCTCTGCTCAGAGAATAGGGAGCCTGG
>JAAGEH010000286.1:8443412-8492001 GCA_011751065.1 Lasiurus cinereus | reverse complement strand
GTCTCTGCAAAAGTGCTCATCTTAAAAAATAGCTGCCTTGCTCTAAGTTACACCCATACTAGGGGACAACTCATATTCAATGGTTGATGCAATGTGTGTGTGTGTGTGGGGGGGGGCATAGTGGGAGGGGAGACTATAGATATAAAGCTATTCTCTTTACCTTAAAGTGAACAACTCTGATGGGCCAACCTCATTACAATTCAAATTCTCTCCCTTTGTCATCTAGTATTCCTCATCCCTCATTGGTATTGTTCCTGGGGATATTCCTCATTAACTTCCTGCATGCAAATCTCAAAGTCTCAGGATCTGTTTCCCAGGGAACCAACCTGTCATAGACCCCAGGGAGGGAGCAACTTGCTCAAATTCACAAAACTAGTTAATAACAGAGTGAGGGTTAGGACTCAAATAAAATGACCTCATTCCTTTCCAGTGCTCTTCCTGCTTTACCAAAACATGTCACACTCAGGATGGAAAGGATCCAGGACCAAGATTTAAGGCAAACTTTGTTCTTCTAGGATGTGGCAAGAAACTAATCTCATGGTCTGGTTTCTCCTTTCAACTAAAATATTTTCTGAAGTGTTTTGACTGAACATGAGAAATAAACCATTCTGCACTTTCAGACTTCAGAAATATCTACATTCCAAATGAATGTTAGAGTTGAGCAGGAGAATCTGCCAACAAGAAGCAATAAAAGCACTGATTGACACTGGATCCAACTAGGGTGGTGGCAACTCTGTGGCAAGACAGAGTCCACTTCTGGCTGAATACTGAGTAAGGTACATGTGAGGCCAGCTCCTGTCTCCAGCTGCCTGCTCTCTGCTATGGTCTGCATTCCGTCTAAATCAGGGATGGGTGAACAAGAGTGTCTCTGGGAAAGAAACATAAATTTGGCAGCTTCTTGTTTTGCCAAAGCTCTGTAGTCCTTGTCAAGGGTTGCATGGCTTAGAAGCAAACATTTGGTGGGGAAGCATCCATTAAATGTCCATCTGCTTCTGATCCAGTTGAAATGATTCACAGATTCAAGCCTATTTGATGGAATTTGGTCATTCCACATAGCCTTCTCCAAACTTAAGAGTACTGAAGAGGGACAGGGAGAGGGTGAACTCTGCTGTGTCCTGATAAAGACTGGCCCTGCATGTGGGACATTTGTCTGGTTTTCCATCTTTTAATAATTCCAACTCCAAAAGTTGGGGTCAAATTCAGGTAATAGCTCTTCTATGTCTGACCATAAATAGCAATGACATGCAGAAAAATTCAGCGTCAATTACAACTTGTTAAACACCCATTGTCCCAGGCATTATTTGAAGTTTTCATCTGTGACTGCTTCATCTCTGTAATATTCATGATTTCTCCTCCTTCCACCCTCCCATCCCTAAGTGCAGCCCATACCATCAATGTCTCTGGATGACTTTAGTTTCTCCCATTGTTTTGGAAATTCCCTATCTCCTCTTGCACTTTTTCAAAGTATGATCTACTGTCTCTCTTCATCACAATCACATTGAGTTCATATTAAAATTACAACCCTTGGATCCAGACCACTGGGATTAGAATCACTAGTAGGGAGACCCAGGAAACTGCATTTTGACAAGTTTCCTGGGTGATTGTTACACACACTAGCAGCAGAGATAAAATTCATATCCTTGGCATAGCATACAAGACATTTAAATCCTGGACTCAGCCTGTCTTAATTAGCTATCTCTTAACCCATCTTCCATACATTATGCTCTATCTCCCTATTTTCAGTATCCAGAAACATGCCTTCCCTTTATGGCATGCTAATCCTGCCCTTATTCACAGGGGAACTCCTCATTAGCTGGGTAACTTGTCTTTACTTGACCTGCGCACTCATAACATTTTTACATCCTCTATAATAATGCCTATCACCTTTCCCAGTAACCAATTATTTACACATCTGTTACCCTACTAGATAGGTGCACTTCAACAATAGGAACTGAGTCTTGATCATAGATCATCTTCTAAGTTCTTGTAGCCTGGCACACACACAGGCACTTGACACAGATTTGATAATCATGAAAACGTCTCCTAAAAAAGATTCACATGAAAAAAGAGGGTAATGAGGGATAGAGCAAAGAAATTGAGCAATTCTGGTCTGTACAAAACCCACTATGAAACCCTTACACTTTCTTTTATCTTTTGAGCCCCAAACACAGCCAATCCAGTGCAATTTAAGAAAACATACTATATATATTCATTTTTTTAAATTTTGGTTTTCATGTATGAGATCTAAAAATTGAATTAATCATATATATATATATATATATATATATATATATATATATATATATATATATAATGTTTCTGTATATTATCATGTTTTGACACTTTAAAAAGCCTGGGGAGCAACTGTCCCTCTGGGCTAACCAATTCTTAGAGATAGCAAAGGGCCAACCAGGGAGCCGGTCTTTGAAATGCAAACTAACCAATCCAGAGTCCTAGCCCCTTTCTCTTGCCCATGGAACCCAGGAGACAATATTTCTCTGCCTTAATCATTCCAGGACTAGGTACTAGGGACCAACCCTATAGCCCAAACCCCACTAAAATCATTCATACTAACCAATGTAAAACTACTCACCTTATCCTGCCTTGCTTTTTCCCATGGAAACCCCAATTAAGACTGTGGCCTGGGCTCTCTCCTCACTCTTGCTTCTGCTTCCCCTCCAAAACCTAAAGTTTCTCCTGTGGCCCTGAGAGGCATGCTGCAGCTTCCTCTCTGGAACCTGTGAGTAGTAAATTCTATTTTCCTTTGACATTCCAGTCTCTTAAATGTCATTCCGTATGCTGCACTATTCACCATCAGACCTTAATAATGTCCTGGGGTAACATAAAACATAAATGAAACATTCTTACACAGCATTTAAAATATGACTATTTTATTTAAGAAGTCAGTAGGAGCCAAAGGTCTCTCTATTGTACTTTGGATAAATCTGGAGAGCAAGATTCCAGCAGATGCTAAATTGCTTTTATCTCAAGAGTATTGCCAGGATTGCCAAGTAGTCAGTGGTAGGTTATTTCAGTTCAGATAACCTTGGCCTCCAGCTATGGGATTTACTTCCTTTTAAGTGGAAACAGATCAATTCAAATGACTTTGTAGTTGATCTGCTTGCTCCTGTTTTACTCCCTGGGTGGTGAATGGTTGTTTGCTTAACATCAGTCATTGCAGGAGGAGTGACTGGGTTACACTGATGGATCAGACTAGCCTGGCCATTTCTGATCACAAAGCTGCTGCTCTCACTTGGTCCCTGGATAGAGTAATCTGTTCTATATATGAAGAATGGGTCCTGCCAGGTAGTTTTCTATCCTGCACACTAACTCTACCAAAACTTAAAAGTTATTTATAATTTAATTGAAAAATATATTCCAGCATCTTTAATGATTTCACATAGTTTACCAAATTAAAGTTTGGATTCTTTGTCCTGGTATTTGAAATCCTCTAAAATGTGGTGCCAACTTACATTTCCAGCCCTCTTTCCCCTTCTATACCCAATCTTCTGCTCTAGACTAAACCTAGCTGCAAATCAGAATCATTTGAGCATCATTTTTTTTAAAGAAATTCCTCCTGGATCCCATTTCCCAACTGAGTCAGTATCTTGTAGTATGGAGGGGAACTGACAGTGCGAGTGTTTCGTGCCAATCTAACAGAAAAATGAGTAAAGGACACTAAAAATAAAATATAAATGCTGCTTAATTATATGAAAAGGTGTTCAGTCATATTCATAAATAGAGAAATGCCACCCAACACTACACTATAACACCATTTTTCACATATCACATTGGCTAAAATCATTCACAAGTTTGACTATACACTCTATGAAGAGTTTTGGAGAAACAGTTATACATAGCTGATGAGACTGCAAAAAGATATACTTGTATAGAGGAAATCTGTTCTTATCTACCAAAACAAAAAACATTTTCCATTTGGTCCAACAATCCTACTTCTACATATCTACTGTAAAGATATACCCATATACATAGAATGACAAGTGTATGAAGTTATTAATTGTGAAGTTGTTTATAAAAATACTGAAAAAATCTAAGTATTTATCTACAAGGGGACTAAAATAAACTATAGTAGAATAAATCTCACAATGGCTTAATAAAGAATGTGAAAGATCTCTATAAATTCAAAAGGAAAGATCTCTAGGAAATATACTTAATTGAAAAAGCAGAACAGCATATATTATATACTATATTTTGTATTAAAAGAAGGGGAATATAGGTATTTATATTTATTTGTGTTGGCACAAAGATGTACTAAATGAACAAATAAAAAATCATAAAAATACCTATGGGAGCAGGAGTAACAGAGTCAAGGGGCTAGAAATGGGTGTCAGACCTATTTGTGTATATCTTTTTATAATCTCTGAGTTTGGAATTTAAAAAATGTATCATTAAAACAATTTAATAAAAATCAAAAGGTACTAAAAAATTTACTTAGTTTCAAGGCACTTCTGTTAAATCAACTTACTTTTAAAAATTATGATATTTATAATACCTTCTCTGATGGCAGCACTACATTCTTCAAACACTTGAAGCATTTGATTTATGAGGTACTTTATACTTCTTGATTGTCAGGGGCTGATCTTGACACTTATACACTGGATGATAGAGGCAGCTGAGGGCAGTGGAATGGGATGACTAAACAAGTTAGGAGACAGCCTCTCTAGCCTCTAGGGCACAGAGTGATTGATAATCAAAGACTAAATAAACAGAGAAGGACACTGCAGCCAGTGTCTGAAAATCTGCTTACTCACCCAGCCTTGCCTCCCAGCACAGGGTGACAGGGTCTAGAGAAGGCAGCTGCCAGACAGTGTCACCAGTGATGAAAGGAGGAGTGGAGGCAAAGGGTCAATTTTTCAGGTACTCCTTGAGGGAAAGTAGCATTTCTGCATTTTTATGGATCCTGGTAGTTGTGAAACTTATCCTGAAAGAATAATTCTCTACAACGGGATCAAAATCAGAGAGTGTTTTATGCTGAAATGTATTCTTCTATACTCATATAAGTTTGGAAATTTTTTAAAGAAATTCACCTATGAATTCCATATTCCATCCTAGATCAATATTTTATTTTATTTTTAAATATATTTTTATTGATGTCAGAGAGGAACAAAGAGGGGGAGAGAGAGAGAAACATCAATGATGAGAGAGAATCATTGATCGGCTGCCTCCTCACACCCTTACTGGAGATTAAGCCCGAAACCCAGGCATGAGCCCTTGACTGGAATCGAATCCAAAACCCTTCAGTCCCACTGAGCCAAACCAGCAAGGGCCTACATCAACATTTTAAATGCCACGAGCAATTAAGAATGCTTTTATGTGTTAGGTAATTTTATACCCTCCTATTTAACACTTTGGGCTGGCAAAAGCAGATGGGCTTATGCTGCACTGGAATTTGCTCAAGCCTGGATAAGTTTGTTAAGCTGATGCTTAGTCTATCATGTACAGTTCACATACATTTAAGATAGAGCAGGTGGGAGGACAGCTCACACTGGAATTATATGTGGGCCTCTGCTTTTTAGGTCCAGTAAAAGCCTGGAAGAGTACAGAGTGCTTGATTTATTTTTAAGGAAAGTAAGGCCATCTGATAGATTTCCAGCTGAAAATCGGTCAAGGCTGGAGTTTGGTTCAATGAGACCATGAAGCATGCCAATTCCTACTTTCCCATGGCTGACTCGAGACTTGGCTGAAGGTACTATGGCCTTTCCCATAAGGGTAACCTGGGACATGACACAAAGACAGAAAGGCCTTCCAGGAATTAAGTGAGAAACAAGATAAAAGCACCCCAAACCATGTCCAAGCTGCCATTCAGTGACAGGCAAACACCCAAATCACAATACCTGACTTCTAATAGGGCAAAAAAAAGAAAACTTCAGTCCTTCTACAGTTCATATTCAAGCCAGATGTCTAGAAAACAGCAGGATTAATGCTAATATTTTGTCAAGGCAGCACCAGATGCTTATAACAGAACCATATAGAGGATGGGGTAGGAGACGTAATAATTTTCCAAAACATCCCTCAAATAAGGCATGAGAATTCTTTGTGAGAGAGTCGGTGGTTAACGCATTTGACACTGGGAACACCTGGGGAAGAATTTTCATCACCAGCCAGAACCCGTTCCTGCACTGGATTGAATACCTACTTCCTCTCCAGACATCTGGATTGTAATTGAGCTCACTGGCTCAGGCTACTATTTGAAAATCCAGGAAGCAAATGGTTGAATCCCAGTTAACCACTGAACATGTGCCTTTGGGGTATTATCACCAGGAGTAGTAATATAGCCTACCTTTGCAGAGCAGTTGTGAGGGTTCACTGTCAACATTCTGTAAATAGCAGAAAACGATTACAAGTATTTATCATTATAGGAGCTCTACTCCCTATGACAGCTCACTGACCTCCAGATGCCTGCCAGAACTGATGGTGGAGATGATGACCACAGTAATAGTGCTCATTATGTGACAACTATTGACATACATTGCCTTATTAAATCCTCATAGTAGCCTGGAAATACAGACAACTATGTTCTAAGCTGAGAATTTGGAAGTAGCATGGCCCAAGATGTTCACACAACAAAGAGGCAGTGACTGTGCTTTTGAAATTATTTGAACTTTTTTGGTGTCTTCTGTTTGTATGCCTGTTGTTTCAGTTAAGGTAAGGACATTTAGTTGTTGTTGTTCCCGCTGCCAAACACACACACACCGAACATCCACAGATAAATCACTGATCCACAATGGCTTAGGGTGGGACATTGGGAAGGATGCTTTTAATTTTCCTTTGGATCTATGTCAGGAGGGGGAGATGGGCTAATGAAAGAAAATATATAACTGAAACTTCCTACCTGAATACATTCTAGAGATCTACTGTACATGTGCCTAAGGTTAGCAATATTGTACTATGGACTTAAAAATCAGGTAAGAGGGTTGATCTCATATTGTTTTTACCACAGTAAAAATATGACTTAGAAAGCTAGACCATATTAAAAACCAAATTGACATTATCATGACATAATTATGACTATGTGTTCAATTATATTAAGATCACATGACGGGAAAATCTGTGAGCTAATGTGTTATATGTATTGAAGTTAAACGTTAACTAATGGGGAAAATCTGTTTTACATCCTTTCAGATGTTTCAGATGTAATGTATTTTATGAAAAACATAAAGAATATATAAATGGTAGAATATAAAGTATTTTCTTTATAGTTAAATGAGAATAAAAAAGTAGACAAAGCATGTAAGAAAAAGGGTTTTAAAAATAAACCCCTGCCCTAGCTGGTTTGGCTCAGTGGATAGATTGTCGGCCCTCAGACTGAAGGTTCCAGGGTTGGATTCTGGTCAAGGGCATGCACCTCGGTTGCAGGCTCCATCACTGGCCCTCTAGGTAACTAATTGATGAGTCTTTCTCACATCCATGTTTCTCTCTGTGTCTCTCCCCTCCCTTCCACTCTCTCTTAAAAAATCAATGGAAAAATATTCTCAGGTGAGGACTAACTAACTAACTAAAGTCCTAGAGATGTAATAATAGAGAATAAATAGGTGGGGCAGATTTGGGGCTTCTGACGCTGAGGCTTAACTTCTCACAGTAAGTCTTTCAATGTTCCCAGGGGAACTGCAAAGAGTTAGATCTCAGCTGGCCAATGACACTTCAAGAGTCCCACATGCATCATTAATATGAAAAATTGCGAAAACTCTACATTCATCCAAATTCTTCTGCTCTCCAAAAGGACTTGGGCATAGTTCAGTCCTTATTTCAGTGACTTTTCATTTATCTTAACAGCTTCTTTCAGCCCTGGTTCATTCCCTCCCCAGCCTTGCCAGACTCAAGCAGTTTAAGGGTCTGGCAGGTCCCCATCTGTGAGTGAGTTGCCTGCAGCATGAAGGCTGCAGGAAGATCAGATGATGTTACTCACAGGCAAGAGGACTCAGAATCCAGAAGAAAATTTCTAAATACCTTTCTGGTTCTCCCTCTGATGTATTACTTCTCTCTTTTTTCTCCTCTTTACTGGCTTTCAAACCATAGAATACTTGCATATTTTTCATTTAAAGTGCCAAAAACTTAAACCAGAACCATCGTAAATGGTTATGCAAATAAACATTAGGCACAACTAAACTTTGTTGCCAAAGGAAAGAATCCTCTGGGTATCTGAAGTTTCCTGTGATTCCCCAGGGACCTCTCCCATTCAATTTGTCCCACCTTAGCTAAGAGAAAAACAATAATATAATTAAAATGGTTAAGAGAACCTAGCTGGAAGTGGTCGATTTTCATGGTGCTGTTGTTGACAGGGCCAAAGATGGTGATCACAGAGATTTTCCTGGTGGCCATCTTGCAGAAACTTTCCAGATATTCATCTCGCTGTTGCACATACATGTTGTTCCCAACCTTAGGAGCGGTGATCAGCTGGAGGTGGGCGAAGGTAAGCAAATATTAATTCATACCAATAGTTTTACACTGAGGCAAAATCCAAAAGATGACTTGGAATAGAGGGTTGGTAGTGACTTGACACAAAAACTAAATTAAAGTTAAGCTAAGCTAAACTAAACTACAGTAGACTATATGGTTTTATTGGATAGTTAGCATAATTAGGGCCAAAAGACTGTTTGTAAAGGGTTTTTTATTTTTAGATGGTTCCAGGAAGCTTAGATTTTTCTCCTCCTTTCTACTATTTACATTTTTTACTAGTGTCCATGTGTCTTGGTTTTACCACTTGTGAACTCTGCACAGCAGAACTTACTGTGCAAGGCTGTTGTGAGCACTGCATAAATACTTGGCATGTAAGAATTGCTTGACAAATCTTACTTATCCTAACTGGTTGCTCTGACATTTGTGAATTGAATAGTTACTGCTATTATTTCATGTCTCACAGGATTGAGAGAGTTTCATAGCCAGGCCTTGGGCACTCTGGAACAACCGATGGCTGATGTCTGCTATAAACACTATCTACTCATCATTTGCTAACTCATCACTTGGCTCAGAAGTCAGCCTCTATACATGTTATCCCATTTGATGACATTCAAATATATTAGCCACTTCTCTACTTGTCCATCTAACCTTATAAAATAATTCTGAAGTCTGTCACACTGCATTTCTCAGAAGGAGAGGTTACCTTATTGCAACCTCTTTCAAATTCTTTCTCAAAACGGTTAATATTTGGTCCCAACTTGATCCTGCTGTTTATTTTTCTCTGTCAGATATGTTTATTGCTTCCTGTAGGCTTTCCCTTTTAAGAATTGTCTATGCTTTATTCCCTCATGGAAATAAAGATGTGTTCAATAACTTTAGGGCGGATTATTAACAAAGGTTTTCTGGGATAAAGTTATATTGCTTTCTCAGATTGTTATTTATTTTAAGTAGACATGATTTCATTTATTTTTTATTTTGTGTTTATAAACCTGTTTAGTTGGTCATGATGGGTAGAATATGCTTGTTTAAGAAATGTAATTTTCCCAAAGGAAAAATAATCAAATTTATTTATTGATTCTACTTAGCCTTAAAAAAGACTTAAGGTGGCTATAAAAAGAGATAGTAATGGCATTTTGGATTTGTTTGTTAGTTTTTACTTAGCTATATGACATCTGAAAATATTTGCTTAGGTGTTTATGGTAACCCAAATCTTGGGAGTTTTATTTTCAGTTGGGATGTTTTATGTTTTTCTTGCTGGTTATTCTTTGCTTACAAATACACTATTTTGAGATAAATAAAGTGAATGTTTAAGTGAGAATACAAAATAGTCAAAACAAAGGTAAGATTTACTGCTTATGATTTTGGACTCCCTACTCTAAATGAAGAATAAGCCCATGTTTAGAATATATTTAGAGAAGTCTCCAGGGCACAGTTTCCCAGAGGCTAAATGACTGATAATTACCTGCCTCTATAATTTCAAATCCATACAGAGACTCCATTTTACTCATCTCACACTTTGTCATGAACCTTTTAAGTCCATGGACAGACCATTATATGACAGGATTTCAAGAGTCCTCAAATTGCTCTGTGGTCTTCTCCCCCTCATACAAACCAGATAATTGAGAATTTCACACGATATATACAGAACCTCATTCTCCCATCTGGAAGTTTCTCCCAGGAATCTGTGAACACAATAATCTTAGGCTATGGATACCCAGTAGGAATCACACTATAATAACCAGGAGCTCTAATAATGCTTATTTTTGCCTTCGGACCTTTGAACAAGGGTGCCTTAACCCACCTTGAGGTGACATTCATCTTTCATGACTCATTTCCCAGTTTCTGGCACTCAATGATCTTGCCCTAGGCTCTCTCTTGCTAACCTTTTTTTCTTTATGTGGCCTCTTCACCCATAGCCAGACCATTCCAAATTATGACATGAAAGAAATCTTGGCAGAGTAGCACAAAGAAATGGTGATTATAGTCAAAGTTGGAGGGCCTGCATTTTAATCTTTATTCAACTCCTGGCTTCCATGTAGCCTTAATAAGGTCATTAAACCTTTTGAACCTTACTTAGTTTTTTCATCTTTACAGTAAAACAACTTCCCTGCCAACATCACAAAATAGTGAGAAAACTAAGCAAAATAAATAAAAATATGTGTGTAAGGCCATGTGTACCCAAGTACTATACATGTATGTCGCCTTTGAATAGTTCACCCACATTCCTTCCTCTACCTTGGCCTATATTGCTCATCCCACCCAGAAAACCCTCTGGTCTCCTCCAATTTATCTGAGGCTGAGACATTCTTCAAATGCAGCATCCTCCCTAAAGTCTTTTCTATCTCTCGATGATCACTTCTTCCTTTTAATTATTGTTCTTAGAGCCTGCCCTGTTCACTTGGAATTTATGAATTATTTTGATTCACTATTATATTTTATGCTTATGGTACTGAAGCCCCAGGCCCTATCACTGCTGTGCCCGTGGTTATTAGGAGAGCAAACTCTGGCCCACATCCCTCAGGTTACGTGGATCATTCCAGCCAGGAGAAGAGAACGACTCAGAAACACAGTGGTCCCCTGCCTATGAGTGTCTAGCTGCAGCCCACAAACCAGTAGGTTTAATCTGTTCCTAAAGTTCACATCAGGGAAAATAGAAGAGGCTGGTCATCTGAATATATTTTAAGGTTTCTTTTTCTGTGTTTTGACATCTCCATCCAATTAATTTTCTAGTTTGGCAGTATTTCAAGCAGTACTTAAAATGCTAACCATTTCTAATCCCTTCTTCCTAAAGAGAGCATCCTAGGACTTCTCAGTAAACATTATTGTCTGGTACTTGGCCTCTTTTCAGTTTGTGGGCAATAAATCAGGGCATGTCTCTTAAATTTAGAACTGCGTTGTAGTTCTTTTTTATGTTTCTGTTCTAACAGTGTGTTGGCACAAGAAGCCTCAGAGTATAATGAAGCCAGTTTACATTAATAAAGGGAGCGAACAGGAAATGTTAGGGGGAAGTATTTTAATTCTGAGGTTATTCTACATATTGTGTTAGGCTAAAAACACTAGATATTTATGAAATTCTGGAAAATAGCACTTAAAATAGCAGTCTGTCTTAGTAACCCAGAACTTTATACCCTTTTCTAAAATTAAATCAATTAATATATTGCTATTCCAATATCCAGATTTCTGAAGTAAGGTTGAAAGTATCAACCCACTTGAATTACCAGAGCTTCAAAGAACACTTAAACTTGAACTTGAATCTCTGCAATTCAGCAGTAGGAGACCTCTTGTCAATTGACAAGTAGGTAGATTCTTGACACAAAATGATGGTTTGACTGCTTCACTCCACATAGTCCAATGTTTAAGTGATAATTATATTCTCACCATTGTCATCCCCACACTGACACCAGCTAGTCTGAGGGATTAGGTTAACTGAGATTCAATCTATTGTTCTTGACTGACTGCCGGAAAAGCCAGCCAGTTGAAGTGCAGAGAATTAGCTGGGTATTCAAGGCAGAAATTCTACATTGGTGCTTCACACAAATGTTGACAACTGATATGCCTTAGCATTTATCTGAGTAATTTAAAGTGTGAAATGAATTTTTAAATATCTGTGTTAGAAAAATTAACAGGTAACTTTCCCCTTCACTTTATGGCATATGCCCATATTCACTCCACAGGAATGGGGGAATGGCTTGAGCATGAGCTTTAAAATCAGACATACCAGAGCCTCAATTTCTCTAAGCTTCTGTTTCCTTGTCTGTAAAATGGAATTAAATCTTTCTTCACGGGATTGTCATGAAAAATTAAACTGCACAGTCTCAAATAGCCCCTGGCAGGATGTGCCCCTTTTCTTTGACAGACTGTGAGGCAGGGGGTTTGAAGAAATGACGTCAGGCCCAAAAGAGGACACCTCGGTCCTCTTGTAGCTCCTTTGAAGGCTTGTGGGATGCTGTTCACCCAGCTACAACCTATACCATTGCTCCCAGTGTTTCTCTAACTAACTGCTTAAGTAGAGGTTATGTGATGTTTTCACATCTAAAAAATGATACTAATAAATGCAAAGCATTGGAGGTTTGTGATAAATTGTAACAGGGTACCAGGTTACTGAAACGTTGGAAAGATAAGCTCAAAGGCCAGCACAGTTTCTTGGAATTCAAACCTCATTTAAATTTGAGCTCACTTGTTAGACTGAGGCCAGTTAGAGGTATATGTTGTCAGCTGCACTTGAACAAAATGCAAAGCCTTATTGAATATTAATTGAACCCCCAGCTTCCTGAATAACATCAGCCATGTTGGATGAGGAAAATGAGTGGAAAAACGATCAATGGAACCAACCATATCTTTCACCCAGAGACTCAAGTCTCCTTTCTGTCTGGTCAAACAGTCTTTTCTCTCCATCTTTTGATATTGCATCATGTTTATTTTATCTTGTCTTTTCTAATCCACTCTTATTTTAGATGTCATTAGTTATTTAGAAAACACAGTTCTGATATAGTCATCAGCTGAGCACATGGGGATTACAAGGCTGAAATGCCTCATGTTGGGGCATTCTGTGTAATAACAAAACCAGTCCTCTTACCAGCCACCAAGAGCAACGTTGCCATGAGCAATCCCAGCTGGTTTCTGTTTTGCCTCACATGACATCAGCAGAAGCTGTCATCTGAGTTTCATTTGCTAGAAATTTATGATCAGGGATACTGTTAAAAGCAGAAAAGACCCAGCTGGGCTTTCAAATCTCTGACTAAGGGAGTGGAGAGAAAGGGAGGGAAATAAAAGGCATGACTAATACTAGGGATATGTATAAAAACCCTTTTCTTTTGACTCATAAACTAGCGGTAATGGAAGTATTTACCCATAGGTGCACAATTACAATCCTGACAGTTTACCCATGATTATTTTTGCCTGGTTAAAACCTGGCCACGAGGAACACTTTGCGTGCCTTGTTGGCTAAATGGCAGGTTTGGGTGATGTTCTTTAGCAGGCTGGACAAAGTCCCAAGTACTCAGGATGAGGGCAACAGAGCACACCACGAATGCTTTCTCCCAGCCCAAAGAGAGCAGTTTCTCCCCCGGGGGTTCTCTAGCAAACCATTTAAGTACCAGGCAGGGTTCTACTCTGAAATCAGTGATTCTTTAGTTCTACTGGAACAGTGGTTGGCAAACTCATTAGTCAACAGAGCCAAATATCAATAGCACAATGATTGAAATTTCTTTTGAGAGCCAAATTTTTTAAACTTAAACTTCTTCTAATGCCACTTCTTCAAAATAGACTTGTCCAGGCAGGGCATTTTGTGGAAGAGCCACACTCAAGGGGTCAAAGAGCACATGGCTCGTGAGCCACAGTTTGCCGACCACTGAACTGGAACATTCCCATTTAAATTTATGTACTCTGAGAATAACTAAGTAGCTGTTAAACTATTCTGGCAACCTATTCTCTGCTACCCTTAGTTTATATTTTACTTTAAGGCTCTGGTTAAAACAAGTAACAACATACAAAAAATAACACACACACACACACACACACACACACACACACAACCTGTAGAATCAATAAAAACTTGGGTTTTGTCCTAACACATAAATACACTATTGATGGGACAGCTGAGAGAATTTAAGGACATGCCCCATCCATGATAAATACCACAAGGGACTCTGCTCTAAATTACACTTCAAATGAACATTTAAACGTTTGAAACCACTAAAGATAGATGGGTACCAGAGTCTCTCTGGCTCAGACCATTAATCACAATTTAGGCCAGATTGGGGAAAAAAACTAACCTCCCCCTCCCCACCCCACCCCAAGAAATGCTCTGAGAGAAGAATGCCTAGCTTGTTTGTGGGGAAAAGGCAGGTTGTGAAGTCACCTTGTGCCTTCAGTAGGATAGATGATGTCCTCAGTGTCCCGAGATGGCCCCCTGCCACCCAGGTACCTGAGGGAATCATTCTTGATGCATATCACCCAACATTAATTCCTGATTTTTTTTCTCTAAAGTAATTATATAGTACTCTTTTCCTTGTGGACAGCCTGGAGTAGAATGACAACATTAAGAAGCTAGGGGTAAATTCCTAGAAAGGCGCTAGAAGAACGGGTAAGGAGACTTGGAGAGGAGAAGAAACTATGTTTTCTTTGCTGATGAGAAATGCCCTTACTTTTAGGATGGGGCTAATTCCTGTCCGAAGTCCTTTTTCTGGGGTTTGACAAAATGCTATTATTATTCTTTGGATGGTGGCAAGTAATGGCCAGATAGATAGCTACTGAGATGCAACTGTGACTCACTCACTCCTACTGGCACTCAGAAAAAGAGACAAAGTGGAAGTAAGGACTTCTTGTCTACACACACACACACACACATACACACACACACGTTCATGTTCATTTTATAGCATATCCGGACTCTACATTCATATGTGTCTTTTAGGGTAGTGGAAATTAGAGCAATTAATCCAGTTCCTCACATTCCATCCTTTTGGCCTCTTACTGGTTGGGCAGTGATGGAAGAGGCGGCCTTTAATGAAGGGATGAAGATTTCAGACAGCTGATTTAAAAACATTCATGGGGGTCACACCAAAAAAGGGCCCTTCCCCACTCCTAGTCACACCTACTCTCCACCGAGGCTGCCTTACTCTCTCCTTCGAGTTTTCCAATTCTTGATATAGACCTAATTAAGGGGATAGAGGAGAAACCTGGTTTATTTCCCCCGACACGTGCTTCTGGCTTCTCAGATCATGAAGAGAGAAACCCTTTTCCTAAGGGTTTCAGCGTCAGTGCCTATCATTTTAGGAACTTCTTCCTTCTGTTGTTATTCATTGAACTTAGTCAAATGGAGCTGTATACAGAACTAGCCCTTGGAAGAGAGGAGTAGGGTTGGGGGGAGGGGGAGGCAGGTACTGATGGGTTTGGAGGAAGCCGGCCCCACCGGTTGCTTCCCTGGGTTCAGGTCTAAGGTTGCCTGGCCAATGGCTCTGAGTGTGTGTGGGAAAGACTGCAGCATCGAAACCCAAAGGAGCTGCCGGCCGGCCGGCCGGGCTGCCCTTCCCTGACACACCTCCCGAGCTTCTCCACACCGCACAGGTTCAGCCAGGGTCCGCCGTCCAGCAAAGTGATTTCAGAAAAACAACACACCAGACCCCGCTCAGCCCCCACCCGAGCCAGGCCACGGAGAAGGTCACTTACGAGGAGCCTCCGCTTGCCTTCGAAGGAGCCCAGCAGGTCGGCCACCAGCTTCTTGGGATTCGGCGTGAAGTACCTGGTGGTGGGCTTCAGGTAGCCATCCTGCTCCGCGGGGCCGGCTTTCTTCTTCTTGCTCTTGTCCTTCTCGGGCCGGCTCTTTTTCTCGGCCTTGTCCTTCTTCGCCTGCTTTTCACTCTTGAGCAACTTGTCCGCCTTCTCGCTCTTGGCCTTTTTTTTCTTCTCCTTCTCAGGTTTCTCGAGCTTTTCGTGCTTCTTAGACTCCTTGGCTTTCTGGGGGGGGATGTTCCCCACGGGCAGCTCCTCCTCCAGCTGAGCGGCCGTGGGCCGGCTCGGGTCATCCTTGTCCTCATACTCGTTGCTGAGGATTTTGTCTTGGGCTTTCTTTTTGGGGGGCTTGCCCTTTGCTGGCTTGTGAGGACCGGGCCCCACTGGAGCTGGCTCCCGGTGGTGGCCGGGCTCCCGCCGGTCCGTGCGGTTGTCCCGGGAGCGACCCGGCACCACCGCCCTGGAGCTGTGCTCCCAGGTGGGCGCGGGCGAGGCCGGGAGGCCCTCGGAGCCGCTGGCCTTGCCGGGCCTCCGGGTGCCGGGCGGCCTCTCCCGCGGCGGCTCCTTCCTGGGAGGAGGGAAGAGGTTCTCGGAGGCCAGGGCACCCGCCCTGGCGGTGGCCACCTCGGCGGTGGCCGGGGGCCTGTGGGCATCGGAGGAGGGGTGCAGCCGGGGCGTCCAGGGCCTCTGCGTGGTCGGGAAGGCCGTGGTGGTGGTGGTCGTGGGTCTGGCAGCTGCAGTCACCGCCCGCGCGGTGGCCCGCGGGGTGGCCGTGGGGACTGGAGCCGGAGGCAGGGGGGTGGCCCGGGCGGTGGGCGGCGGCGGCGGCGGCGGCGCGGCCGGGGTGGTGGCCGGCTTCCTGGGCACCTTCGCCCGACTGTCCCGGGTGGGCGGCACGTGCGCCCTCCGCAGGTCCTCCTTCCGCTTCTCGCCGCTCGGGGGGCCCGGCCGCCCCGCGCCCCCGCCGCCGCCGTTCCCCTCCGGCACCACCTGGCCCTCCACCCCCGAGGCCTTGCACTTCTGCACGAAGCCCTTCTGCCGCACCTTCTCGATCCGGCGGATGGGGCCCTGGTCGATGACCTCGTACATGGCCTCCAGCCGGACCGGGTAGGGGTAGCGCTCCTCCACCTGCAGCGTCTTCTTGAGCAGCACCATGCCGAACTTGCCCCTCTCCAGCTTCAGGAAGCTCATGAGCTTGGGGACGAGGCCCGGGTCCAGCGGCTGCTCCAGCACGCGGCCCTCGCTGGTGATGCGGCGCACCGTGCCGCCCTCCTCCCCCGCCTGGTGGAACAGCACGATCTGCTGGATGTGCCGCTCGGCCAGCTCGCAGTACACGTCGTCCTTCAGGAGGCTCATCATGAGGCGGTAGTAGCCTTCCGAGGCGTGCGGCGCCGAGATGACCCACACGCGGTTCTTGCCCGCGAAGCTGGCCAGGATGTTGGGCGAGCTGGACCCGGAGGGGAAGCGCAGCATTCTGGACCGAGCCGAGGACCCCTCATCTCGGACCATCTCCCGGGGAGCAGCCCGGGCTGCTGGCCGCCGCTCCGGTCTCCGCAGGGCCCCGTGGAGGTCCAGCAGGGCTGGCGGGGCCTTCTCCTGAGCTATTCTCAGCACCGGCACGGGCACGCTGCGCCTTCTTTGGAGAGGCGGGGGCTGTCCTTCTCCCGGCGTGGTTCTGTCCAGGCCCTGAGACCTCCCCGTGTGCCTCAGCAGCCGAGCTGGCCTTCTGTGTCCCCGGGAGACCAGAGCCGCCGTCTGCCCTCCGTGGCTCCCTCCATTCACAGCCTGGGGGTGCGGGTCGGACCCACACAGCAGCCACACGGCCACCAGCATGGTCAAACTGGGTCCCATTCTCCATGTCATGGTGCAATCCACTTTGAGAGGCCGTGAGGTCGAAGACAAAAGGGGAGAGGAAGGGGAGAAAAGAAAGAAAATTATTTAATTGCAACCAGCTGGGCATTTTCCCTTTCTCCGATTTGGCCAAAGACTGGGGGAAGGGGTGGTTAGAGAAGAATAAGGAGGGAGGTCAGGGCATGGAAAATGGGATGAGATCCTGTTACTTTTAAGCCCCGGTAACTTGTCAGCACTCAGCAGAGACAGTTACGTTGAGCAAGAAACCCAACTCGGTGCCCCATGCAGCGTGCTCGCACCCTTTCATCTGACTCTCTGATGCTCCAGAGAAAATGCACACTGAGCTTATTAATTAGGACAAGAACCTCATTCCATTTCTTCAAACAAGCAACAAAGAAGCAATCACACCAAAGACAGACAGGATTACACACTTACACTGTGGCTCATGGAGATGGAATGCAGAGGGTTTAACAAGCAAGCTGAAGTGTGGTCCCAGGACAGTTTCCTAGATGAAATGCCTTTCCTCCCAACCCTCTGTCTCCTTTGCGAGGCTGGGGCGCACTGCAGCTTCGTCCCAAAGTCGCCTGTCCTGACCTGAGGGCTCAGCGGCTCTCTTCTTTTCTTTCAGGCTGTCTTTTTACCTTCTTGACAAGTAGGATGAGGTGACGGGAGCTGTCCTTTTACGTCTCTGTATCTCCATTTTTCTGTAGTTACTGCTGGGTCTTGTCTCTGCGTGTGCCAATCCCTGTGTGGACAGACAGGAAGCCCCTGAGTCTCACTCTTTGCTCTCTTTAGAGTTCCAGGATCCTTCTTATCACCCTTTCCCCCATAGTCTGGCTTAGTCCCTTTGTTTCCGAGCGGAAAGGCACTGGGATTAATATGTTTTCCAGGCTGAGGGAAAACACAGGAATGTGATGTTGAAAATAGGCTTTTTCTCTTTCCCTGCGCCTCTCTCCTCCCTTTATTTCTCCCCACCTTTTTCCCCTCCTCTTTTCCTTCTCCTTCGTTTTCTTCTTCCTCTGGCCTGGATTCAGTCCCAGGAATGCCAGGACAACCTCAGTTTTTATCCAAACCAAACTCAAACAACAGCAGCCACTGGAAATCAAGGAAACTTCACTGAGAATTTAACAGATCAGCAAAACACCGCCTCCTTCCCATTTCAGCACGTTGAGAGTGGACTCGGTGAGGAGGGAGAGGGCTGGTCTTTGGGTGGGGGAAAGTTTTGAAACACTACCCATCATCATAAATCACTTTAGAATAGGATGGCTGAGGACTTAACCCCTTCCATACCGAGTAATCAGGATATTCTCTCTTCCCGTCTGTACTCACACTGCACTTATGGATGAGAAAATTATCAGATTTCTGCATCTGGCTGTTTGGTTTTCCTAGAGACAGATAATCATTTGGGTCAGGGTGCTTGGCGTACCCACAGAGATAGTATATATATTTATAGTTCCATGAATATATTTTTTATCTTTTTCTCCCTGTATTATGCATTTAGTTTGAGGTTGGAAAAGCCTGTGGAAAACATGACTGGGTTGTTTTTATTTTATGCTAATTGGAGATCATATTACTGTATTCTTGCTCCTAGTTTTCTCCTTGGCATGGAAGGAAGCTGGTAAAAGGTTAGAAATGCAGGCAATAGCTGCTGTTCCCCTGAGACCAGTCGGCCATTGCACCAGGGGAGGGGCACAGTTCTGGGTCCTGCCTAGAAATGGTAGGCTAAGACCTTCCTCAGAGGCATGAGTGAATGAGTGAGTGAGTGACTGTGTGTGTGTGTGTGTGTGTGTGTGTGTGTGTGTGTGGTGTGTGTGTATGTGGGGGGTGCACTATTTTGCTCTCCAAAAGCTTCAGTATCTATAAGGCTTTAGACAATCCTTCGAAATAGCCATATCAGGTTTCAAAGAAGAGATTTAGGTAGCTATCTGTGTCCACCTTCTGGGTCAAAGGGATTCAGCTTTCAGATAGGAGGAAAGGTGTCTCAAGTTATACAAACATTTTGCCCAGCTTTTCTAAGAGAATTCCATCGGTATGAATTGCCACAAACAGTGGTGAGCCAGGGTCCTCAGAATGCCCTTTGCAAACTAGGCCATGCTAATGGTGACTCTCACAGAATAAAGCCTGATCCTCAGTTGCTACCCCTTGATGAGCCTATCTCTAAATGGGTCATATGCCTTTCCTTCACATAAACTCCCAGCACAGAATTGAGGACCTATAGAGGGGCTGAGTGGAAGGCACTCAGCCCACAGCTTGAGGACCAAGGGGTGCCCAGAGGGAAGGCCCTGTTTTGGAGCCATCACAGACTCTTGTGACTGAAGCAGTAAAGGTGGGCTTCAGACACAGACCCTTTGTCCAGTCAGAGGAGGTGTTTCTTTCCATGGGCTCCACCTCTTAAGTTGACCAAATGCCTGTGCTAAGTCACACAGCAAGCATGTTAAACCTGTGGCCCACAGACTGCATGCTGCCCACAATGAATATTTTTGTGGCCCAGCCAATATAACTGTATGTAAGAAACGTTTTAATAAAAATTTTGTATCCTCAAATCAATGTGATATATCACATAAACAAATTGAGAGATAAAAATCACATAATCATTTCAATTGATGCAGAAAAAGCATTTGACTAAATCCAACATCCCTTCTTGATAAAAACTCTCAGCAAGGTGGGAATAGAAGGATCATGCCTCAACATAATAAAAACCATATATGACAAACCCACAGCCAACGTCATACTTAATGGACAAAAACTAAAACCATTTGTCCTAAGAACAGGAACAAGACAGGGATGCCCACTCTCACCACTCCTGTTTGACATAGTAGTAGAAGTATTAGCTATTACATTTAGACAAGAAGAAGAAATAAAGGCATCCAAATTGGAAAAGAAGAAATAAAGCTGACCTTATTTGCAGATGACATGATTTTATATATAAAAACCCGAAAGACTCCATCAAAAAACTATTGGACTTAATAAATTAATCCGGCAATGTAGCAGGATACAAAATTAATGCCAAGAAATCTATGGCATTTCTATACACCAATAGTGAACTTACAGAAAGAGAGACTAAAAAAGCAATCCCATTTACCATCGCACCAAAAAAATTAAGATACCTAAAAATAAACTTAACTAAGGAGGTAAAAGACCTATACACAGAAAACTACAGGACACTGAAAAAAAGAAATAGAGGAAGACATAAACAGATGGGAGGACATACTGTGTTCATGGATTGGTAGAATCAACATCATTAAAATGTCCATACTATCCAAAGCAATCTACGGATTCAGTGCACTCCCCATTAAAATACCAACAGCATATTTCACATACCAACAATGAATTTTCCAAACATTCATCTGTAATAAAAAAAAAGACCCCAAATAGCAACAGCAATCCTGAGAAAAAAGAACAAAGTAGGTGGGATCTCAATACCAGATTTCAAGCTGTATTACAAAACCACTATTCTTAAAACAGCCTGGTACTGGCACAAGAACAGACATATAGATCAATGGGATAGAATAGAAATCAACCCAAACCACTATGCCCAATTAATATTTGACAAAGGAGGCATGAACATACAATGGAATCAAGACAGTCTCTTCAATAAATGGAAAAATTGGACAGATACATGCAAAAAAATTGAAACTAGACCACCACCATACACAAAAATAAACTCAAAATAGATAAAGGACTTAAACATAAGACGGGGAACCATAAAAATGCTAGAGGAATCCACAGGCAGAGAAATCTGACATATGCCAAAGAAACTTCTTCACCGATACTGCTCCTGTAGGGCGATAGAAACTAAAGAGAAAATAAACAAATGGGACTATATCAAAATAAAAAGCTTTTGTATAGAAAAAGAAACCATCAACAAAACAACAAGAAAACCCACTGCATATTTGCCAATGTCATCACCAATAAGGGTTTAATCTCCAACATATACAGGGAACTCATACAACTTAACAAAAGGAAGATAAACATTCCAATCAAAAAATGGGCAATGGACCTAAATTGATACTTTTCAAAGGAGGACAGAAGGAAAGCCAAGAGACATATGAAAACATGCTCAGTCACTAATCATTGGAGACATGCAAATCAATACAACAATGTGGTATCATCTCACTCCTGTCAGAATGGCTATCAACATCAAATCAACAAATGACAAGTGTTGACGAGGATGTGGAGAAAAAGAAACTCTTTTTGCACTGCTGGTGGGAATGCAGACTGGTGCAGCCACTCTGGAGAACAGTATGGAGTCTCCTTAAAAAAACTAAAAATGGATCTCCCATTTGACCTAGTGATCCCACTTTTAGGAATATATCCCAAGAAACTAGAAACACCAATTAGAAAGGATATATGCATTCCTGTGTTCATAGCAACACAATTTACCATAGCTAAGATTTGGAAATAGCCTAAGTGCCCATCAGCAGATGAGTGGATTAAAAAACTGTGGTACATCTACAAAATGGAATACTATGTTGTGATAAAAAAGGAGTTCTTACCATTTGCAACAGCATGGATAGAACTGGAGAGCATTATGCTAAGTGAAATAAGCCAGTCAGAGAAAGATTAATACCACATGATCTCATTAATTTGTGGAATATAATGAACAACATAAACTGATGAACAGGGACAGATCCAGAGACAGAGAAGCATCGATTAGACCATCAAACCTCAAAAGGAAGATAGGGGAGAGTGGGGGAAAGGAGGAGAGACAAACCAAGGAACTTGTATGCATGAATATAAGCCTAACCAATGGACATGCACACCAGGGGGGTGAGGGCATGAGTGGGAGGGGGGTTGGGGGAATTAATGGAGGGATGAGGACACATATGTATTACCTTAATCAATAAAGAAATTAAAAAAAATTTGTAACTTGTTACAATATCTTGTTACACATAATTATTAATAACGAACTATAACTTTGCTAATGACTGATTACTATAATTGTGTTGCATTTATTTCCTTTACACATTTTAAGCACAGGCACATCATTTCTCTCCAGTAAATCTAGCAGCGAATATTTTAGCAGCCCATTGCCACATCAGTAGTAGTGGACTGACTTGTTTGGTGTGTACAACAGGAAATATCTCACTTTCGGAGAACCAGAAAAATAGGTTTATTTGCGTTATACTTATTAATTTGTGCAGTTATCCATTGTCTGGTAAGTTAATGTTCAAGAAAAAATATTAATTTTTATTAAAATGTTCTATTATTCTATGTTAATGATTACTCATTTATTTCAACCCTTTGTATTCAGCATGTCTCTATTGAAAAAAACCTACATTTCTATGAAAGTTGAAGCTTTTGTATTTTTGCGGCCCACATAAACATAAACCTTGTCTATTTGGCCCCCGTTAGCCTTTGAGTTTGGCATGCTTGTTATACAGTCCTGATGTTATTTCCTTTCTCAAAGCGTAGTGTGCTCTGTACTATCCCTTTCAGGGTCTTCTCTCTTCTTTCTATTCTCCTTACTAATAACAACTATCATTTATTGAGCATTTTTAGGTGGAGCTCTGGGGTTGGCACTTTCATATATTCTTTTATCTGATCTTCCCAATATCCCTAGGAGATAGGTAGAATCATTCCCGTTGGACAAACTGAGGCCTAGGGAGTTTAAATACATTCCCTACTCTCACATAAATATATGTGGTAGTGCTAAAATTGACCCACCTACAAAGCATGTGTTCTCCTGCCTCCCTCTTTTATTTTCTTCCCACACTTTCTCTTATTTCTCTTCGTTTAATACCTTTTTATGCTTTCCATATTCATAGAAGAATCTCACTTATTTACTCAACCAGAGCACTTATTATACTTTTAGAATCCTAGTTTCCAGAGTAATTTTGCAGTAATACTTTTCACCTTTCTTAATAGGTCCTTAAAGCCTTGCCTTTTTTCTTAAATATCACAAGTCTTCCACCAGCCTCCTAACAATGTGCACCACATTTGTCACCTGTGCACTAGTAAAGTTCAAATATAAACACTTTAGTGACCAGGATTTGATTAAGAGGGAAAGCCAGCCCTACCCTGAGCTGTTTGTCTTCCTGAGAGCTTCAGGATTTCTTCCCTTCTGTAATTTTCAGCCACCAGATGGCGCGCTCAACACATATATGGGAGAGGACCTAATACAGTACTGCCATCTTGGTGACTCCCTAACCCTAACCCACCCGCCACACAGACACAATGGTAAAGTGGGGCTTCTCAGTGGGGTTTCAAACTGGGGTTTATAGTCCATTATTTAAAAGCCATGTATTAAAAAGTCCCCCACTTAGATCTTTTCATTTTTTCTGTAACCTAAGAAAGAAACATTAACTAATTAGCAGAGACAAGCAAGAAAAACGAGAGAGAGAGTGTTAAAGAGAGGTAAAAGAAATAAAATTCAAAAGTAGATTTTAGAAACGCTAATTTTGGAATTCATTGACAACAAACTACCTGACATTGGTTGCATAGTAATTTGGAGGGAAGAAAGGCCAGAATGTTTAAAACAAAATTGCTTTAAAGATACAGGATAGGGTGTAGCTATTTGATGAAAATCAGAGTAAATATAAGGTGGCATATCCAGAAGGGGGTGAGCTAACTGATCAGACCCACACTGACCTAAGTCTTCAGCAACCTGGGACCAAGACTCGGAAATATGTCTCAGGCACTCTAGAGAAAGCATGGTTTTTGTCACATGGAGTTTGTTCCCTTGCACAGAGTAACTCTTGGTGGGTATTACTGAACTGGAATCAAAACATTGTTCTATTGCCTGAGAAAATTGCTTAAAAGGGAAGAAGAAAAGGAGGCAAAACACCAGCTCTTCAGTGTGGTCTTGGAGGGAAACCACCTCTCCTGCTCTGTTTCCCCGGGCAGAGCCATTTTAACACACTTGTGTGGCAGAGGCACAAACAATATTTAAGTTGAAGGTAATGCTACATGCTTTTTCTTTCCATTTGCAGGCTTTACTCGATGTTCATTATTAAGCCACACTTGTCTTTCAGAATAAAAAAAGAACTCTCTTTCTCAGTATTCACAGAGTAGGACACACTGAAGAGGTAAACCGCAAGGTCAAGGGGAAAGTCCACAATGACCATTTACTACATCAGGATGCTGCTGCCTCCCAGAGAGGTTCTGAGAAAGGGTAACTTCCTCTGAAATTGTTTTGAAATGTCAACAGGTCACATTTAATCCAAAGTTGAAGGAAATGTTTAATTTAGGTAAATAAGTAAAAACAGACTGATAGAACAATGCTATTTGGGGATCAAAGCTATTTGGAAGAACAGTTTTAATATTGTTTTATTCATTTATTTTTAATTACTTTAGAGTTTGTTGGAAAAAATCTTGGCGGCATTTTTTCTAGGTGGAAAGTTATTTAATTAAGAAATTGTCAAACTCCTAATTAGAGCAAATTTAAGGATCTTGCCCTAGCAGAGATTAAGGAGCTACTTAAATGAACTACTGACTCATTGAAAATTGTTTTACATCAGTGATTTAAACTTCCTATTTGTATTGGTTGCCATTCTGTGTGAGTAGTGTAAACTTGTGGGTGTGTCAATTTGCTGCTTGGGAGAGTTGATTCTAGGCTGGGAAGAGATGGACAGTACTGGGTTCAAAGTCTTAACCATTGGTCATTTAATATATAAAAATATTTATATCAATCAGATTTGAAGGGACAATTTTGATTATGCTGTTCTCTATACCCTTAGGTATAACCAAGAAGGGAGTCATGATCCATTTTCCTTCTCCCTTATTTTAGCCTTTCTCTCAGAGGTTCTCCAAGAGTGCAGACTTTGTACCAGAAATGACAGAGAATCAGTCCCTTCCCTTTAGAAGCTCACAATCCAGTGGAAAAGGTAAACAAATACTAGTTCATTGTACTCTCTGCAGCAGCACTGTTGACTTTTTATTATGTAAAAGTCAGTGCTGACATGGCTGTAGCCAATGTGCACAGAGTTTATTCCTGTCTGAGGGCTTTGCTTCTTTGATTGTTGGAGCAGGTTTTATCCAGAAATAGGCTTCCATTGGCAGCCACTGTGTGGCACCTGGAAAATGTTGCATGGTCTGTTCCCCTGGCCTCAGAATTCACTAGTCTATAAGAGTCCAAGATACTCTGTCTGGCAAGATGTGCTAGATTGTCTGACAGTCCTCTCATTCTCATTTCCCACTTTCCATCTTGCACCGGCCTTGCTTGGATTGCCTTGTCTTTCACTTCTTGTTTTTCCATATTGACCTTTTGTTCCAGGTTTTGATTGCATCACTTAGAACATCACCTGACATAAGGAGGAGTTAACCAACAACATTCCAATATGTTTACTGAACAAACAATTATTCAATGCTAGGCATTGTTCTAGTTATGAGGGATAAATGTTTGGAATTCATTGACAACAAATAACTAGTTATGAATAAGCTTCTGACCTCATGGAGCTTACATTCCAGTAGTAGAAAACAAGCAATAGAATATAAACAAAACCTATATATGCCTATACCTAGATACATGCTTGGGAGACATTTTTTAAAGGGGAAGGGAGTAAATGGTGTTGAAAAGAAGGATGCTATTTTAGATTAGGGTCAAGGATAATGGTCCTAAGTGAAACAAGGGAAGCCAGTCCCTCAAGTAGTGGGAAGGTGAAGAATATTATAAGTAGAGGGAACAGCAAATACACAGGCTTTGAAGCAGAGATTGCTTCACAAGTGTATCCTAGGAGAGTGATGCTGAAGAATTTTAAGAAAGGATGTAGCAAGACTTGATATATAGGTTAAAGGGATAACTACGGGTTTGTTACATGGAGAATAGAGTATGGGGCCAGAATGGCTGTGGGAAGACCAGTTAGGAAGAGAATGTACTAGTTAAGTAAAAGCTACTGTAGCTTGATTTAGGGTTCCAGTAGCAGGTAAGTGCAGAAAAGTCATCCTCTTTAGTATATGTGTTGAAGCCAGAGCTGATGGGAGTTGTTTGGGACAGAGACAATCAAATGTTTTGTCTGAAAATCCTGTCAGACATTCTGGCACAGAGCTTGAGCAGCCAGTTGGTATATGGGTCTATACTTCAAGGAAGACTGGGGCTGGAATTATAACATTGGAAAGCTATTTAAAACATGAGACTGGAAAAGAATTACTTAAGGAGTGAGTATAGGTGAAGATGAAGGGTCCTCCCATCTGGGGAACAACCTTTAGAAGATGAGAAGAGTAAAGGATGTGAAAGAGGAGTGATTGCTGTGGTGGGAGAAAGGAAGGAGCACATGGTGGTTTTCACTTGCCCACAGCTTGAACGATATGTCACCTCTGACCCTTTCTCCACAGGTTCTTACCACACATATCAACGTTCAGTTCATTCTTTAATGTCTAAGCCCTGTACTATCTCTGTCACAGGATTTCCCCTGAAGCTCCAAAATGAAACACTCACCTCTCTCTGAGAAGATATTTTGTAGAGCATCACTCTTCTGATTGTTGTGTTTTAGTCAAATATGGGTTCTTGTTCTTCCAAAATCTTTAAGCTGATGAGAACATGGAGTAACCTTCCATTTAATTTGCCTTTTTCTTTGCACCCTGCATATAGTGAAAGAACAAAAAATTTAAGTCTGTACCAATCAAATACAGTTAGGAGAGTCAGCAAAATTCCAGAAGGCAACCCAACTATAACTTATCACTTAAGAAAGAAAGGAAGAAAGAGAAAAAAGAAAGAAAGAAAGAAGAAAGATATCTATACTTCTACTGGCACTAGAGGGTCAGTTAATCTCTATTCATTAAATACATTTAGTAGCAACAGAAGATATAGAACTATAAATCATCAAAATTAAATCTTATACTTGCATTGAATTATGAGATTGTGAAATTGAGGCAAAGTATCTTTGTATATATAAAAGCTTAATATACAAAGTGTCCCCTTGGGAGTTCAATCAACCAGGCAGCTACTAGGGACCCTACCTATGCATGAGTTTTGTGCACTGGACTTCTTGTTTTATATAAAGAATTAGGAATCTTATTTATTTCTATCTATATAAAATCCTAAGTGATATCGCAACCAAATGGAAGACCGAGCAAGCTGCGTGAGGTGACCAGGCTGGTGGGGCGGGAGGCAACCAGATCAGCAGGGAAGGGGGATAGAGGGGAACAGTGAGGGGCAACCAGGCTGGCAGAGGAAGCAGTGAGGGGCAACTAGGCCAGAAGGGGGGAAAGTTGGGGATGACCAGGCCAGCGGGGTAGGGGGGAGCAGTTAGGGGTGATCAGGCAGGCAGGCAGTTGAGCAGTTAGAAACCAGTGGTTCCAGATTGTGAGAAGGGTTTCTGACCGCCAGTTTAGGCCTGATCCTGAAGAGAGACATCCCCTGAGGGGTCCTGGGTTGGAGAGGATGCAGGCTGAGCTGAGGGGACACCCCCTCCCCCCCAAGTATGAATTTCATGCACCAGGCCTCTAGTATTTATTATAAAACTGTTTATGGAGCACCTTTTGGGTGTTGAGCATTATTCCAATGTTGGGAATAAAGCAGCAGATAAAAACCTGGGCTCTTATGGAATTACATTCTACTAGTGAGAAATATGGACTCTAAGGAAAATCAATGCCAAAAAAAAATAATGGTAAATGAAGGAAAATACTCACTATTAAAATGGGGTGATCAGATACTACCAAGGGCTAGCCTTGTCAAAGTAGTTATAAGCTGCATTTAAGAAATTTTTAGCATATCTTAAATTTTGTCAATTTGTCAACCTTTGAAGTTGGAGTTGTGTTTTAATCATAGTCAGATGTCTCTAGGAGTCAAGTCTATTGAATGAGTCTATATAATTCTGGTTGAGGCCAAAATAATAGATGACTACGAAGTATATTTCCTGCGAGGTTCATCAATTGGTTTTGGGGAAATATGAAAAATAAATTTTAAAAATTCTCTGTGTGTCTGGCATAGAATAAGTATTCATTCCATGTTTGAATAACTAAACCATCACTAACTAGTTTCTTAAGAAATCTTAAGAAGTCTGCTTTGAAGTCAATGATATTAATTTGAATTCTGCTGTTTTTTTTTAGTCATATTAGTTTGTAATCACATATTATTAGAAAGCTCTGTTTAAAAAACTATATCGTTATAACTTACATGTTTTTAATCAAAGTCTATTGCAAACATTCCAGACTAAAGATCAAATACAATGTGGATTTCAAAGTGAGTTAAAAAGTTCAAAGCAAAATTCATCCTCAATATGTTAAAAAGTAACATGCCAAAGTCCTAAATGTTATTTTTATTTAAAAGTTAAGTATGGAAAATAAATACATGTAGTCCTTTTACAAATAATTTGTGATATTGGATTTTGGCAAAAGTCTTTGGAAAAATTCAGAGGCAATTCAAATAAATGTTAGTAAGTAACTGCATCAAGCATGAGAGAAATAATTTAGATTGAGGGGTGGGAATCCCAGTTGGAGAACAATCCCATATTTGGATATTTCATTCATTCATTGAATAATATTTGTTTTGCTTATAAGAAGGCAACACAAATTTTGCAAACAAGACTTAGATTGAAATCCCAAGTTTGTTGCTCATTAGTTGTGTGACTTTGGCAAGCTGTTAACTTTCCCTAACCTTTGTTTCTTCACCTATAAAAAAATAGAATGGTTAATTTTTTATATAAATAATAGGGTTGATCACAAATAACAGAAAATTCACAGGTAACTATTATAAACAACAGTGTATTTGTCAGCTCAGAGAAACAAAGTGTGCCAAAGTGGGACAAGCTTTTGGGTTGATTTCATTCAGAAGTTCTCAATCGTTTTTTGTTGTAAATTATACATAACATGACATTTACCATTTTAACAATTTTTAAATGTGTAGTTGAGCAGCATTAAGTGCATTCACATTGTCTGCAACCATCACCACTGCCCATCTCCAGAAATTTTTTCATACTGAAACTATGTACCTATGAAAGAATCACTCCCTGTTTCCCCCTTTCCTCTGATCCTGGTCATTACTACATTATTGTGTTTCTATAAACTGGAGTGTGAATGGTTATTTTTAATGTATGATTTGCCAACCACAAAGCTAATACTCAGCTAATAGTGGTGGAAATGGTGCCTGGACATGAGCAGTCATAAACTAAGACTTTCAGCCTAAGGCTAGTGAAACAACTTGGGAAGGAACTAAAGGGTCAGATAGAGGAGCTAAACACCAAGTACAAAGATAAGTGGTCAAACATTGGAAGGAGATGCACCTATGAAGTATTTCATGCCAACCTGTCATGGAATCAGGAGCCAGAACAGTGTTTACACTTTGTGTCTCCAGTTGGCTCTCACCTCCATGGCTGTGAAAATCTTCCCACTGGTCATCTCACCATCAGACTCATCTTCTCCCATCCATCCCCCAAATGGCCATTACTGTAATTTTCCTAAAGCATCAATGTTTCATTCCTGCTTCAAATTCCTCAACAGTGAGCAGAAAATTTCCAGGAGAAAAATCCAAGGCTCCCCTGGGCTAGAAGTGAGGTAGGAAACAGACACTGATCCCAGTGGTAACTATGGAAACCTGGTGACGATTAAAATTAGATCAAGCTGAAAGGTGTAATGAGAATGCATGCCTGCAATATAATACCTGAGTGGAGCTTGGCACCCTGAGATCTCCTCCAGCAAAGGTTTTGAACTCTGACCAAACCAACCGAGAGGAGTGTAATGTAGAAGATGCCCTAGAGAAGCAAAAGAAATGAATGTTCTCAAGGCCATGGTCTTCAGGAGAAAACCACTGGATGGTTTAAGTTCAAGTTGCACAAAATGCACTGTAACTATGAGCTATCGTAGGTACATCTCACACTGTACATGGAACAGTGAATCATATATGAGGGGAAATCAGAGCCTTGGAGCCTCTGCTTCCAATTAAAGAGCAGTACAATTGCGTAATTTAGAAATTGAGGAGCAGTGATTTCATTAAAGATTTTAACAACTTGGTTAAAAAAAAACAACACATTTTCCTGAGTATAAATTTGGAATTAGATGGAAAGAATTTGTTTTTACCATGTTGGACCTAAATTGACTTGGCCAAAGTTTAAAACTTAAAATAAAGAATACAGCAGGAAGAAGATTGTGGTTTTAATTATATTTTTAGAAATAAAATAACTTATTTTATTTTTTAAAGGAGTGTGGTTTTAATTTTAGTTTTTAATTGAATGTTGTCTCAAAATAGATAAACATTAAAACATGACCCATGCCTCCCTATTCATATTGAGTTAGTATGTCTAAATTATCAATATTTCTTTATAAGTGAGTGATTATAGATAGAAATATAATGTAAGACAATATTTTAAATCCAAAGATTATGTTTAAAGTGTTTTTTTAAAAATAAATACTTTATCATGTGTAAATGAATAATATTCACCCAGTTTACTGAAATATCTCAAGTGCTTAGAGAGAGATTTGAAACTATTTGTTCTATAGATGTTCAGAGTGTGACAACCTGACATGTTTAAAGGAACCAATTTCTTTCCTGTGTAATAGTGCTAGTTAAATGTTCTCCCAGTTCTCTCACTAGTTGTGTGACTTCGGCAAGCTGTTAACTTCCCCTAACCTTCCTTTCAATTTACCTCAATGGGAAAAACAACCCAGTTGATTTTTTCCCTCCCTTTTAATCACTGTGTTTTTCCAGCATATTCTTTCTTATGACCAAATACTAGATAACATTTCAGTTAACTAATAAAGAAAACGTTACAAATGTAAGAGCTGTTCAAAAATGAAGAGAGATGCCTGGCTCTTGGATCTCCAAGGAGGTGCTAAGTCAACCCCTGCCTGAGGCCACCCAGTAGGAGCTACAAATCTGCAGTTTCCTCCTCTTAGTTTGGCATTTGGAGGTACCCTGATGAGGCGCAGCTATGAAGCAATGCAGACTGCTGAGGAGCCTTAGGCCGACTTTTGGAAGCTCTAGGATTCTTTGACCCAGCTGCAGTTTGTAAGGTTAGGTGGCAAAAGGCCAGACCATTCATATGCAAACACCTCTGCACACAGCTTGGGTGGGAATGTAAATTGCGTTGGGCGTGGTCTCAGGGAATCACTGGGTGGAGGAAACCACAAAGGCTGTCAGTCTTCTCTGTCCCAATAGGTCCCTGGGTCTCTGCGTCCCGCAGCCCAGTGCAGGAGCTGCAACCACCTGTGAGAGAAAGCTGTCCTCATGTTCCAGCCTGATGCCAGACAGTCCAGTTTCTCCCCGTATGAGTCTGGGTCCCCAGAGTCTCACCCAGTACTGGAATTCAAGCTCCTTGTTGGATTAAATGTTAAAATATGGATTCATTAGCAGAGAATTTAAGCAGTAGGTGAGTGGTTAATCCAGGTGAATGTTTAGCCTTGCAAATCCTAGGAGTCTATGCTTTCTATAATTACTATGCATGAATTGATGCAAAAAAATTTTTTTCTTACTCCTTTTGAGCAAAGAAAAATTTACATGAAAAACCAGAGATGTCAGAGTTATCATATAATGGTACAATTTAGGAATCACATGTCATCATAACACAAAAATAGTTGAGTTGTCCACTAACAATGTTGATTCCCAAACATTCTTCTCTGTGTAATAACTTTGCCCCATCAATTAGTACCTTTAGCAAGAAATGGTGAAGAAATATTGAAATTACATGCAAAGGTATTAAAAAATAAGCTAACAGAAGAGAAGGTCAACAAAAATTAAAAATGATGGGTTCTTCAAATAAAAATTATTTGAATATCAATAGATTAAAATAAGTATCTTAGGAAATCAATTAAGCCTTTGAAAATCCATTGAATAAGCTTAAAAAAGTGATCCTTATTGGAACTGTGCTGTAAAAGTCCAACTGTGAAGTGATGGATACTGGATCATGTTATGCAATTCTGTTGGGATTTGTTGGAAAAATTTAATTATCTCTCAAATCAACAGCTGACTCTCATCATTCTAAGAATTTAGTGTACATTTGTCATTACAACTAAATTTTTCAAATTTAAAATAAAATAAACTTCACATTTTTCCCTCAGATTTCAAAATAATGCTCTAAACTAAATGTTGTGATATATAGTACCTGTTGAGATAGATTAATTTTGGTAGCCTTTTCTCAGGATTAAATTTTTATTGAATAACAAAAACCTTCAAGGGGAGCTCCTTAAAACAATCTGAAAAGAGACATGTAAAATAAGATGCATTGTATCAATAATTTAAAAAAATTAATCTTTCCCATTCTATGAAAATTGGCAGCAGAAACAACAGATATATGTTTAGCGCAAAGGGAAAAGTCTAAGCCTGTTGTGTCAAAAAGCATCTTCAGAAATCTAAGATAATTTCATTAATTAATTATACTGAAAGCAGTTTATAACAAGGTAGAGGCATCCTCTGGGATGTCAGTCACTGAAAGCAATTAAGGGTGCCCATGGATCACAGTTTTAGGTGATTCAATACCTTGATTCAGATGTCTATTCCTGAACTAGATCTGTCGCAGTTCTGCCTATGACCTTTGTTTTATGAACCCCGGGCCTTTTGGCCTACCACTAGTGTTTTAAGGTCCAGCACATCAGTCTGAGTGCCTATTGGAGTCCATTACTCTTCCTAAAATCCTCACAAGTGTCACCTAAGATTCTTAAAGTAAATTTATCTCTTAACAGTTCTCCCTTAATAGTGAATTACCAAGAAAGTCTGCCTTGGACAGGCATAACCTCTAGCTTACTCTGGAACCCAATTGGGTTCTTTCCTCAGTACAGAGTAATGTCCCAGGGGAGATTTGGGTCATCAGGAAATCCTGGCACTGAGGTGGAAATGTAGGTCTTCTCAGAATTGAACTAGGAAGACTTTGAAGGCAGTTTCAGATAAGAGAGAGTCACAAGTATAGACTGGAACCCAAAGACCATTCCAAACAGCCTTTTTAGACCTTTGGCCTTTGGGCCAAGGCAGCAAGGTGAAGCTTCTGAAGAACAGGCCCTGAAGTAGCATTCTTCTTGATGGAAATTTTTCACTTACTTTGTCACCATTTGGAGAAAGGGCTTAACCTCTGGCAGCCTCCCCTTCTTACATAATCTGCTCAGGAGTGAGGGCCCAACCCTAGTTGTTGTTTGCTTATTTGGATGAAGAGAATTTCAAATTCTGGACTTTGAATTCTTTAACATCTTATCTGGATGACTTGGTATCATTTTCCTCTATGTTGGTAAATTCAAGCCAACTGTGTTTATTTAATATGATGACTTTTTCATGAAGGAATGTTGACAAAATCTTCAGCTACCTATCATGCTCCTATATAATTAGTTCTCTTTGCCTTGGGAATAGGAAGCCCAGTCCCTTGTTTGCCTCTGGTTCTAAACAAACCCAATACAAGCCTTGAGACCTCCTCCTTGGAGCATACCAAGACAGTGTCTCACACTTTCTGGAGTTCATCATGGAAATGTGACAGAGATGAGAAATATGCAGACTTTTCTCTGTGTCTGTCTTCCAGGCGCCCTGTGAGAGCTCGCAAAAAAAAAAAAAATGTTCTTATTCTTCAAATATTCACTGGCATGTGTTTGTGTAGTAAAATTATGTTTGGGGTTTGTATTTGGGTTTTTTTCTTCTTTTTTTCTTAAATGAACATCTGTTATTCTCCTTGGGTCCAGAGTTTCTGAACCCAACTGAGCAGGGCAACTTTGCTTCCTCTACCACAATTGGAGCCTATCTTCTATCAGCTGTTCATTGATTGGCTGACCAGCCACTACTCACCTCCCACAGTTGTTCTAGCTCTGAGAGGCTCATGGGTGTGCCACTCACCTTCCACATCTGTTTTGGCTCTGAGAGGCTCATGGGTGTGGAGGGAGGGGATCAAGGTCAGCTTGTTCTGTGCACATGGCCTATGGGAGTTCCAGAAGCTGGGATATTTCATTAAGCGGCTCTGATCAGCTATTACTGAATGCTAGATATAGCCCTAAGGGGATATGAGGCTGACAGGCAGTCTGGCAGGTACCTTTGAGAATGGTGAGTCAGCAGCTTAGTTTTTCAAACAATTGTTTTTATCTCCGGGGATCTCCCCTATTTCTATGATATGAGATTGTAGAAAATGTGACCCCCTACGAATGCAAATGAGATGTGTTTACAAAGAGTGCTTTAGATTCACCAAAGAAATGTGATTTCTTTGGATCTATATTATGAAATTTGTGGTATTCAAGGAAGAAGTTAATTTTCTACCTGCATCAGTATTACCAAATACAAAAACACTTCAAGTTCCCAAGACCATTCCAACTCTGAGAGCTTCAGGACCCTGGATTTCAAGATGACGAAAACATAAAACTTCAAAAGATCTCTCTGGTACCTGTCAGCAAGGTTATACCAATAGTCAAAATGATCTATTCGACACATGGATGTAGGATGAGTGCTCCTTTCCTGACTTCCAGCTCCAGTTGTATTATTGTCTTACTCAAGTTTCTTTCTTTTTTAAAATATATTTTTGTTGATTTAAGAGAGGAAAAGAGAGGGAGAGAGAGATACAAACATCAGTGATGAGAGAGAATCATTGGTCATCTACCTCCTGCAACCCAGGCATGTGCCCCTGACTGGAATTGAGCCTGGGACCTTTCTGTCCACAGTCAGATGCTCTATCCACTGAGCCAAACCAGCTAGAGCAATTTTTTATGTGGCTTTCAGCTGTCTAAAAGACAGGTCATTCACTTTAACTTGGCATTCAAAGTCCTTTAGGATTTGATCTCAAACTACTTGCCCAAACTCTTGTAAATGTATAAAAACCATTGAAACCTGTAAAGAATTTTTGTGAGTTTATTTGAGCCAAACTGTCAACATATGCCAGGAAGCAGAACCTCAACGAATTGAGTTAATGCTCCGGAAAATGGTGGGTTACATCTGTATTTATACATTGCAATCAAAGGAGGGACGTAGGTGGGTTACATGAAATTCATTGGTAATAGATTAAGGAGGTGGGATAAAGCAAAGTGGTGGAGGGAGAACCCCTGGGATTGGATAAAAAGTAAAATGATAGACACATATTTAGGTGGATGCAGGAACAATTAACACGATAACAATGAAGGAATTTGTGGTATCTCGCCTGAAACTGGGGTTTAGTAGAGTTAGAAGTGGCGCAGTTGGGAGGCTTTGTCTCCTGCCCACTCTTGAAAGCCAGAGGCACAATCAGCAGTCTTCTGTGCGCAGTGCTGTGCGCACCACCAGATTTCTGCCCTTCTGTGTCTCCCCTAAATTTCCATGCACTTCTCCCTTTTCACAGTCCAAACTCCCCCCATATGAGTTTTGGCTAGACCTGGGTTCCAGTGCCGTAGAATAAGGGGTTCAATGCAGTTGGGAGTCTCCGTCTCCCTCCTGCCAGAGAAAGCCAGCCAGATACTTTGGCACCCATTCTTTCTATGCGCGCTGGTCTCCATACCTCAGCATTTTGCAGTTCCTCTGGGTCTCCGTGAGCCCCTTTCTTTCCTTCTAGTTGTAGAATTTCCACTCAGCCAGCTTTCCTGTGGTTCTGGATGATGTCGGTTCTGTCTTTTAGTTGTAGTTTTGAAATTGTTGTGGGAGGCAGCAGTGTAGGTGTTTACCTATGCCACCATCTTGGATTCCTCTGAAACACTTCTTTTGAAAGGTACTATGTTTCAGCTACCTTGATTTTTAAGAGGAAGTTCAGTTTATTTAAATTTTACAAATCTCCATTAATCTATCTTTACTACCTGTTAATTAATTTACATCTTTAATATTTACCGTGCCTTTAGGTACAATGTGTCTTTGTTTTTGTGTAGATCTCAATTACTAAACTACTGGTAAGCAGTTAGTCATTCACACAGTGTATTACATCAAAACAAAAGACCATAAGACCAAAGCTCTGTGTTCTATTACCATTCCCATGAGCCCTGCTTGGTAGCTACAGCATGTTTCTATCATTGTGATATGTATTTAAAGAAAGCTTTTAAAAACATGGCATATTAGCAACATCTAATCATCCTTGGATAAAACCATTACTCTCAAAATGTGATCCAAAACTGACATCACACATAATCTTTTGTAGAAATTTCTGTATTTGTGGCTCTCTTGCAGTGAAAATTTTATGTAAACCTAAATTTTAAAAAAAGAAAAACTGTTGAAAGTATATATCTTCTGTCTTCTACTACAGTCTTTATAATGTCATTTCAAATTTGTTGCCAAGCACCTTTACAGCAAGGGCCCCACAAAAGAGACATCTGCAATGAGAGTTTGTGATATTGAAATGTCAACTATCCTATCTAATAAAAGAGTAATATGCAGATTGACCATCACTCCAACATACAAGATGTCTGCCCCCATGTGGTCAAAGATCTTGCCTCCATGTGGACACAAGATGGCCACCACAAGATGGCCAGCAGGGTAGGACATTTGTGAGGGACCAGGTCTTCAAGAGAGGGCAGTTGTGGGCAATAAAGCCAGCAGGGGAGAGCAGTTGGGGGTGATCAGACTGGCAGAGGAAAGAAGTTGGGGGTGACCGGGTCTGCAGGGAAAGGCAGTTGGGGGGACGCAGGCCTGCAGGGGAGAGCAGTTGGGGAGGTGTAATCAGGCCTACAAGGGAGGGCAGTTAAGGGTGACCAGGCCTGCATGGGAGGGCATTTAGGGGCAAACAGGCTGGCAGGGGAGCAGTTAGGCATCAATCAAGTTGGCAGGGGAGTGGTCAGGATGTGATCAGGCTGGCAGGGAGAAGTGGTTAGGGGAAATCAGGAAGGCAGGCAGGCGAGCAGTTGTGAGCTAGCAGTCCTGGATTGTGAGAGGGATGTCTGACTGCCTGTTTAGTCCCGATCTTACTGGGATCGGGCCTAACCCAGCCTTTGGACATCTCTCAAGGGGTCCCATATTGGAGAGGGTGCAGGCTGGGCTGAGGGACATCTCCTCTCCCCTGGCACCATGCCTGAATTTCATGCAATGGGCCTCTAGTAGAAAAAATAAAAATGGACTTTCAAAATAGAGTTTTCTAAATAATTACATCAATTTAAATGGAAACAGAAGTTCATTTCTAAAGATGAGGGAGTAATCTTTTACTCTATAGGACCGTATATCCACACATATGCCAGGGCTCTAGGTCAGTTCTGCAGAGTTCCCAGATCCAGAGACATCAGCATCCTTTAAGAACCACAAGGTAAGAGAAGGGGTCATTGAAAGTGAATCTAAATCTATGTCCATTCACCTGCCTCATCTGCCTACATGTAATAAACACAGTTTCCTTTCTTTACCATAGTCCTTAGTCCTGACCCTTTGGGATTTACTGTTAAATGTCATATCTTAGTCATCAAGTTTAATATCACTTCATTTCAGTTGTCTGATTCTGGTCATGGTAGAGCTCTTGATTATTTCCAGTCATTACTGCCCATCTTCTCCTCTTCTCCCACTGAAATTTTTCATCACAATAGCTATTTTATGTCTTTTCCTATTCTAATTAGGTATAACCCCAGCTGATTGACCCTTAAGGTTATGGCAAGACATATCCAGTGAATGCATAATATAATAAAAGGAGATAATGTTTTTAAAGGAATTAGTTGTCTAACTATTGTCATATGAGAGTCTGTAATCCCTTTAACTTCTATCATTTTGCCTCCAGCTCTCTTTCTTGCTGTACTCTTCTTCTGTCATGATTCAGAATAAATGAAAGAGGAGGAATAAAATAATACCACAATATCAAAGGAATAATGCTGATACCTTCAATTGATGAGGAACAAATCAGAAATCCATGAGGCTCAGTTGAAAGATATAAACAAATTTTATACAAACATTATAAATTAATTTAACTTCTGTATTTCAGTAACTAAAATGTGAATTTTAGGAAACATCTTGCAAAGACCATGCACTGAACCTATAACTTTCTTTGATAAGTTGGCCACATCAGAAATGTTATGTACAAACACTAAGTGAGAGACACAACTTCAATGAAGCCTAGGACTAAGATTTCCTAGAAATCTCCAGTCATCCTGGCAAAAAGATCTTTGTGTGGGATTGAAACAGGAGATGCATGTTTATTCGTGCAGATTTGGCCTCTTTTATCAGGAATTCTTCTAGAATTTTGAGAAAAAAAATAAAAGTCAATAATTTTAAGATAAAGAACACAACCTAAGAAGATACATCAGAAAGTTAGCAAAAATAAAGAAGTGAATTTAATAAGTATCAACTGAGAGATGGCAGACAGTCTAAAAAAAAACAAAATTTTTATAGGAGAACCTGAAATAACAATAAAATTATTTTCCAAAAATTTGGAATTTGACCAGAAGAACATTTTTTTAAAATGAGCCCAAAATATCCATATAAAGAGGTAATTGATCAATTATCAAGTAGCAGGGATTTCACAATGCCTTAATATCTAAATATTTGGAAATATTGAGATACTTAATGGTACAGGCCCTGTAATTTAATTCTTTTTTTTAAAGAATAATAATGTAAATATGGCTATATTTGATATTATAGAGTTTCTATGACTATTAGTAATAAGATGAGGTGGATTCAATAGCCAAAATGATTGGAGGAATCATGGTGTTTGGATTGGAGCAAAGATATGAGTCAAAAGTCCATTGTCATGGAAGTTTAGCCTTCTAGAGTTTAGTTTCTGGGCCAAAAACTTAAAATTATTTGGGAAATGTAATAAAAGAAACTAGATTTCATAGCACAAAAGAGGCACCTTTACATAATTGAGATGATCTGCAATTTTTATAAAATATAACTTAAAAATGTATTTTTTGACTTAGAGCAAGAAGAAGGGAGAGGGACAGAAATGAGTATGACAAAGACTGATGGTTGTCTTTCAATATTCATTCTCCCCTCCTCCCTCCTTTAGTAAAAAGAAACCCATATTGTTGCTTAAATTATATATATATAGCTATCTCTTTTCAGCTATTGTGTTTAATTTTAGTACATATGGCATTAGTAGAAGTTTTATGTGGCATTTTAAGAGTTTCTCTTTAAAGATTAAAAAACTCTACTTTGGTCTCCCTTCATCTCCAGCAGCCCCTTGAACCATAGGAATAAAGACCAGCCCCCTAATTAGGTTGGACCAGAACCTTGCAGAAAGATCATTCCTGATGATCATAATGTTGATAGCATTCCTCGACTCATTTTATATGAAAAAATGACACTTTTAATTTTTAAAGCACTTGTGTGCTGTGGGGGATGCAGGGGTAGAAAGAAGTGGTTCACATTATTCTCAGGTGAACCTAATCCTAACTGATATATTTTATTTTTATTATCTCCTTTCCAGTCCTCTGCTGGAATGAGGTGTTGGGTTTGAGGGAAAGTTGGAGATAAGTGGGATGGTAATAAATCAGAAGGTTAGGCATTTGTTACAGTTGCAATCTGTGGGTAGGATTCTCCAGAGAAAAAATGAACAAGGAGCCCCTATTACCCTTTTAATACAAGACAGAAAATTAATATATGAGCGTAATTTTTCCATTATTTTCTTAATTCCAAATGTGTGTGTGTGTGTGTGTGCAATTTTGAGTATGTTACAATTCTGCTTTTCCCATGAAGATCAAATGAAATCTAGTTTTAATATTTTTCATTTATGTGATTAACCTCCAAGAAATCCTAAAATCTGAGTCCCTGTGTCTGTGTTCAATTTAACTGAATTCTAGCCAGTTCTTTATTTCTGCAGGCAAATTCCCCAGCAACATGGAGTCCCAGAAAGAAAAGTACAGTTGTGGTCAAAACTTCCTGTTTTTGAACAAACAATAAGAATAGTTGTGCTCATACCTCCTGTGGCTTATATCTGGCTGGTGACAGACAACAATAAAGAAAAATGCATGGTTTTGGAGAAGAGAAAAAATTATTTGATGTAAAAACAAAATTATCTTCCAATTGAGAAATGGACTCTTTTGCCTTGGTAAAAGGCACCTAATAATGGAAGGACAGTGGGGTGAAAGACACCTGTTTATTCTTCTTTGCTGCTATAATATGAATAAATAATCAAAGCATCACAAATTAGGCAAAACCCTTAAATGAAATTAACTGGCAAATCAGCATCTGTCCTATTGTAAATTATTTTTTCAACTGAATTAAAAGATATTGCACTTTTGTTTATTTTAAGCAAATGGGTAAAAACAATTCTGAATCTTTTTGGAAAAAAAGATTTTAAAAAATAGTTCAGAAAGTTCTATTTTCAAATTTTATAAGTATACAGAAAAATTTAAAAACTTGATAAATCATTTCCAACAACAAAATCACTTACTTTTGGAAGCATCATTTTTATAAAGCCCCTTTCAGACTATAAGTTTCCTTTAAAAAGCAATTATTTTCTCATTCATTGTTAAAATTCTTTCTTTATCCCCCCAAAAAATATTGAATTTACTTTTACAAAAGTACCTACAATGTAGCATACTGTCAGATCCACTTAAATCATCAATGTTTGTGTGTCATTTTAGGGTTAACAAAAAGTTTATGCTATGTTAAAAACAAGACAACAGGCCCCAAACGGAGTCACTTATGCTAAGCCCCATGTCACTAAACGGAGACTTAATTTAATTACAGTTTCCGCTCTCCCAGAAATGGAATCTTAGAGTTCATGAGGAATCTCCTCATCTAGTTGGGTAATCAGATTGATAGACTCCTGCCATCCCCTAAAGGAAAATAGTCTTACAATAGTGAACCTACTTTTTTTGACTTGTATAACTTCCTTATTTCTGCTCCCTCCTGCCTACAGAAGTCTTTCCTTCTACACAACTCCTCTGAGCTTCATTCTGTCTCCTAGATTGGATGCTATCAGAGTCTAATTGATGTTTGCTCAAATAAACAAAAAACTTTCAATATGCCCCAGTTATCTTTTAGCAACTAAAAATAAGAAAAGTGTCAGTTTGAGGTGTTTTCTTGTTTCTTTGTATTTGTACTGTTAGCATTATCTTCAAGATGTAGAGTGTTATTATTTTTTCAGAAATGCTATTTATCTATTTTGTGAGGTTTGCCTACGTTAAACCAAATGCTACACAGTACTGTAAATACACTTAGACAGGCACAAATAAACCATCATACATTATGGTTCTCAGAAAGCAAGCAAATTGGTGAAGGTGTCTGTCAATTCCCCCATAGGTTGAAGTTCTACTCTTCCTCTCAGACTATATCACCTATGTCTAAGACACATGACCATCTGACAGTCAGGCTCAGTAAGGGAGCCCATGGCAACATGTACACATATATGTTGGACTTTCTCTGAGGTTGGCAACAAGCCATTGAAGGAGTGAGTGTAACATGATCACATTTGTGTCTTAGGTAACTGTAAAAATGGGTTAGAGAGATCTGTATAAAGTTAGAGCCCCAGGTGGAAAGATCTCATAAGTTTATGATGCCGTTTCATGCTAAGACTCAGGAGACACTCAAAGCCTGGCCTAAGTCACGAGGACAAACACACAGACCAATGCAGTTTATTTCACATTTTCAAACGGAGAGCCTGGAACTAAACCCCAGTTTTTTTAAGGCTGCATGCTCCTGGATTCATTCTTTATTCAACAGATATTAATCTTGACACGACTTTACAAGAACTGATCTCAAAACTAGAGCAAACTCTTCCCATCAAGTTTGCCCAGGACAAACCCATATCCCTTTATGCTGAGCCAGACTAAACAGACTCTTCCTCCTGGCAGGAGAGTGGGTGAGGACATCTTTACACCTATTTCTCTCCACCTGCCCTCTGCGCTTACCTTTGTACCAACTGGCAACCAGACTCCAGCAGAAGTATCGGTCACACTGGCCCACAGGAAGTCCCTGCCTTCTAGGTAATCATGGGTGGTGACAAAGTGCTGAGCAACACACCCATCAAAGCTCTTAGGAACTTTCTGCTGAGGGTCCAGCTGACTGCTGTGGAAGAAACACTGAATTGGAACCACACTGGCTAAAGCATGTCAGCATCTTTACCTTAATAGGTAAAATTGAGGATAAACCAAAATCCTCATCTGGTTTGCAGAGGCAACATTTCAAATAAAACCCACATGATATCAACCAAGGAAACTCTGATCATACCAGCTGCCCAACCCAGAAAGGATGAACATTCTGCCTTCTTTCATAAACTGTTTGGATTCTTCATTGTGCGAATAAGAACCAACACACCTAAAAGAGAGTTTCTCCATTTTTTCTGCCATGATCTTGTTCCAAATTCTGCATTGTCACTGTTTTCACTAATCCCAATAACAAAAATTACTGATGACCTATTTGTGCAAAGCACTATACAGGACACAGGAGATTAAAAAAATGCATAAAACAGCATTACTGTCCTTGAAAACTTCACTCTAATTGAAGCAGAGGAAAGGTACCTAAGAAAACAACACACCGATATGAAAGCTATGTAGCATAAAGTATGTAGTATAGACAATGGTTTCAGAAGAAAGAGGAGATTTATCTGTGAGTAAAAGGAACGGGGGCGGGGGAGTGAGGGGAGAAGGAGCGAGGGTGGTGGTGGTGGTGGTAGATTATCAGAAAGTGAAGCAATCCAAGAAGGGCTCACAAAGGGATAGCATGCATGCTAGGATTGGCAAGCAACAATCTTTAACATTCACATAATATTGCCAAGCACTGTTCTGGGTGCTTTATACATATACATATACATTTATTTTTCTTTACAATATCCTTACGAGACAAGTCCTAAATTATCCCCTAGGTGAAAGATGAGCAAATACAGAACAGAGAGAGTAAGTCCTACAGCTAAGAAGTGTCAAAGCCACGATGTAATCTCAGGCAATCAGTCTTCAGAATGTGGTCTTAACCACTGTTCCACTGCACACCATAAGATTTGTGAACAGCAGCCAGACTTCATCCAGGAGCAGCAGGAGAGGGTAGAGGTGGGCAAGTATGCACATGGGACAGAGGGTGAAAGCTGAAGCGAGATGCCCCAGAAACCTGGATATTCTCAATGTGGATGACAGGCATTCACTTCCAGGTTTTAAAAGCAGTTTGTTTTATACTTACAAATATGTCTAATTTCAAAAGTCAAAACTGAAGTAGAAATGTCTCAAATACCCTCGCATTGCAGTAGTATTAAAGTTGAACAGGAAACTGGGGGAAGTGGCACATTGCGTAACTCCAAACATGAATGCTAATATCGCCTTCGGATGTGAAAATGTTCAAGTTTAGAATGTTTCTAGAATCTGTAATTACAGGATCGACATATGTGTGCAAACTTCCATTTTAATTAAAAAGCATTCAAAAATGTCCTTTCTGTGTGGCCTCATTTATTTATCCTTCTCCCTGGCACCATGCTTCGTGCTGCCCCTTCCTTCTACCATGAGCCAGAGACCGTGTGCAGGACAATGACCATCCTGACTACCCACGCTCGTTAGGGTCCACTTGAGTGGGAACACTGAGCTGGCTCACTTCCTCCCACTCTGGCTACAGAACCCAGCTTCTAGTTAAAAGAGAGAGAGAACAAGGAGGGATGTGACTGAAAGGAGAAGTTGGTTTTGTTTCAGGTGGAAGGAAAACTCTCTAATCGAAGAGTGAGTCTCAGTTACATTGACAATGTCTATTCGGGAACAAATTCACAGAACTCATTCCACCCTAAAACCTGTTAGCAAAACAGTGACCTGGTTGATTTGAAGGGGCAGAGAGGGGCTCCAGCAGATAAGCTTCTTAAATAATAATAATAATAATAATAATAATAATAATAATAATAATTTTAGTCCACATGTGCATTCCATAAGTCCTCCTCCTACCTCAAAAAAAAAAGTCGGCTAAGGGAAAGCCAGTTAGTCTATCCTCGTACTCTTTCTCCAGCTCAAATTCAAATTCAAATGACATCAAACAAAATCTGCACAAATGTTTTGAGATATTTTCTTCCTATATTTTTGTTCCCTTTCCCCATCTAGAGGTGTTCAATATTTTGACAACTTTTTGATCATATGATCTTCATTTGCTAGCTTATATATCTGACTCCACTTTGGTGAGATTGGGTCTCTCAGACTTACACCCACTTCTTCAGGGTAAATTGGGGAGCGGGTTCATGCCAGGAGAAAGAGGAAATGTCCTTTTACTTTCTTATTGTTTGGATTGGGCCTCCCTATGTAGCTCTACACTGGTGGTGCTATGAAGCCCTGTACAGGTGTGGCCAAGGGTAGGATAGGTCACAAGACACAAATAACCTCCCAAACTGCCTAGAAGAGACCCTTTACATAGCCACAGCTCCCCAGAACCCAGGAAGAAATGTGGGGAGCACTCCTCTCCCATGCTGTCATTGTCTCTGAAGAGGTGATATATATTTAAGGTACTTACATTGAAGTCTCCACTTATAATTGTTGAAGGTTCTCTAGAAATAAAGAAAAAAACAACAACATAAAATTGCTCAAAATTCCTTGTGTGTGATAATACCAAGTACTTATTACTGCTGGCATGCTGATTAGACATAGAAGGAAAGAGTCAAAGGAAGACCTGGAGATTAGAAGGGATGGAGAAAGATCGAGAGGAAGTGAGGGAGCCTGACAGAAGGCATCGATCTGCTGCTTGGAAAGTCTGGGGAGCCAAGGGATGGCTGGGTTGGCCTTTTCTGGAGGCACGGACAGGGAGGTGTGGGTGCTTTGCTTCTCAGGTGCCACAGGGCCATACAGGACAAGTCAGGAAAGAAGCAGATTGGAAATACTGGTGACAAGTTGGTCTTGGATGCACAGACAGAAAAAAATCCAGAATAATAGTTTGGTAAATCCTAATTATTTACCAAATAATGACCACTTTGTGATATTGCCTTCATTTGCATCCATTGACTGGTTATATATCTCTCAATCTGCTTTGCTGCGTGGAGAGAACATGCTAGAGTCTAAGAACCAACACACCTAAAAGAGAGTTTCTGGGATTAATTTTACTCACAGCTAGACAGTGCTGATCCATATCTCGTTTATAACCTCAGGTGTCATCGTAATTTTCTAGAAAAAAAGTATTATACATCGTAATCCTCTTAGTTATGTTCCAGTCTTTTTTTTCAATGATTATTGTTAAATTTTTATTTGATTCTCTTTCTTCTCCTTTAATTAACTTGTGATTGAGTTGTCATTTTGAGATAACTTTGTCTTCTTCTTCTATATCATTACTGAATTCAATCAATACTCATTTCATCTCTTCCTGATTGGCTATTGTTTTGTTGTTGTTGTTGTTCCCTTCTGATTTTAATTTTTAATTTTTTGATTCATTCCAAGTGCTGTCAAGTTAGGCTTAAAGGAAGTGACAGGGTAAATATTTCTTTTTAAATATATTTTATTGATTTTTTTACAGAGAGGAAGGGAGAGAGAGAGAGTCAGAAACATCCATGAGAGAGAAACATCGATCAGCTGCCTCCTGCACAACCCCCAATGGGGATGTGCCTGCAACCAATGTACATGCCCTTGACCGGAATCAAACCCGGGACCTTTCAGTCCGCAGGCTGATACTCTGTCCACTGAGCCAAACCGGTTACGGCAAGAAAGAGTAAATCTTGTGGCGGGGGAGGGGTAAGAAAGCCAGGCCAATGGAGAGAGCAGCATTTCCAAAGGCACTCCAGCAGGTACAAGCCTGGCTTGTCTGAGGAACATCAAGGAAGCCAGCACAGCTGGAGCAGGGGAGCCATGGAGCTGTTCTTCACAACTCTTTTAAGGGCTTTTACAATAATAACTTAATTTGTCTGTAACAATCCTGAGAGCAAGATATGATTATTAGCTTTATTTGACAGTTAAGGAAGGGAGAATAAACTAGCTATTTACCCAAAGACACACAGAAGACAAAGCCAGGATTTGAATCTGTATGAAGAAGGGGAGGAGGAAAAGAAAGAAGAGAAGAGGCTGAGAGCAATGGTAACAGGATGCCTACCAGTCTTTCTGGACTCTGGTTTTTACTATAGATGAAATAAGAAACATCATGGGAAATTTTTGATCAGTGAAGTGACATGATTTCATTTACATGTAAAAGGAAACCTCTGGCTTCTGGGTTCAAATCAGATTGTCAGCAAGGAGACCTACGACGAAGCTATTAAAATAATACAGATGCATTTGCCAGATACGCAGATATTCATGAATTCTGATTTTTTTAAAATATATTTTTATTGATTTTAGAGAGGAAGGGAGCAGGAGAAATAGAATCATCAATAATGAGAGAGACTCATTGATCAGCTGCCTCCTGCATGCCCCCTACTAGGGATTGAGCCTGCAATCTGGGCATGTGCTGGAATAGAACCTGGGACCCTTCAGTCTGCAGGCTGATGCTCTATCCACTGAGCCAAAGCGGTAAGGACATGAATTCTGACTTTTTTTTTAATGTAGAATAATCTGTTTTTAAAAATGTCTTGGCAGCTAATTCAGGGGTTTGTAAAACACTGTAATTGCTATTTGAAAGACCTGTCTGCAGATTTCTTCGTTCCTTCCTCCCTCCCCCAAATTCCCCAATACACACACCTACCTCTGCTCTTGTGGGAGAAGCTCTGTGGCCTATCCCCCTCACTCTTTCTCTCTCAAACCCTAACTGCTGCTCTCCATTTGAAAATGCATGTGCCACAAAAGAATGGCTTAGTCATCACTGGAGTGAGGGGGCCGCACAGCAAAGACTGTTCCATCAGGGGATTTCACTTCCTTGCACAGTGTTTATTTTGCTCCCACATTTCTCACTGTACCAACTGTTGGAGAGACGCCCATCGGCTCTCTCTTCCTCCCTTTCCACCCCTTTACTCCCACCTGCAATCACAGAGTGGGTGGCAGGGGCGATCTCATCGGTGACTGAGATCATCCTAGTTCTTTTCCACCCCTGGAGACTCCGGTTATAAATGCTCCCCTCTGCCAATGCTCCTTCACATTCGAAAGTATGTTGTGCAAGCCCAAGAGAGGCAGCTGTACAAAGCTTGTGGGGAGAGAAGTGTGGAAGCCTTTCTACCTCCTCCCTAATAGAATTACACAACAGTGAACCCACTAGTCACCAAGGATACCTGGCATCAGTTTGAGAAAACCTGGTGGGTTTCCTGAGGGGTGCATTGAGTTTTGACCTTTGCTTCAACACCCAAGGGCTGAGGTTCTATGTGGAAGGAAGGTCCCTGCCTGTTCTCCATGCTTTGCTTTTAGATGTGGTCTCAACAGCAACACATGGCCAGGTTAGCCTTGGAAAGTTGGGCGGGGAGCTTCTGTCAGGAAATGGAGGCAACTGAATTTTCTTAGCAGTTGACATGAGCATTTCCTAAAGGAGAAATGGCTTTGTAGGTTTAAGAAGAGGGTAAAAGCCATAGTCAAGGTTTTAAGTGGAAACCTTAAAACAAGGCAAATAAAAGGAAGACTGGTACCAAGCTTTCCAGAGCAAATGTGAGAAGTGATTATTGAGATGGGCTGGGGAAAGAAAGAGAGGCACAGATAAGTCAATGGTGGCATGAGGTGGAGGAACTGAGTAAATGCTATGTGCTGGGAGGTGTGGCTCTTTCCCATGAATCCCCAGATCTTCATGAAAACTACAAACAAAATTCTGTATGTTCTTAGTGTGGTTCAGTTTTTTGTGAAAGCTATGAAGGGCCTGGAGCATCAAGGTTAACCTGTGACAGAAACAGTCAACCTCCACAAGTGAAGGAAAGAGTTAAGGTCTCAGCTAAAACAGTTGGCACAGATGATAACATATCAAGCACAGACCCAGGTGGGCCTTTGCAGGGCAGGTGTACAGCCAGACCTAGTAGACTACTTGGGTGACTCTTTCTGCACGTCATTTAACCTCCTTTCTGGTTCCCTGAAGGTGTTCCCCTTACTCCTAATATTTCTACTATAAGCCAGTAAGCACAGTTCACAACCATTTGAGAGCTTTGTCTGAGAGGTCTGTACATAATGCGATGTGCAGGAATAAGCATACTAGAGCCAGACAGTCTGTATTGAAATCCTGGCTTGGTTAATTTAACCAGTGTCTTTGATTGAGTCTATCCATGCCTCAGTTTGTCCTACTATAAAATGTTATAATAAGGTTATTTACCTCACATGTATGTTGTGAGTATAAACAAACTAATAGATGCAAAGTACTTAAAATTATACCTAGTTTACGGTAAGCCTTCACTTATTATTTAATACTAGGAAGAGGAAAGGAAGAAAGGAATTTAGACGCAATACTAAAACTTTCTCTTTTTTATCATTAGATTTAGTTTCTTTTTATTCAATTCATAGTCATAATTCTCTGCTATTTTTAAAACTTTTTTTGAGATATAATTTACTTACAATAAATTGCACCAATTTAAAGTATGCAATTTCATAACTTTGGATAATATAATCC
>JAAGEH010000286.1:8359467-8443312 GCA_011751065.1 Lasiurus cinereus | reverse complement strand
GCTCCAATTGGGGACCCCAAGAGGGATATCCAACTGTGAATTTAGTCAGACAATGAGACATCCCTCTCACAACCCAGGACTGCTGGCTCCCAAACACTCACCTGCCTGCCTGTCTGCCTACTCTTAACTGCTTCTGCCTGCCAGCCAGATTACCCCCTAACCACTCCCTTGCCAGCCTGATTGACACCTAACTGCTCTACTGTTGTGGCCTGTTTGCCCCTAACTGCATTCTCCTGCTGGCCTGGTCACCCTGATTGCCCTCTCCTGCTGGCCTGGTTGCCCCTAACTATCCTCCCCTGCAGGTCTGGTCACCCTCAACTGCCCTACCCTGCTGACCCAATCACCACAAACTTCCCTCCCTTGCCAGCCTGGTAGACCTTAACTTCCCTCCCCTGTAGCCCTTGTCCCTCCCAACAGCCCTCCCTGCAGGCCTGGTCAGCCCCAACTGCCCTCCCTTGCAGGCCTCATTGTCCACAACTGCCCTCCCCTGTCAGCCATCTTATTACAACCATCTTTGACCACATGGGGTAGCCATCTTGTGTGTTAGAGTGATGCTCAATTTGCATATTACCTCTTTATTATATAGGATGATATATATACTATAAAACAATCAAAATCAAGAGAGTAAATCTATATATCACTTCAAAAAGTTTCCTGTGGCCTTTAGTGATCCCTTAGTACTTCACACTCACCTTGCCTCCCTATTACTTGCAAAGTTTGCTTTCTGTCATAGATTAATGGATATTTTTTAGAATCCTATATAATAAAAGGCCAATATGCAAATAGACCAAATGGCAAAACTACTGAACATCTGGTCACTATGATGTGTGCTGAACACCAGAGGGGCTCTGTGGAACATGGTGTGCATTGGCTGCAGTGGGAGGGTGGAGCAGGTGAATGGGGGCACCAGATCAAGGCAGAGTGCCCATCACTGTCATTGGGGCAACCCTCAGGTGGTTACTGAAAATTCTTTGCTCCCCCACGCTGCAGTCCCACTGCTTACACCTGCTGCCAGTGCCCAGCAAGTCCTGATCATTCAGCTCCATCAGTGGGTGTGAGCTGTGGCTGCCAGCCCTGATTGCCCCTGAGTACTTCTCCACTTCCCCCTGCTCCTTAGGGGCAATCAGGGCAGCAGCCCCTGCTTGCACCTGCTGTTGGCGTCAGTGAATGTGAACAAGGCCAGCACTGTCAGCTTGTGGGAGCAGCAATTGGTGCAGACAGGGAGCTGCAGACAGGGAGCTGCAGCAAGAGGGCCAGGTGGGGGAGGGGAGGATGGGCTGAAACCTGCTCCTGTGCCTACCACAGCCTTATAGCACATTATTCCTTTCAAGGTGCACAAATTCATGCACTGGCCCCCTAGTCCTATATAATCTTATCTAATAAAAGAGTAATATGCAAATTAACCACCACTCTGCTACACTCACAAGCCACGCCCACCAGCCAATCAGGAACAAGTATGCAAATTAACCAAACCAAGATGACTGCAGCCGTGACACAAACAGGAGGCTTGCGTTACCCCCATCAATGGAAGAAGCCAAGCTTTCTGCACACCCTGGCTGGCCTACACCTCCATTCAAGGCTATAGAGTTTCAATTATAGAAGGTAAATAAATCCTAACAAAAATGGCTGCAGCCACAGAGCTGGAGAAAGCAGGAGGCTTGGGTTGCTCCAACAATGAAGGAAGCCAAGTTTTCCACACATCTTGGACAACCCATGCCTCCACTCAAGGCTACAAAGTTTCAATTATAGAAAATAAATAAATCCCAACAAGAATGGCTGCAACCAAGGAGTGAACAGGAGGCTTGGGTTACCCTGGCAATTGAGGAAGCCAAGCTTTCCACACATCCTGGCCAGCCAAGGCCTCCACTCAAGCCTACAAAGTTTTAACTATAGAAGATAAATAAATCCAAGATACTAGGGCCTCCACATGGGTTGCCAGGGGCTATGGCCAGTCCACCTCATGCCCCAAAGGAACCCCCACCCTGATCCGGAACACCCTTCAGGGCAAACTGGCTGGCCCCACCCATATACCAGGCCTCTATCCTATCTAATAAAAGAGTAATATGCAAATTGACCATCACTCCAACATACAAAATGGATGCCCCTATGTGGTCAAAGATGGTTGCTCCCATCTGGACACAAGATGGCTCCCACAAGATGGCCAGCAGGGGAGGGCACTTGGGAGAGACCAAGTCTACAAGGGAGGGCAGTTGGGGGTGATCAAGCCTGCAAGGGAGGGCAGTTAGGGGTGAACAGGCTGGCAGAGGAGGGAAGTTGGTGGTGACCAGGCCTGCAGGGAAAGGCAGTTGTGGGGGACCAGGCCTGCAGGGGAGTGCTGGTACTTGCCGGCAATCGAACAGTACCTGAATGAGGGGGTGAGGATAAAGAAAAGACAGACAAGAACAGATGGAGTTGGGAGGACTGAGACTTGAGTCTGCAGCCCCAAATTTATTTCCAGTCCAGTATTTAAGCACAAGCAGAGGAGGGAGTTACACAAATCAGATATTTGCAAACACAGTCACTGACCTTCTGAGTAATCAAGACCTTGCAAGATCTTGTACATAAGCATGTTTGCACTAAGTCAACATTTTTCCAGCCAAGCTGTTTAGTTATGTCTAGAGTCTGCATTCAAATCTCTGTTTATTTAACTAAAGGGTGAGAGAGCAGAGATCTATGTCTAGAGTCTGCATTTAGATCTCTAGGACCCTCGTATGCCCAGGGCAGCTCCCCACAGGGGAGGGCAATTAGGGGTGATCATGCCTGCAGAAGAGGGCAGTTAGGGGCAATCAGGCTGGCAGGGGAGCAGTTAGGCATCAATCAGACTGTCAGGGAAGTCATTAGGGAGTGATCAGGCAGGCAGGCAGAAGCAGTTACGGCAATCAGGAAGGCAGGCAGGTGAGCCGTTTAGAGCCAACAGTCCTGGATTGTGAGAGGGATGTTCGACTGCCCATTTAGGCCAGATCCCAGTAGGATTGGGCCTAAATGGGCAGTCAGACATCCCTCGGGGGCTCCCAGATTGGAGAGGGTGCAGGCTGGGCTGAGGGACACATACCCTCATGCACAAATTTTGTGCACCAGGCCTTTAGTCTTATATAATAGAGAGTTAATATGCAATTGATCATCACTCCAATACACAAGATGGCCATCCCCATATAGACACAAGATGGCCAGCAGGGAAGGGCAGTTGTAGGCAATCAGGGCAGCAGGGGAGGGAAGTTGTGAGCGACCTGACTTGCAGGGTGCGGGGGAGCAGTTGGGTGTGATTGGACCAGTAGGGGTGTAGTTAGGCATCGATCAGGCTGGCAGGGGAGTGGTTAGGGGGCAATCAGGCAAGCAGGCAGGCAAGCAGTTGGGAGCCAGCAGTCCTGGATTGTGAGAGTGATGTCTGACTGTCCACTTAGGCCCCATCCCGATTGCCCTTTTTTTTTATATTTGGGTGTTTTGAAGTTTGGGTTACTACTAATATAGCTGCTATGAGTGTGTATATATGTCTTTGTGTGGACATAGGTTTTTGTTTCTCTCATGTAAATATCTAAAAGAGAAATGACTAGATTATAGAGTAGGCACACCTTTACCTTTTGAAGTAACTGCCAAACTGTTTTCCTAAGTAGCTGTATCATCATTCCATTCCCATGAGCAGTTCTTTAACATCCTCATGGACACTTGTGATGGTCAGTCTTTGCAATTTTAGCCATTTGGTGGGTGTATAGCGTTACCTCATTATGGTTTTCATTTTCCTAATGTCTAACAATGTTGAGTATCTTGTCATTTACTTCCTTGTATCTTCTTTGATGAAGTAATGTGTCTATTCAAGTATTTTGCTATTTTTTTAAATTGGGTAGTTGGTTTTTATATTACTGACTTTTGAGAATAATTTGTATAATCTAGATAGAAGCATTTCTTCAGATATATGCTTTGTAAATATTTCACCATCTACAGCTTGACATTTCATTCTCTTAAAAGAGCAGACAATTAAAATGTTCATTAACTTTAATTTATCTTTTTTATAAATCTCACCAGAGGATATGTTTTGGTGCACAGGACAGTGCTTCAACCAACTAAGCCCTGGGGCAAGAACCTGTGTTTCTTTTATGGAGAGTGGATTTGGTGCTGGGTAAAAGAAAAACAAGGTAACAACAATTTTTTTTTCTATGTTTATCTAGAGTGTTTGTAGTTTTGGTCTTACATTTAGACCTATGATCTACACTGAGTGGCCAGAATGTTATGATCTCTTAGGTGGTCACATTTATTTGTGGTTATTAATATTGTGAATACATTTCTGTTCAGTGCCTTGTCCATTGAATGTGCTTGTATTGTATTTTGTGCCTTTAAATCAATGCAGGAGAGAGAGAACTACAAAACAGACACCTAGAAGAAAGAGACCATCGGGAAGAAACAGCCCACATATGAAAGAAAAGCAGGCATCACCAGAAAAAGAAGTAAACGAAATGGACGCAAGCAGCCTGCCAGAGAAAGAATTCAGAGAAATTGTTGTAAGGTGGCTGAAAAGAATGGAAGACAAATTTGACAATACGAGTAAGAACCAAGAGAAAATGAAGAAGAACCAAGAAGAAATGAAAAATGATATCACTACTGTAAAGAACTCAATAGAAAGCACCAAAAGTAGACTAGAAGAAACAGAGTACTGCATCAGTGAGCTAGAAGACAAGGTAGGAAGAAATACCCAAGTAGAGCAGCTTCTAGAAAAAAAAAATTAAAAAGCAGGAGGAGAGCCTAAGGGAACTTTGGGACAACATGAAACAAAACAACATCTACATAATTGGGGTTCTAGAAGGAGAGGAAACTGATAAAGGAATAGAAAACCTGTTTGAAGAAATAATGATAGAAAACTTCCCTGATATAAAGAAGAAAAAAACCCACACAAAACCAAGAAGCTCAAAGATCCCAAGCAAAATGAACACCAAAAGACCGATGCCAAGGCACATTATAATTAAATTGGCAAACACCACCAACAAAGTAAGAATCTTAAAAGCGGCCAGAGAGAGACAAAAAGTTACCTACAAAGGAACCTCCATCAGACTAGCGACTGATTTCTCAAAAGAAACTCATCAGACCAGAAGGGAATGGAATGAAATATACAATGTTATGCAAAGGGAGGGTCTAAATCCAAGAATACTGTACTCAGCAAAGCTATCAATCAAAATTGAAGGTGAAATCAGGAGCTTCACAGACTAAAAAGGATTAAGGGAATTTATTACCATCAAACTAGCAGGGCAAGAAATGCTAAACGGTCTGCTGTTAAAAAAAAGAAATAGGAAGCAAAGAAGGAACACAGGGATAAAGAAAAAAAAATGGTGACAAATAAGCAACTATCAATAATAACTTTAAATGTAAATGGATTAAATGCTCCAATCAAAAGATGTAGGGTAATGGATTGGATAAGAAAACATGACCCATGTATCTGCTGTCTACAAGAAAACCACCTCATAAAAAAAGATGCACACAGACTGAGGGTGAAGGGATGGAAAATGATTTTTCAGGCAAATGTAAATGAAAAAAAAACTAGGGTAGCAATACTTATATCTGACAAATTAGATCTCAAAGTGAAGAACATAACAAGAGATAAGGAAGGCCACTTCATAATACTAAAGGGAGCAATCCAACAAGAAGAAATCACTCTGGTAAACATATAAACACCCAATACAGGAGCACCCAAATACATAAAAAAAAAAAAACTCCTAGAGGACATCAAGGGAGAGATTGACAGTAATACAATCATAGTAGGAGACTTTAATACCCCACTATCACAATTGGACAAATCCTCTAAACAAAAAATCAGCAAAAAAACATCAATCCTAAATGACTCACTAGACCAGATGGAATTAATTGACATCTTCAGAACATTTCACCCCAGAGCCGCAGAATATATATTTTTCTCAAGTGCACATGGATCATTTTCAAAGATAGACCATATGTTGGGTCATAGGCAAAGTATCTTCAAATTCAGAAGATAGAAGTCATATCAAGCATTTTCTCAGATCACAGTGGCACAAAACTAGAAATCAACTACAATAAAAACAATCCAAAGAAATCAAACACATGGAGACTAAACAGCATGCTATAAAACAATGAATGGGTAACCAAAGAGATCAAAGAAGAAATAAAAACATCATGGCAACAAATGACAATGAGAACACAAGAATCTGAAATCTATGGGACACAGTGAAAGCAGCCTTGAGAGGGAAGTTCATAGCTCTCCAAGCCTACTGCAAAAAAAAAAAAGAAAGAAAGAAACAATGGTAATAAATTAACCCTACAACTCAAAGATCTAGAAAGAGAGCAACAAAAAAAGCACAGTGTAAGCAGAAGGAAGGAAATAGTAAAGATCAAAGTGTAGATAAGTGACATAGAGACCAAAGAAACAATACAAAATATCAACAAAACCAAAGCTGGTTCTTTGAAAGAATAAACAAGTTTGATGAATCTCTAGCTATGCTCACCAAGAAGCAAAGAGGGAGGATCCAAATAAACAAAATCAGAAAAGAAAGAGGTGAAATAACAACAGACCCCACCGAAATACAAAGGATTGTTAAAAAAATATCATGAACAATTCTATTCCAACAAACTGGACAACCTTGAGGAAATGGACATATTACTAGAAAAAAATAACCTCCCAAAACTCAATCAGGAAAAATCTAAACATCTCAATAGGCCAATAACTATGGAAGAAATTGAAGCAGTCATCAAAAAGCTTCCAGCAAACAAAAGCCCAGGGCTAGATGGCTACACAGGGGAGTTTTGCCAAACATTAAAGGAAGAATTAAAACATATCTTCCTCACACTATTCCAAAAAATTCCAGAAGGAAAAACACTTCCAAGCTCCTTCTATGAAGCCAGCATCACCCTAATACCAAAACCAGATAAAGACAACACAGTAAAAGAGAAATACAGGCCAATATCCCTCATTAAAATAAATGCCAAAATGCTCAACAAAATTCTAACAAATTGGATCTAGCAGTTCATAAGAAAGATCATTCAATATGACCAATTAGGATTTATCACAGGAATGTAAGGATGGTGCAATATCTACAAATCAATAAATGTGATACATCACATAAACAAATTGAGAGATAAAAATCACATAGTCATATCAATTGATGAAGAAAAAGAATTTAACAAAATCCAACACCCTTTCTTGATAAAAATTCTTAACAAGGTGGGAATAGAAGGATCATACCTCAACATAATAAAAGTCATATATGGTAAACCCACAGCTAACACCGTACTCAATGGGCAAAAACTAAAACCATCTCCCCTAAGAACAGGAAAAAGTCAGGAATTCCCACTCTCACTACTCCTGTTTGACATAGTACTGGAAGTATTAGCCATTTCAATTAGACAAGAAGAAGAAATAAAAGGCATCCAAATTGTATTTGCAGATGACATGATATTGTACATAAAAATCCTGAAAGACTCCATCAAAAAACTAATAGACTTAATAAATCAATTTGGCAATGTAGCAGGATACAAAATTAACACCAAGAAATCTATGGCATTTCTATACACCAATAGTGAACTTACAGAAAGAGAGACTAAAAAAGCAATCCCATTTACCATCACACCAAAAAAATTAAGATACCTAGGAATAAACTTAACTAAGAGTTAAAAGACATATATGCAGAAAACTACAGGACACTGAAAAAAGAAATAGAGGAAGATGTAAACAGATGGAATAGCATACCATGCTCATGGATTGAAAGAATCAACATATTAAAATGTCCATACTACTCAAAGCAATCTATAGATTCAATGCACTCCCCATTAAAATACCAACAGCATATTTCACAAACCTAGAAAGGACTCTCCAAAGATTCATCTGGAACAAAAAGACCCCAAAGGAAGAATTAAAACCTGAGAAAGTAAATTAAAGTAGATGAAATCTCAATACCAGATTTCAAGCTATATTACATAGCCACTGTTCTCAAAACATCCTGGTACTGGCTTAAGAACAGATGTATAGATCAATGGAATAGAATAGAGAATCTGGATATTGACCCAAACCACTATGCTTAATTAATATCTGACAAAAGAGGCATGAACATACAATAGAGTCAAGACAGGCTCTTCAATAAATGGTGTTGGGAAAATTGGACAGATACATCAAAAAAAATTGAAACTAGACCACCAACTTACACCATACACAAAAATAAACTCAAAATGGATATAGGATTTAAACATAAGATGGGAAACTATAAAAATACTAGAGGAACCCACAGGCAGCAAAATCTCAGACATATGCCAAAGGAACTTCTTCACTGATACTCTTCCTAGGGCAATGGAAACTAAAGAGAAAATAAACAAATGGGACTACATCAAAATAAAATGCTTTTGCACAGCAAAAGAAACCATCAACAAAACAACAAGAAAGACCACTGTATGGGAGAACATATTGATAAAGTTTTAATGTCTAATATCTACAGGCAGCTTAAACAATTTAATAAACGGAAAATAAATGACCCAATTATAAAAATGGGCAACAGAACTAAATAGACTCTTTTCAAAAGAAGACAGAAGGAAGGCCAAGAAAACATGCTCAAAGTCACTAATTATCTGAGAGATGCAAATCAAAAGGACAATGCGATACCATCTCACACCTGTCAGAATGGCAATCATCAACGAATCAACAAATGACCAATGCTGGCGAGAATGCAGAGAAAAAGAAATGCTAGTGCACTGCTGGTGAGAATGCAGACTGATGCAGCCACTGTGGAGAACAGTGTGGAGTTTCCTCAAAAAACTAAAAATGGAACTCCAAATTGTCCCAGTAATCCCACTCCTAGGACTATATCCTAAGGAACTAGAAACACCAATCAGAAAGAATATATGCACCTTTATGTTCATAGCAGCACAATTTACAATAGCTAATATTTGGAAACAGCCTAGGTGTCCATCAGCACATGACTGGATCAGAAAACCATGGTACATCTACACAATGGAATACTATGGTGCCATAGAAAAAGAAAGAATTCTTATTTGCAGCAACCTGGATGGAACTGGAGAACATTATGCTAAGTGAAATAAGCCAGTCAATGAAAGAAAAATACCACATGATCTCACTCATTTATGGATAATAAAGAACATTATAAACTGATGAACAAAAAGATAGATACAGAGACAGTAAAACATCAAACAGACTGTCAAATTACAGTGGGAAGGCTAGGGAGAGGTAGGCTAAATAAGAGATCAACCAAAAAAAACTTGTATGCATGCATATAAGCATAACCAATGGCCACAAGACACTGGAGAGTTAGGGCATGCATGTGAGTGGAAGGGTGGGGGGGCAATGGGAAGATATATACACATGTAATACATTAAAAATAATAATGTCTTTTTCTGGTTTATGGTATCATAGAATGAGTTTAGTATTCCCTCCTCTGCAAGAGAGTTTGAGAGGATTGCTGTTAACTTTTCTTTAAATACTTAGTAGAATTCACTAGTGAAGCCAGCTTTAAATTTTTAAAGCTTTTCTTCGTTAGGAGATTTTTTAACTATTGACTCAATCTCTTCACTTGTTATAGATAGGTTCAGTTTTATTTCTTTATTTTTGAAAGTATTACAGATGTTCCCTTTGTTTGTTTTTTCCCATTGACTCTCTCCACCTCTCATCTGCCTCTTTCAGCTCTATTGTCTGTGTCCATATATGCCTATAAGTTTCCTGGTTTCTTTTGAGTCAGTTTTGATGGTTTTTGACTCATTGGTTATTTAGGAGTATTGTTTAATTTCCACAATTTCTTACTGTTTTTGACTTCTACTTTTATCCCACTATAATCAGAAAACATATTTTGTATGATGTTAATCATTTTAAGTTTATTGATCTAGGTACACCTTCTAAGCCAGGTCTAAGTTAAGGTCACTGAGATAACCCTCTGGCTTATGTCAAGTTTTACTGTTGGCTGCTTGGAGTTTCTTTGAAGTAGACAGCATGTTGTTGATGAGGGTCAGGCTCAGTTTTCCTTTCTGGGTTTCTTCGTGGCTCACACCACAAGTCATTTGGCTAGGATAAAGTTTGGAATGCCCTTATTTCTCTGATGCTGGAGCTGAAAGGCATTCTGATCCTAGGCACATTGGTGCACTAGGTGGATATGAATGTGATGTTCAAACTTATCCGGTTACTTTGTAAGAGCTGTTTTACATAATTCAAATGAGAGGATAGATGTGGTTGGATTTCTGATGTGGGTTTTTTTTCATGACTGGTTTCATTTCCTTATCTGATATCCAGCCAACTCCCTCCTCACTGACTATGTTGAAATTAAAACAATAACACATTCCCTTCCTTCAGAAGTCTCAATGAAATTCCCTCTCTCAAAAGAGCCGTATTTAGTGGTCTGTGCCAACTCATTAGAATGTTTCAAGCTGCTTTCTCCTTATTCTCTGTAGACCTTATACACAGGAGGTCATAGATATGAACTTCAATATTCTGAGGCAAGTATGATTCAGGGTCCACTTTAGGGTTATTTACCAAGAAAAGAGGTAAACCTATTTTCAGTGAAGTTAACACGAAATTGACTTCTGCAAATACAAGGGAAGTGAACTAGGTAAAGAGTACACACTGGTACCTAGAATAGCTGCAGGCTCCTCTTTAGGCATGCCACATGATATGGTCAGGTCAAAGAAACTTATAGAAATTCTGTTTTTACCACTTAACAGCAAAATTAAAGCCAGCTTCTAAAGATTCTGTGATATTTGTCACAAACACACACAAAAAAAAAAAAAAAAAACCACACTCCTTTCTCTTTCATTATGTTCTTATAGCAGCTACTTCCAAGTGAAGGAGGATGCCTTAATTATAACTGTGTCTGGATTATAGTATTATGTGAAAAAATAACCTGAAGTTGTAGGACTAAAAAAATGCAAGGAGGCAGAAAACTTCTGGAGGCAGTCACTCTAGAACAAATAGACTGATATGCCCATCTTGCCTCACCCTTCTACTTTCAGAGTCATCAGTGTGACTCCCAGTGTTCATAACAGGGTACCTTCCACAGAGATTAGAGAAGGGTTAAAGACAGTGTTAAATAGCCTCTTCCCTTCTCTGTCTCTGCCTCATTATCAATTTTGGTTGGAGAAAGATGAACTCTTTAACTACCAAGCTGAACTCCTTTTTTTTTATTATTTAAATTCTTTATTGTTTAAAGTATTACATGAGTCTCCTTTTCCCCCCATTGATCTCTCCCTGGCTGTTCCCCCCTTCTCTCCGGCACATGCCCTCACCCCTCTAATTTCTGTGTCCATTGGTTTTGCACATACGCAGTACACAAGCTCTTTGGTTGATTTCTTACCCCCTCACCCACCTCCTTCCCTCATAGGTTGGACAGTCTGTTCAATGTTTCTATGTCTCTGATTCTATTTTTATTCATCAGTTTATGTTGTTCACTATATTCTACAAATGAGTGAGATCATTTGATATTTATCTTTCTCTGACTGGCTTATTTCGTTTAGCATAATGCTCTCCAGTTCCATCCATGCTGTTACAAATGGTAAGAACTCCTTTTTTACTGCAGCATAGTATTCCATCGTGTAGATGTACCATGGTTTTCTGATCCACCCATTTGCTGATGGACATTTAGGCTGTTTCCAAATCTTAGCTATTTTAAATTGTGCTGCTGTAAACACAGGGGTGCATATATCCTTTCTGATTGGTGTTTCTGTTTTCCTGGGATATATTCTTAGAAGTGGAATTACTGGGTCAAATGGAAGTTCCATTTTTAATTTTTTGAAGAAACTCCATACTGTTCTCCACAGTGGTTGCACCACCAGTAATGCAAGAGGGTTCCTTTTTCTCCACATTCTCACTAGCATTTGTCATTTGTTGATTTATTGATGATAGCCATTCTGACAGGTGTGAAATGGTACCTCATTGTTTTGATTTGCATCTCTTAGATGATTAGTGACTTTGAGTATATTTTCATATGTCTCTTGGCCTCCTGTATATTCTCTTTCAAAATGTGTCTATTTAGGTCCTTTTTTTTTTATTATTGGATTGCTTATTTTCCTTTCTTTAAGTTGTATGATTTCCCTATACATTTTGGAGATTAAACCCTTATCAGAGATAACATTCTAAAATATGTTCTCCCATGCAGTGGGCTTTCTTGTTTTGTTGATGGTTTCTTTTGCTGTGCAGAAGCTTTTTATTTTGATATAGTCCCATTTGTTTATTTTCTCCTTCATTTCCATTGTCCTAGGAGCTGTATTGGTAAAGACATTGCTACAACAAATGTCTGTTATTTTTGTGTCTATAGCTTCTTCTAAGCTCTTTATGGTTTCCTGTCTCACATTTAAGTCCTTTATCCATTTTGAGTTTATTTTTTTGTATGGTGTAAGTTGGTGGTCTAGTTTCATTTTTCTTTCTTTCATTCTTTCTTTCTTTTTCTTTTTCTTTTTTTGCAAGTATCTGTTCAATTTTCCCATAACCACTTATTAAAGAGACTGTCTTGACTCCACTGTATGCTCTTGCCTCCTTTGTCAAATATTAATTGAGCATAATGGCTTGGGTCGATTTCTGGGTTCTCTGGTCTGCGCCGTTGGTCAAAGCCGAACTCTTAACATAACTACCAAGTTGAATCCTTTAACTACTGAGAGAGCTGTGGGGTATCATTTCCCACTATGTTACACATTGTAAGACTTTCAGTAGTGCCTGATTGGGTCTTAGACTTTTCATTCACAAAACAAATGATTGGCCAAAATGGTCCTAATGTTTGTGTCTTAATTCTTAGAGATCTTAGAACTGAAAGGAATCACCATGAATCTGTGATGTGAAATGATTATAAACCAGAAACTATTAAAATAGGAAAAACTGAGTCATAAAATGAAACACAAAATAAAACCAATTAATGACAAAGATTTATTATGTAACCTGAATGAGCTCAGCTATGTAGTATCTCTTTTCATTACAGCTGGTTGTCTTCACTTCATGCATAACAAGGTCATCTAGTTGAATTGATCAACTCAGTTATTAGTCAGTGACCTCAGATATTAAAAAAACTTTACTGAGGAGATTATTGTTATATTCTTATGAATTCATGGCTGTTTTTACACTTAACTTTAGTCAGACCCTAAAGAACATCTGGTGTTTCATAAAATGTTACCTTTGAGTAAAAATTTGGCAATCACATGCTGAGTTCTGGAAAATGAAATGCTGTCTAACCAGAGTCCATGTGTGGGTTTCTGTAACAGATCTGAAAGGAAAGTGACTTGATCCAACCCACCCAGAAACCCCAACTGAGGGCTTTGCTTTATGGACTTTTTTTACAAGTGGACATATGCCACATTCCTAAGCATCATTTTAAGCACAATCAGTACACGATACCAGCTGGCTTCCGGAGTAGCCTGCCAGATCAGGGAGGGAGTAGTTAGAACAAAGGGGTAGAAAACTGAATTCCAGAGCCATAAAATATTTATGCTGGTGGGAACATTGTAGATTAGTTATCACTCAAATATGAAGCATGGCCACCTAAATCAAAGGAAATAAATGACTAATGCTACCTTATCTCCCTTTAAATTATTTTTCTTTCCTTTTTTTTTTACTTTTCTTTTCTTTTCTTTCCGTATGCTTCTGGAATTAGGCTGCCTGAATTCACAAACTGCGAAAACTTGGGCAAGTTACTGATCCTCCCAGTGCCTTAGGGGTCTCATCATTAAAGGGAGAATAAAAATAGTAACTACTTCATAGAATGGTTATGAGAATGTAAGGATAATTTATTTTAATGTTGATTTTTTATTTAAATCAATTTTTTTAAATTTAAAATTGATTTTTAAAGCACTAGACTAGTGCCTGACATAAAGTGAGCACTTATTGAGTTATTAATAATTAATAAATAAATTATTATTATGCAAATCTTCAAAGAGAGAATTAGTAAGACAACATTTCTTGAATAGATTATGTGAAAAATTGTCAGACTTAGAATTTATTTCCTTGGAGGATTCTTAATCCTTTACCACCTGAATTTCATCTAATTCTTTTTGCCACCTGCTTCTTTATGGATCAAAGGAAGCAAATGGTTCTCAGACTTGAAAACAATGGTTGCTATTACTAAAGTGCCTCTCCCTTATGATTCTTGGGTCTGCTCAGGGAAGAAATCAGGTTGTAGGTCTGGAATTAACTTTTCCCTTCTGTTATGGACCATTACTGGCTCAAACAATGAAACTGTCCCATGTTTCCCAGTGAAGATGAGCTTTGTGCTGCTGACCAGACAGAGTTGTGTCTGCCTGGGATTGACAGCAATTGTGTCACTGTTGAGCCACAAACTAAACAAAACCTCTAGAGCTTTGGAATTTAGACAATATCTGAATTATGAGGGCACTGTCCCAGAAGAGATTATGTTTATTTTTGCAGACTTGGACAATAAAATGGTTGGGTCTTTGAAAACAATTGCCAAGTCTTTGCTTTACTGGGGTGTGCCTTTCCTTTGACAGAAGAGAATTCCTAACATGGGGAGGAAGCAGGTACCCTATAGCAGTCTCCCATATAGCTTGTTGACTATAATTGAAGTTCTCCAAATCCCCCGTGTGACATTAGTAAGGACTGACTCCACTGTGCTAAGGAAATGTGTTGGACCAGGGAGGGTGATGTTGTTTTGGCTGGCAATTCAGCCAGTCAAGGAGATTATTGCAAGCTCACATGGATGGAGAATTTCCCAGAAATGCTGAGTAATAGCCAGGGGGCATGCTTTAATCTGAGATAACTACCTTGCCAAACGTAAGGTCCCAGAAGAGTAGTTAGTTTCAAGCAAAACATCTATTTAACAGTCATAGGTCCAGCTCTAGGGTTCAAATGGCAACAGGATACTCAATGAAAGTATTCTAAACACTCTTCAAAATCATCTTCTTCTAGAGTGCTTATTATTTCCAGAAAGGGGGGAAAAACTGACAAAACTAATTCTCATTAAGATGTTCAACCCTGAAGGTGACCTCCATCCATCTCCTGGAATTATGCACTCTTTGAAAGTGAACTGAAAAAGAGAGTAATTAGTCACCTCCCACAGTTAATCCCCAGGGCAGAATTTCAGGCCCTGTGTAATCCATCATATTATCATCACCTATGTCACCACTTTCTCTTCACTCACAAGACTAAACCTGCAGCACTTTACTGAATAAGCAGTTCAATTCTATAAACATTTAAGTGTAGCAATGTGCAAGGAAGCATCTGTGATTTCAAAATAGCAGAACGCAGCACAAAAATTAAGGGCACTGGGATAGGAATTAGAGTTTAAGTAAAATCCTAGCTTCACCCATCACTAGCTCTATGAGCCTGGGCAAGTTACCCAAACTCTTGAGTTTCAACTTACAAAACAGAACTGACAGATTTACTCCAGACATGGCTACCATGGGTATTTCATAGGCTGAAGGTGTTTGTGCAGTGCCTGGCTTGGAATAAGGGTTCAATGTGGTGTTAAGTGGAACTTAAGTTCATATAAGAGTAAGTTCCTTAAAGCTCAGCTGGTGCTGTCTCATGGACTGCTAAAGACCTAGCTCCTGGCACAAGATAGATACTCAATAAATATTTGTGGAATGAGTCAAGTCATCAGTTTTTTTCTGCTTCATCTACTCACCAGTTTCTAATCCTTGATCCCTGCCTCTTCCATCACAAGAGAATTTCTAGAACCAGGGGGAAAGAGTATTATGAATAGGTGAAGTTGGATGTGGTAACTGGTCTGGTGAAACTAATGCTGAAAGCAGAAGCTCAGTGGAAAACAGTAGCCAAGAGACTAGACTTCTGAGAAGGTCACAACTAGGAACCAGGATGGGAGTGAGACTGAGGTGAAGGCCAAGTCTGGGCATGAGAATTCTGTGTGCTTCTTTCTCTGAGGGCTTCTTTCTCTGAGGGCTGGCTGTGTCAGGAATTCTCCCAGGCTGAATCCACCCAAAGTGAAACATAAAAGCTTCTCTCAAGTTTTGCCAGGAAGTGTCTTGTGACTCATTCCAGGTAGGATGTAAAAGATCATGGTCAATAAGCAGATGCTTATGCTTAGATGTGTATTGCACTCCACCCTCTGCTTCCCTAATTCCCCTCTCCTTCTACCTCCAGGGTTTCCTTTCCTCACAGGCATCATGGGAACAGAGAAAGCTGGGAAGATCCGTTTCCTTACATTTTTGGACTTGAAGGGGCAATTTGCTTTATAAGCATCAATAAAACCCAAAGTGTTTTCTCCTCATTTCTGTGAAATAATATCACAAATTAAATAGATTAGGTTTGTATTTCAGGTAAACAAAATAAACAATCTGCACCCAGGTATGTGAGGACAGGCAGCGTGTTGATTGCTAACATACCACCTGTTAGTTCTGGCTCTAAATTTTCCCTAATTGTTGTCAACCTTTTTCATGCACAGGGTCATGGCTGCTTCTTACTAGGGATGTTCTATAAAAAAAAGGGACATGCTTAGCCTTTAGTTTTGAGGAGGAAGAGGATGTATCACATGGAAGTATGCTTTCAGTCCTGCAGATGGTGTGTGAAAATTACAAGGCCAACCTGAAATAGGTGTTTTGTTTTGTTTTAAAGGACTAAAATTGTTTGTTAGTATTGGCAAGAGGCCTAGCACAGAAGGAGAAAAGAATTTGTTCCTGGCAGATTTCAAACCCACAAAAAGCTAGCATGTGCTTTGCAAACACATATCTCCAAAGCTTTGTGGGCTGCTTCCCACAGTAGGCAAGCTGTTTACTCTTTAACAACAGCAACTCAGCCTACTTCAAAGGATTCCTTCATTTCTTCCATGAAGATTCCTTATTCATTTCAAGTTCTTTGACCTATGGAGGTGTCCTTAAGTCATCAACAGTTGAGAGCAAACAATCACATAGGTGCCAGAAGAAAAAGACCCTTGGCTTTTTTTCTTTCATACAACATTGTTCAACTTTTGTTGCAAGGCATTAGTGGTTTTTCTGCTTCCTTTTGTGGCTCTCTAATTCTGCAACTATTCTTTCTTGAGTTCTTTAGCAAGCATGACTTATACCCTCTCTCTTCTGCTTCTTTGAATCCTAATTACTCCACCTCAGAGGCCGCTTCGCCATGCAGAGGTCCAGGGATCCAGAAACCAAAAATAAAAACATAGGTCAAGCTAGATCCTGACATCACATGAGAACAGGAAGACTCAGGACACAAATGCCTCATATCTGAGTTGAGCAGAAGAGGCAAGTGATTAAGTTAATCACTTAAAATAGAGACCAGATGCTGAAGCCAAGAGTTAACAGCAAAAAAAAGTCAAAACTGGAGCCATGGTTCAAAGCAGGAGCACTGAGAACCATGAGTTTAATTTCAAGGTAAATTAGCAAGGAAGGCCTTTTGAGCCACTAAAACAGTTTCTATGAAATTGAATATCTACCATGCACCAGACTCTCTGCTTGGTGCTTTATACACATTATAGCTCTTCAAGATTTAGTCTCCATGATCTTTAATGTGCAGATGAAGAAGCTGATGCTCAAAAATAAAAGTTCCTTGGTCACACTATATTTTAGATCTATGTCTATGTGACATAAGTCATCTTCTTTGCATGGGTTATGCTCTCATTTGGACAGACTTTGGATGGTCAGAAAGGTCACTTTATTAAAGAGATAATATGATGGGGTGAAGATAAGTTCTGCTCCAGGCTTTCCCTACACATTTCTCCCCATTATATAAAAGGCTGCCCATTCATGAATAAGGGAGGCAATAAGAGTACTGATGAAGTTGCAGGGACAAAGAGACCAACAACTTTTAATTTCACTTTTACCAACATGTTCCAGGGCCAGATAGTCCTTCTATTAGAATCATTCAATCAGGAAGGAAGAGTAGTGAAGTGTGCACAAAGTCTGCTGTCAAACCACCTGGTCTTTCATTGGAGTTCTATTACTTATTAGTTTCTTGACCTTGAACAAGTTCTTAATAGCTCTCTGCCTTAGTTTCCCCCTCTATAAGATGGTACTCATAATATTCAATTTAGTATTGGCTTCCTCTTGTATTAAATGAGATAACTCAGACAAAATGTGATGTCATTTCCTGACAAACACTAAATGTTCATTCTTGTGATCATTGTTAGAAAGTGTCTTTATATCTATATTAAAATGATATAATCAAGAAGCACAACTTAAAACTCGTCTATCCACAATTTTTATTGGCAAAGCAGAATTTCCTAGTGAACTGACCAACTAGCCTTGCTTTTTAGGATACTTTTTCTTAAATACCATGGTCCTTGTCTTGGAGTAAAATAGTGGTTCTCAACCAGGGAGTAATTTCACTCCCCTTGCTCCCTTTCAAAGGATAGTTGACAATATCTAGAGATTCTGTTAGCTGTCACAACAGGGCTATGCTACTGGCATCCAGTGGGTCCAGGTCAGAATATTTCTCAACATCCTACAAGGCACAAGACTATCTGATCTAAAATATCAGTGATAAGGTTGAAAAATCTTGTCAGAATTTGAAATGGTTTCCCTTGGTACAAATGTAGAGGAATTGGGAGTGTTTACCCCTGGGAAGAAAAATGTAGAGACTCCTAGATGCTATATGCAAATGTTTTTTCTCTTCTTTATAACAGCCTTGCTTATTTCATCAATGTGTTAGCACTCAAAATTCTAAAATGTACTAATATATTTTTATTGATTTCAGAGAAGAAGAGAGAGGGAAAGATAGAAACAACAATGATGAGAAAGTCATTGATTGGCTGCCTCCTGTACACCCCCTACTGGGGTTCAAACCTGAAATCCAGGTATGTGCCCTGATAGAGAATTGAACCATGACCTCCTAGTTCATAGGTCCTTGCTCAACCACTAAGTCACATCAGCCAGGTTAAATATATTTTTTAAAGTTCTTATCTTTTTCTAAAATTATCAATTTCTCAGTGTTTGGTTCTCCTGTTTTTTTATACCTCCCCCTCCATGCCATTGTGTGTGTTTTTTCAGATGCTGGAAGATTCTAGGTTATCTATCTATATTTACAAAGGAGATCTATAACAGCAGTCTTAACTTGGCTAGACATTAGACAAATGGACCCCAATCACTGGGAGTGGAACTTAGGCATCTGTGATGTAGGGGGTTTGTTTTGTTGTGTTTTTCTGTTGTTTGTTGTTTTGTTTTTAGTTTCTAAGATATCTGAAGGCTCAATGAGAGTCTAAATGACAATATCAGGGTTTGAAATGATTTCCTTTGGTACAAATGAAGCTCTTTACCCTGAACATGTCCTTAGGTGAACACAGATATTTTACTTCAAGATCCTTGCTAATAGTTGCCAGGGAAGAAAAGTTTGGGTTGGGAAGAAGCTGCTGGACTAAGAAACTGCTTCCATAAAGGTCTTAGTCTTTGAGGAAGAAAGAAACCATTAATGCCATGATTGGGTGGAGCAGACACACCACTATGGGCTCATGGATAGGTGCTGTGGTCATGATGGTAGGCAGAAGCACAAGAACAATAGAAATATTGGACCAAAATCCTGATACAGGACAGATGCAACTTTGTCAATTCACCTTCTCTTCTTAATGTCCATCCTCTGCTCTGTACACCTGCTTTCTATGGAACTAAACAATTGAACCCTGCCTACAAAACCTGGATTTCCCTGGTTGTATGAGAAGTGTCGGACTTTTCTCTGAAGAAGACTATGGCTCAGATCTACATTTGGAAATCAGCACAAACTGCTAGTTTTCCCTATGGCACATAGCCACAATCTACCACAGCATTCCCAACAGCAAAGATGTCAGCAAGGCTCCAAATGTGAAAAGAAAAATGTGTGTACCCTCTTCTACAGAATTGGCTAGGCAGTCTTGGTGGAACTGCCTATGTCATGATCTTGCCAGTGTCTTTATTTCTTCATCACATTGATTAACCCAATTCTCTGAGGTTTCTACGTGACCACATTGTGTTGCTAGGTTGCAAAACTCCTCCCTCCTCTGCTTCATTCCTGTCCTACCACAAGTGGCCATAGCCTTGATTTGTATCTATGTTGGATAAGGCTTAGCTGACTTCAGAGACCCCGCTCAGGCTAAATCAGGAAGGCTCAAACTGAAGTAGTCACCATGTTCTCCACATGTTTCTTACATTAATGTTAAAAGAGACTTTCTCCATTCTCTCAGAAGTCTCAAGGTGCAGCAGGGGAAGAGAACAGGTAAGTGGTACCTACCTCAGGACTAGTCCACGGGAAGATGGAGCTTGCATATGAGGCAGCAATGAGTCAAGGTGAATATAGTTTTAGTTACCTATAGAGATACTTCAGTGAGTGACCCTAGGAATCAAGAACAGCAGTGAAGTAACACACATCTGATATAAGGAGCTCTTCAATGGGGATGTAGGGCAACAGATTACCAGTTTAACAAAGATATACACTGAGTGGCCAGATTATTATGATCTCTGATTGCATAACAATCTAGCCACTCAGTATATTCATGCACCCACCTGGTGCATGAATTCATGCATGGGTGGGGTCCAGCCAGCCTGTCCATGGGGAGGAAACATGGGCAGTTAGCCAGCCTGCCTGCTGGTCAAACTCCTGGTTGAGGAGACAATTTGCATACTAGCCTTCTATTATATGTATAGGATATATACTAAGTGGCCAGATTATTGCAACCTAGAGAAATCTTCAACTATAATCTCCCACTTTGGTTAAAATGTTGAATGAGCCAATTATATAAGTGGTTCTTTGAGAGCGGTAGCACCACAAGCTATTATCAGATCTTTGAGTAGGCCTTTAAAAGCACAGGTCACAAGACAAAGAGATTTTATGTATATAATAATCAGTTAGATAGGCACTATTCTAAGTGTTTTCAAATCAAACTCATTCAGTCCACACAGAAGCTAATGAGATAGGTGATATCATTAGTTTCATTTAATACCCAGGAAAACTCAGACAAGAAGAGATTAAGTAATTTGTCCAAGTTCTGAGCTTATATTAAAGTGTTTTTAATGGCTTTACCACTAGCCCTCAAATCTCAGTGATGTAATGCAATATAGCTTTTATTCCTTTCTCAAATCACAGGCTACCATGTTCAGTGAAGGCCATTGTGCAGAGATTCAGAGTCCTAATTTCTATTTATCTGGTGGCTTGGACAACTTTCAGGTTCTCTAAATCTCCCTATGAATCTTCTACATTTAGGCAGGTGACAGAGTAAGAAAAAGAAGGTTTTCCTAACTTCAGCATTATTACCATTTGAGGCTGAATCATTTTTTTCTCTCTCTTGTGCATTGTAACATATTTAGCAGTATCCCTGGCCTCCACCCACTAGATTCCAGTAGCATTCTTCTAGTTGTGACAACCAAAATATCTTCAGACATTACCAAAAGTTCCTGGAAGTGGAATGAAGGGGCAAAAATCAACCCCCAGTAGAAAATACTGGCTTAAAGGATCACTCCAAAGGATCACTCAAAGAGGCCAAGCTAGAAAGTGGTTATATTTCTTTCAACAAAATTCAATTGACCAGAACTCAGTACATGGCCACACCTAACTGCAAGAAGCTAGAAAAATGTAATTCAGCAATATACCCAGGAAGAAGAGGAGGTCTGGAGAGACCATATATGCAACATGGAATCTATTTGAGGAGTACAGGGCCCAGAAAATATACTGAAAGCTTCAGAGAAATGTTCAGAGATTTGCAGAGCATTCTAGACAGTGTTGGAAACAAAAACACCCCATTATCACCAATTTATTTAATGGCTAATCTTATCACCCTATAGAGGGCTCTCAGAATATAAAAAGTTAATGCAATAAACACCAGATGTTACATTTCCTAGATGTATATATTTATCAGATAACACCAGACAGAAATCAGTACTTCACAATGACCCATGAAAGAGTTGAGTGCATGCAGGATGAGAATGAGGCTGGGATGATGAGAATGTAGCATGAGACCATACAACCCTAACTGTATTTCATAAAGAAGAACATCTGCAATATGTATGGTCAGGAACACAAGGAAGACAAAAAGCATTTTTTGCAAGATGTTGAAGTGGGGAATTTTGGATAAATGTTACAAATATTGGAGCTTCAGACAGAAGAAGAGGTGTTGATGGAAAGTTACCATTCATTTACTACTAAGAGTTTCAAAGAATACATTGGCTTAATGTAAAGACATGTTGCAAAGATGATTACTAAATTGTCTAGAATCCCATTTGAAGTATTTTTGGTATTGTAATGCAGCTTAATTCATACCCAGTCTACACACAAGGACACACCAAAATGCATTCTTTTCTTCTTCTAAATTGCAGCAGGCTTTTGTTGGTACATTAAAAACTTTTAAATATTCTTTAATTTTCTCTGCTTTATGGTAATAAAATAAAGTCAAAATGCTTCTTGAGCTTTTAATTACATGGACACTGAGGGAAATTATTTCTCATATGCCTAGTCTGGACATTTTTCTCCTTACTATGTAATCATATTGAAAAGAACTAGAAACACTCAAGTTTCCACCAACTGGCACCAAACCAAACTCAGAAGCCAAGGCTGGCTCTCCAACCACACTTAGCTCCAACCAACCAAACCCCTGCCCTTACTTAAATACAGCCACATTATATCTCTGTGCCAATAAAAATCAATTAAAATCTAACATCAGTCACTGGGTTGAATAAAAATAATGTCTCCAATAAATTCACATAAAGACCTATGTAGTATTAAAATTATGGATAGCTTTCATGTTACTAAAATAAATTATTATACTTTACTCATTTTATCAAAAACTTTTGTTGTAAAAAAAACAGTAACACTGGAAGTGTATACAAATGGAGAAAAAGAAAAAAAAAGAATGAAGAAAGAGAAAGAAAAGGGAAAGTAAGTTATGCTGAACGGTGGATAAGTTATAGTAAGAGGAAAACTTATTTCTAGTCCCATACAGCAGACATCTGTAGTGACATTTTCCAGAGAGTGGAAAATAAAGTCAGACAGAATTATAAAATAACACCAGCTTATAGCCACAGGCAATGACTTTTCTCTAGGTCATTTTAGTAAGAAACAAATTTGTAAGCATAGCTAAGTAGATATGCTTACATACATTAGTTCACCAAATATTTATCCTGAAATGCTATATACAAAATACTCTACAAGATTGACAAGTAAGGGATGGAAAAGGTGAAAAAAATATAATACCTTTCATCAACTAAACTTGAAATGTAGTAGGATGTCAGATAAGTATATAACTAAACAAAACGCAAAAAGAAAGGTAAAGGAAGGGGAGGGGAGGAGACTAGAGAAAGGAAAGAGAAAGGAAGAGAGAACAGGTAGAAAAAAGATACTAAAGGATTAAAATTATTTCTTGAATAAGTCAAGAGATCTGCCTGGCTGATCTCTGAGCCACACCTATGAACTAGGAGGTCATGGTTAGATTCCCCATCAGGGTACATGACTGGGTTATAGATTCGATTCTTAATAGGGGGCGTGAGGAGGCAGCTAATCAATGATTCTCTCATCATTGATGTCTCACTCTCTCCCTTACTTTCTAAAATCAATTATATATATCATATATATATATATATATATATATATATCCTATAGAATAAAAGGCTAATATGCAAATAACCGAACAGCAGAAAGACTGTTTGCTATGATGCACACTGACCACCAGGGAGCAGATGCAGGAGCTGCCCCATAGTGGAGCTGCCCGACAGGGGGAGTGCTGCTCAGCCAGAAGCCAGGCTCATGGCTGGTGAGCACAATGGTGGTGATAGGAGCCTCTCTCACCTCCAGTGCAGGCAGGCAGTAAGAAGTGAGGGTCCCAGACTATGAGAGGGATGTCTGCCTGCCAACTTCTCATTGAAACTGGCAGACAGAAATCCCCCGAGGGGTCTTGGACTGTGAGAGGGCACAGGCCAGGGTGAAGGAACCCCCCCCAGTGCACAAATTTTGTGCACTGAGCCTCTAGTGTACACACACACACACACACACACACACACACACACACCAAATCCGAAGAAGCAATGTTTTAAGGCAAAATTAAATCTGCTTTACCTCTGGACAAAAGTATACTTGCTCTTTTGCAGTATGATGAAATGGAAATTTCAGGGTACTAAATGAGGAAAACCATCAGATTTTACATAGTCTTTATTACTTATCAAATGTAGTGTCAAGCCATCCCAGCAATTACTCACATGGCTTCCTGCCTTCTGCCTGAAAGTGAAGTCCTTCATTTCTCCAAAGGCCCTGGGGTCCCTAAGTCTGGCATTGTTTGTTCAGTGACATGAGGTAGATTGAAAAAGAGGTTGTGTTTTGTGCATCATCAAATCACTATTCTCCTACCTACTTTAGAATGCCATGAGCAAATTTCTTTTTTTTTCTTCCAGATACCAAAATCAAGCAAGCAATCGTTTTATAAACCAAAAGGACCTTTTAATAAGGAATTTGCCAATATTACATGTTCTCTCTTTTTGGTACAATATGCAGCACAACCCTCAAATGCCTACAGTATAATGATTTAAAAAATGTATTTTGGAGTTAGATAGTTTGGGTATGAATTTTGATTCTACCACCTATTGTTGTGTGACCTTGGACAAATTTCTTGTCTTCAGGTTTTTTTTTTTTAAATTATACTAATTTCAGAGAGAAAGGGAGAGGGGGAGAGAGATAAAAACATCAATAATGAGAAAGAATCATTGATTGGCTGCCTCTTGTATGCTCCCTATTGGGGTTCAAGCCCACAACCCTAACCCTAATCTTAATCTACAACCTGGGCATGTGACCGGAATAGAACCTAAAACCTTGAGTCCACAGGCTGATGATCTATCCACTGAGCCAAACTGGCTAGGTCCAAGTCTTTAGTTTCTTTACCTTGAAGGTAAGATAATAGCAGTACCTACTTCATATGGTCATAATGAGGGTTAAAAGGAGTAATAGCTGCAAAGAATTCATAATATCAGGCTCCCAGTGAGTTCAATGAATGCTGATTATTAATAATATTACTTTAGAAAAATAGCTAATAATGATATCATGTTAAGTCCTTATGTTCCCCATAAGAAAAAAATTATTGGTGTCAAAGCATCTCCAGTCCCATGGAGGACTCTTCCTGAGTTTCTCCCATCACAGGAGCAAACCTTGTGTCGATAACGGCCCATAGACCAAGAGATGCAACCCCATTTTCCCTGTAAGTCTGGCATCCTGCTGCCAGATTCTTTCTCTTCAACAAAAGAATCTTATACATTACCATCAGAGGAAAATAGTGGCACTAAGCTTAGATGCCACTATTTCTCTGGCTACTACCAAGATGTTATCCTTGATTTCCATTATCCATCAGAGTAACAACTCATCTCAGTCATAGAAAGTTGATGAATATTCTTCCCTTCATGTCTTTATTTAGGTTATTCATTAAACATGATGCTAGATTTGGTCATAGACAAAGACATACACATGAATTTCTCTACAAATATCATTCAGTCTTTTTTGCTCTGCAGAGATGGTATTGCTCTTCTTCTACTAAACATCAATCTCTCTCTTGCTCCTCCTCCTCCTTTTTTTTCTTTCTCTTTTACTCCTATAACTTGAACTCATCCTATAAACAAAGAGGTAATATGCAAATTGACTGTCACTCCAACACACAAGATGGCTGCTGCCCCCATGTGGTCAAAGGTGGCCACTCCCATGTGGACACAAGATGGCCAGCAAGGAAGGGCAGTTGTGGGTGATCATGCCAGCAGGGGAGGGCAGTTAGGGGTGACCAGGCCTGCAGGGGAGAATAGTTGAGGGGGACCAGGCCTGCAGGGGAGGGAAGTTGGCAGGGACCAGCCCTGCAGGGCAGGGCAGTTGGGGAGAACTAGGCCATCAAGGGAGGGTAGTTAGGGGTGACTAGGCCAACAGAGGATGGCAGTTGGGACTGACCAAGCCTGCAGGGGAGGACAGTTGTGGGGGGGGGTACAGACCTGAAGGCAATGGCAATTGGGGGTGACCAGACCTGCAGGGGAGCACAGTTGGGGGGAACCAGATATGCAGGAAAGGGCTGTTGGAGGGGACCAGGCCTGCAGGGGAGGGCAGTTGGGAGGAACCTGGCCTGCAGGGGAGCAGTTAGGTGTCAATCAGGCTGGTAGGAGAGTGGTTTGGGAGTCATCAGGCTGGTAGGCAGAAGCAGGTAGGGCCCATCAGAAAGGCAGGCAGGCGAGCAGTTGGGAGCCAGCAGTCCTGGATTGTGAGAGGGATGTCCGATGGCCCGTTTAGGCCACATCCTGGTAAGATCAGGCCTAAACGGGCAGTCAGACATCCCTCAAGGGGTCCCAGACTGGAGAGGGTGCAGGCTGGGCTGAGCGACACCCCCCCCCCATGCATGAATTTCATGCATTAGGCCTCTAGTTAGTTTATGACATATTAGTATATTAGACTGTCCAAATATTTTTTATCACCTCCCCACATGGGCAATTGTTCTCACATATTTAATGGATTTGTATGCGTGTGCTTGTAAATATACTTTCAAAAAGTTTATTATTTTTTTCATGTGCATTTATATCTCTTTCCAGTCTGCTATCTTTAAATGTTGCATGATGTTCCATGATATTCATCTACCACATTTGAGTTATCAGTTTCCCGTGGTGGACATGCTGATTGCCTCCACTTCCCTAGCACCATCCAAACAGCTACAAATAAACCTGTGAAAGATTCTGTGAGATGTCTATCTCTAATCCAAATTGCCGGATTTCAATAAACATATAGTAAATCTGACTAAGAGCTGTCACTTTGCTTTGCAGCATGACTGCAGCAGCTGGAGCAGTCTCAGCTTTCACACTCCATAGTACACATCACACTCATAAGCCCCTCCTTCTTTGTCGACACAATGATGTTCATGAAATCGAATTGACCACCTTGTGTTCAATGTCAAGTTCTATTAGTATCCATTCTCTATGCATTAGGATACACAGCAAGCTAAAAAAAAAAAAAAGTATTGATTTTCTTCCCTGATATTTTCTTGTTAACTAAACATTTTGTTATGTTTTCTCCAATGTCCTATCAATCAATCACCAAACTTTTAGCTTTATTTGTGCTTTTTCCTTCTCTCATTCATACTTTAGGTTAAATACAGGTTAGGAATTCTCCTGTCAAACACAGTTTTCTGTTTCTCATGGGTTACATTTTATCCCTTGCCAAGGCTCAGAAGTTCTGGCATAAAAAAAAAACATGGTCTAAAAGACTTTAATGCCTTTTTTTTTTTTTTTTTTTTTTTTTTTAACAGGTTCCCCCCCCCAATATCTTTTTGTATTCCAAATGCTTCCACTTGTAGCCTGGACTTGAAAGTCCCCAGCAATACATTCCAGATTTCTTTGGCTCCTTTATTATTAATTCCCAACAAAACAGCAAAACAGCCAGTTTTGGTGGGTTTAAAGAGACAATCAATTGCTGCTACTTTTTCAGAAGATTCAATCATCCCATCCTCTGAGTCACTTTCTCTACACATTGACTTCCTAATGTTGCCTTCAACTTCATTTAATTGGTTAGGATAATTTTTTTTCCATCTTTTGTCTTGGATTACTCTCTCCATCCTGTAGAATCTGGTATGATGTTTCCCTACCTAACTCAGGAGTTTTAAGAATTGTCCACCTAACTCAGGGGTTTTAAAACATAGTTTATTTCATAATATTACATGAATTTTGAGATTCCAATTCCCAGTTGTGATGAGGGCAGAAATTTAATGCAGTCACTTTCAGATACTTACTCTTCTTCAGTCAAATTCAAAGTTATTATCTCACCAAGAATCCAGTTCATACAAGTGCTTTTTTCTCTTCTTCAAGCCAGTTTGGGATCAACTGTCCTGGAGAGAACGAAGAGGTGTGCCTCCCTCTGTCTGGTCCTGAATCTGAAAGGACAAAGCAGAAACGAACTTTCCTCCATCTCGTCCTATAGGGCTGGGCCCCCTACCTAAATCCCCTCCCTTTTCTGGGAGTGACCACAGGTATGCCAGCAATGTCCTAACTTCCCCGACCACCGCCCAAATGGACCAATGAAGCTCCAGGAACACAGCAAGGGTCCTAATAAGGCTAAACCACAGAAAAACCCTGATCCAAGTGACCAATCTCTGTAGCCCACATCACTTCCCTAAGCCCACCCAAATGACCAACCCCATATAACCCATTGTTCTTCCAGGGCTCGCTTGCTCATCTTGCTGCTGCACCAGAAAGAGGCTGGGAGCCAGACCTGGGTTTGAATAAAGACTCTTTGCTTTTGCATGGAAAAAAGGCTCCCCGGTGGTTGCTTATTGGGGACCCTGAACTCAGGGCATAACAAATCACCACCAGACATTGATTAGCCAATGACAACTGGCTGGTCTGTGACAACCATTTTCTTCCTAAGATTAGTGGCTTCAACTGATTCCAGGAAGCTTCAGCCACTTCTGCCTCTTACCCCAGGTAGAAGTCAATGAGCATCTCCTGATGTCTCTCTGTCCTCTTGAATGGCCAAGTGACCTCTTAGAGCTGGCAAAAAATGACACTACTAATGAACATCCAAGACTTTCGGAGCCACAAGCAAATTACAAAGTCTCACAAATTGTCAGCCTTGTGGGGGAATCTTCACTCCCTTTGAGCCTAGCTGCTCTGTTTCCATATAGCCCTACAATTCTAGGGCTGCACTCAAGGAAATTCATCCAAGGGGTGGTATTGCTTTATATACTACTCTTTACAGAGAGACTTATCTAATAACCACCCCCACACAACTAACACACACACACACACACACACACACACACAATCTTCATTACCTCCACCACCAACTCCCCTTTCTTTTTGCATTTTAAAGCATTCTTTCTCTTTCTTCTCCTGAAGCTTGTCAGTATCTCCTCCCAGGGCAGGGGGTATGGGTGGAGCAGGCTCTATAAGAACTTCCTTTGACTTCAGTAATTTTGACTCTGGGTTATTCATTATCATTGGGGTAACTTGTATCCACAGCATCCATTTTCAAATAAACTTCCCCGTGGTGGAAAACTGGACTGGTAGGAGCATATTCTATAACTACTTTCCTATCACCCTGCTACATTCTTATGTGTAGAAGCCTATCTCTCTGGAAAGTCTGCTGGTAGACAGACCTGCAAGCAATGGATGAGACAACATTTCATCTGGGCAAGTGAGTTATTTAAGAGTTCACACCTAGTTAAGCCTCATTTTGTGAAAAACTGGTGTGCTCCTGAAATATGGGGATTAGCACTACTCAAAAGCCCCACCAGGTTGTAGGCAGAGGGTATTGAATTCAGAGCATGACCTGGTCTAGGCAAAAAGCCTGAAGCACAGGGCCTGGCTGAGCCCCTATAGAATGCTACACAGCAGGGCTTTGTAATATGAGAAGTGTTTACTGATTCTAAACAAAAACTTTATTTCTGTTACAAATCTGAAGAAATCTCCTGGATTTTCATAATCCAATTCAAATAGTTTGAATTACTACTTTTTACTGTATTTGTCACTTTCCTTTTTGATGTATATATATTTTAAATATCTTTCTCTGTATTATAACATACCATTATTCATAATAATGTGTAAACATTGAAGAACACCTTTATTTTTTTTTTAATTCATTTATTACAAAGTCTGGTACTTCTCCTTATTAGGAAAATTTGTAAAAGATTTTAAAATGGGCAAAAATTACTAGGTACCTCTATTGATTTTCTCTTAATATTGTAACAATGACCATAAGCCTTCTGGATTAACACAATACAAATTTACCATCTTATACTTTGGGAGATCAGAAGTCTGCAATGGGTCTTACTGGGGCAACATCAAGGAGTCAGCAGAACTGCACTGCTCTGATGGATCTTGGGAAGATTCTGGTTCTTTGCCTCATTCAGCTTCTGGAGGCCTCCTGCATCTCTTGGCTTGAGTCTTCTTTCTCCATCTTTAAAACCAGTAGTGTAGTATCTTCAAATCTCTAACTGTAACCTCTCCTCTGCCTCTCCCTTCCACTCTAAGGGACTTTGTAGTTACATTGGGCCCACCCCAAGACAATTTCCTTATCCTAAAGGCATCTAATTAGCAAACCTAATTCCATCTTCAACCTTAATTCCTCTTTTTCTACATAACAAAACATATTAATAGATTCTGGGAATTAGAACATGAACATTTGGGGCAACAGGGCATTATTCTTTCTACCATAGTGCCATTTCTTAGGGATGCTCATTGTTACCTACCTAGTGGACACTATGGGGATTATCAGATACTATATGGATGTTCTCCTTATTTTTGACAAGGCTATTTATTGTACAATTCTGTAAATTAGAGAAACTGAGAGCAATGCACATAATTCTTACCTCTATAAGTACAAATGATTTGTGTCCAATAGATATGCAATTATTTCTGCCGTATAGAAAAGGCAAATCCAAACTATATTTTATTGCCCTATTGATATTAAATATAATTTTTAATATCTTGTGAATTCCTCCATTATTAAATTAAATCTTGGACCTTTTTAAAAATATATATATATTTTATTGCTTTTTTACAGAGAGAAAGGGAGAAGGATAGAGAGCTAGAAACATTGATGAGAGAGAAACATCAATCAGCTGCCTCATGCACACTCCTTACAGGGGATGTGCCCACAACCAAGGTACATGTCCCTTACCAGAATCAAACCTGGGACCCTTCAGGGCAGGCTGATGCTCTATCCAGTGAGCCAAACTGGTCAGGTTAGACCTGTTTATTTTGTATATATAGGAGCATGATCATTTTACCTTTTAAAAATTAAATTTTAACACCCCTGAAATCACCAAATAGCCAACCACTATGTGCCTGGAAAATGTACCAGAAGCTGATATTCTCTTAAACAGTATTTCCCAAAGTGCACTTGATCTAACACTAATTCTGTGGGTGCTAATAAATGTTTCCCTCAAAGTAATTTGAGGGAAATATTTTATTTGCAGAATCTCTCATAGGACTAGTAATTAATGTAAAATATTTTAGAAAATTTTTAGATTTTTGGCTTCCTGCCACATTATAAACTAATGCAAACCAGTAGCCAAAATACTCCTAAAATTTTAACGTGCATGCCAAAAAATTCATCCTCTCAGTTTCTCTGCCTCAGTTTGCCCAACTTCAAAATGCTCTTATATGTCTTTAATTAAAACTCGCTTACAATCAGGAGTTAAAGTGTATAGATGTTTCTCAGAAGTGTAGCTATCTCTGATTTTTGATTCATTTGTTTTTTTTAAATATTCAAGAAATTGAGATTGAATATAGAGTGTCAAGTTATTGATTTATAATGGATCATCAGTGACTCAGAAGCTCAGGTTCATTAGCCAAGTTTCCACCTTCCTGATATTAAAAATGATATTTAATATCAATAGGGCAATAAAATATAGTTTGGATTTGCCTTTTCTATACGGCAAAAATAATTGCATATCTATTAGACACAATTCATTTGTACTTATATAGCTGATACAGTAGTCAGCTGGTAGGCAGATGACTACTTGTTGACTATGAATCAAAGAAAGGTGAGGTATGCACTCTTTTAGATAAAGTAAGATGATAAACACCAACATTATTAGGTGTTTATCACTTGCCAGGCCCTGTGCTAAACATGTGCATAACTTCTTTTAATATCTGAACTTACTAAATATCCTCATCTTACTAAAAAAGAAACCAACCATAGAGCCAGAAAAATCACTTGTTCATGGTCACATGGCACTTGAGTAGCTGAGACTGAGGCCCACACAGTATCAAGCATTGAGATGCACAGGTCCACAGTCCCTTAGCTGATTGGATCAGATATATTTCAGATTTCATAATTTTTAAGATTTTAGAGAAGTACACAGTTCATTTATGTATATTACAACACCCCTAGTGGGGATTGGAGTAGCATCTCATGATCAAACTCATGACTTTATCTGTAATAAAAACCAAAACCAAAATTCACACTGAGATAAATAAAGACTGTAAATTGCCGCATATCAATTCAGGTCACATTTTGTTATGAAATGAATCATAAAGCAGCATCCATTTTCAGAGTTTTTTGGATTTTGGAATTGTTTACAAGATTCTGGGCCTACACTTCTTTTCAAGTACTGTATTTAGCATTGTTCACTAAGTTGAATACTTCTCTCTTTGCCAGGTAGTATGGACAGGATACTGCCGATTCTTACTCTTTTATTTCAGGCTTCATGAGTCCCAGCCTTCTAATACCAGGTTTCCTGTTCAGCCAGAGTAAAATGCCGTTAGCCCCCCAGGGGAGGGGGGGTGGAAGGGGAAGGGGGTATCTGGTCTCTGGTTTCACTCCTCTTCTCCCTTCCTCACCCCACACCTGAGGGCACACACATCTAGACACTAAGCCACTGGACTAAGGCTGTCGCCTCCTTTTCCTAGTATTTCCTTTCTTGGGAGCCTGTCTTTCCTCTAAACACCTAGAACAATGATATGGAGCAGCTCCTGGCTGTGGCCCATCCTGCCCTGAGAGAGCACGAGGTGGGCCATGTAGATACACCAGCATCCTGTAGCCCTTAAGGAGATGCAGGCTGGCCTTCCCTTTTCCTTGTCAGACTTTTGTGCTGCTTTTCCTTACCATCAGTGTGGGATAATTAAGAAGACAGAAACTGTAGTGTGAGCCCAGAAGAAAATGAGAAAAACAGGCCTTCTTTAAACACATCAGAAAGAGTCCTCCAGATCCTGAGCCTGGCTCTCCAGGCCACCCTATCAGAATTTGGGACAAAAGTTCATAGAGGCAAGCAAAAATGTTCTGGTCTTGGTCTTGATGCCTACTTCCCACATGAACTTTAGAGGGAGGTGGCTGTCTCTGGGGCTAGGTCCCTGGACAATCCTCTCTCATTCCCATTTAGACATAGTTTATAAATATTACTTTCCAGGTACGGGCTTTCTTAGTCTTAGTTACATTCCAGACTTGCTGCCTTCTGTTGACACCTTGAATTTGGGTGCTTTTATATTTTCTCAGGCCCACATTTATGGAAATTCTTTTGCATTATTTCTGAAAATAATTCATTGTATCCCTTTATATGTTATATTTCACCAACTGAGCTCTCAGAGGGTCACTGTGCACCCAGAGTTGGTACTTAAGATCCTACACAACTGGAATGGCACAGGCACCAGCCAGTCAGAACAAATACCAGCTGTAAAACAGAAGGACTGTGGTGATCCACAAAGGCAGAACCTCAGCCTGGCTGGAGCATATCTGCCTGCAAAAGTAGCATATGATTCCATTCTAGTTCCTATCTTTATTTAGCCCATTTGTGAAATGGGTCTTCATGAATCTTTGAGGAAGGGCAGCCAGAGACATTTCTTTTGCAGTAAAGCCATGACAATACATGCTGCGGTAGCAAGAAATAGATAATCACAGAAACAACGTTAGTGTTCATGATTATTGCCTATGTATGGGTGGTACTTTCTGGTAGAAGCTGATATCTCTATCAGAAAGGCAGGATGTGGCCTCTAAGAATACACTTTTACTTCTAAAGGAGCAAGCCATAGAAACTGCATCAAGTCCTCAGCTCACAAAGAATTGACTGCTGGAACCATTAAAATTTTTCATTCTAGAAAGCTCTAAAAATAAATCATCTAAACCTGCTGACTATAACGCCTGCTCAGCATGAAGACAACCAGCAGCCAAAAATATACGTTTTGTCTAAACAGCTCTGAATTTTCTGAAGCGTTAACTACCAAGCTGCTCCTTGTTTTGACCTAACGCGCCAAGCTCAAGCCTAATTGTCTGCACACATTCATCAATGACACCTCCTGACAAAGTATGACACTTTGCTTGTGACTCTACTAGATGTTCTATAAATAGCAGAATAAAGAAGAGAACTGAGGTGTGGGAGTTGTTGTGAAGAGTCATGAGTGGTAACAGGGGAACAGCATCAGCGGAGAGGCTCTCTGGCCAGGAAGAGGCAGCCCAGAGCTTCCACCAGATTTCCTCTGGTTCATTGCAATGTGCAGACACAGAGTTTGTTTCCAAGTCCAAATGGAAAAATATTAGCTTTAGGATGAACAATAGCATAACCTCCCACTTTACAAAGGAGAAAACAAAAATCTTTCACCTTCATCTCAATTTCAGTTAAACTTTAAAGGAGTTTTCTAATAAATGTGCATAAAACCTACTATACAAAAGTTGGTTTTATGATCTGCTTGATTTAGACATTTCTGTTGCATACAGCATGGGATGACTGTTATTGGACAAATTTTCCCTTTTCTATTTCTCTAGACTAGAGAGAATAGAGTCTGAAGAACCTTTTTCCTCTTCCATTCTTCCTTTCCTTCAGGTGGTCATTTTTGGTTCATATTTATAGATTTCAGAACAACTCTATATAGACATTTGAAAATTAAAATTTCCACCAATCCCAGCTCTTCTAACCTCGCACAGTTGAAAGCATGTTTATACACCACTGTTGACTTTTTCTTATCAGTCCATGGCAAGAGTATACAGAAATTAAAAATAATGTTTAGAAAATTTTTAGCAGTTGGTAACAATAATTTTAACTCTTTTGAAGCTGACCATAAAAAGAGGGACTTATGGTTTGTGTATCCATCCATGAAAAATTGAGAATTTAAAAGAACTGACTGGTTTTCAACCCCAGATAGTCTGAGAAGCACTGTCCTAACTTGCTGCCTTCCCAATTTTCTGCCTTGCTCTTGATCCATAATTATGTGATAATTGATTCTGACCTTCTGGTTAGAAATGCTCAGAATGTAGTCAGGTACAATGTCCAATAAAAAATAATCCATCAACTAATATCAGTATAATTTTATTTTTACCTTGAAAAGTGCTATTGCCCACTAGCTCATTTTAATGTTTGCAACCATGTGAGAAGGGAAAGAAACTATGACCTATATTTTACGTGTGATTTGGCTGAGCTCAGAGCCAGTCTGCCCTGTCTGAGGTGATAAGTTAGAGAGGGCCAGGAGAAAGTAGAAAGCTATTTATTGGCTTAGTGACCATCAAGAATTTATTTAATCTCTGAGGTTTGCTTTCCTTATCTGAAGGAGGAAGGTAATACTTAACTTGTAAACTGAAGGCTTTATGAAAAAAATGTGAAAAATAACAGAAAAAATTCTTTTTTAATTTGCTTAAAAAGTGACTTCTGTTATGTGTTTGGTCAGTGGTTTACATCTTTTTGCTATGTGACTGCTCATAAAAAAGTGTGGCTTTGTATATAATGCCTATCAGGAAAGCAGGCTTCTTCAATAGGGGGTTATTGTCCTCTCTGTAAGCTCTCCCAAAGCTAATGCTGCAAACAGAGTTTAATACAGACTTGAGGTAGTGAGAGTTGTGAGGAACAGGTGGTAAAAGAGAAGAAGACTATGATTTAAGGGTCCTAAGGAAATCTAATTTACATGATCTTTTAAAATCTCTCATATGAGTATAAACCATATAAAGGGAGGCCTCGTTACTCTTTGAAGCCAGGTGCAGTCAAGATTTTTAAACCACATCACTCAGAAAGCTTTCAAGAATTTACTAGATCTTTATTCTACCTTCCTTAAGACTTTCTAAAAATCCTCTTTAGACATCTTTTCTTCTCCCCAGGTTTCAGATTGCCAAGGATGCCTTCCCTCAAATTTCAGTGAATAAATTCCTCCATCTAATTATATAATGATATATTCAATTGTAACAATTTGAAGTTACAAAGGGAATCTATGTAAATTATCTCACTGATTAGCTCAATGAATGCCTATTGAGCACCTGCTGTGTACTAGTTACTGTTCAAAGCTTTGTGGGTACTGACAAATATACAAATTCTGTGTCAATATTGATGATGAAAATAGCAAAGCAGCAATATAATTGTCTCCATTTTATAGGAAAGAATCTACACTCGGAGATTAGGGTAGGTCATATAACTGGTAATGGTGATACCTGAACAAGACCCAGGACTATCTAACTTTTGAATCATTACTTCCTAGTTGTCTATCCAAGAGTAAGCTCTTTGCAAAACAAAATAGCAAGATCCTTTTAGTTATACCCAATTACCATCCCTAAACTGCCATAGAAATAATAGTTATAGCCCGCTGGAATTTGAAATGATTTTCTCTAAGGCATCTTTACTCAACTAAGTCTCTGTAGCAGTGGCCTCCGATAGAACCTTCTGAAAAGATAGAAATGTTCTGTGCTGTCCAATATGGTAGTCACTAGCCACTGGAAACTATGAAGCCCTTGAAATGTGGCTAGTGAAACTGGGTAACTGAATTGTTTTATAGTATTGTATTGAATTTAAAATTAAATATCTTTACAGTGTGGCAGGTCATAGCAACATGTGGACAACCAGAGAATTTTACATTTTTTACTGAAAGAGAATATTTCTCTCAACCGATAGAAGAGATATTTAATCTGCTTTAATATTTTGTGGGGTGGAGATGAAAGTGTGGTAAAAAGAGAAACAGAGAGAGATGCTGACAGGCAGAGCGCAAAAGGACACAGCCATTCAGAAAACAAAATAAATCAGTGGAGATGGTGACTACCATCCCACATGTTGGTCACTGCTATGGAAGAAACCTCTCTCCTCAGATGGATGCTTTCACTTGTGGTGGTGGGGAGAATAAGCCTGTGCTTACAGAACTTTGTTTCTAAACAAAATGGCTTGGCTATTTTTATCCACTCAACCCCAAACATATTACTGAATATTAATAAATTATGTGGTTGAACTGGCTGAATGTGGGAAGAAGAGAACTTAGTCTTTTTTCCTATTAATAAGAGACAAGCAAACATGAAACTAAGTTTTTGCCCCATGTAAACCAAGTAAAGATTTTACCCCAGAAAGATTCAGGTGTTGGCTCAACCGATGGCAAAACATTTTTCTTTTGTCATTTAATCCCATAACCCTCTGGATTGCACATTATACTATCAATGGATTTTTCTTACTAGTTTTGCTTTTCCATGTTATAAAGATATGGAAAGCTATTTGTTAAAAAGTTCCATTAGCTCTGCTCCTGATCTGAGACTGCACAGGATATTTGGTGACTATATCCCAAATTATAAAAAAGAGAAGTTTATAGTGGAATCACTGACACAATTCAACTCCAGCAGCCCACACAGAGGTTCTCATGCAGAGGGCAAACAGAAGCCAAGACTCATGGAGCTCTCAGGGAACCATCGTTTTCTCCCTTAATTATAAAGAGTTATTCTAGAAATACAAGACCATATATAAATATATATATATATATTTAAAAGACATAATATGTAGTAATGTAGTATAGTTATATAAATGTAGCAAGATATGGTTTTTTAACCTGTTTTAATATGGAAATGCCACTACCTATTCTCTGTATTGGAAGGGTGATTCAACTCATTGTAGGAGGAAGGAAACTTGCCCTGCCCTTCTTTCATTCCCAGCACTCTCCATCCCCAGGAGGGAAAGCAAACATTTCTCCTTTGCCCCTGAAAGTATCTGATGACTAAGCCTCTCACTCTGGAAAGAGAAACCAGTGTTAAGTTGCTAATTATTTGGATTCTGGATTCATAGCTATTGAAGATTATTTCATAAAAGCAAAGTAAATAGAGGATCTAGGGCTGGAGACCCAGAAAGTACTAAAATAAGGGGGCAATGGGCAAGAAAAATGGGAGTTATGGAATGGAGAGAATTGTCTGGGAAAAAGGGATGTGGTGGAAGGGGTGGGTTAAAGGTAATGTAGAGTAATTAGAAAACAGTCTTGAATATGAGGAGAATCGGTCCTATCCATCGGCCACCCAGTGCTCATATAAGTGGAATCATCTCCAAATCTGTATCTGGGAAATCAGGGGGAATTTTTCCCCATCTGTACCAATACCTTACTAAGTTGACTCCCCAATGAACACAACATAGATCTTTGCCCTTTGCAGTTACCTCTTAGGCCTTTGATAAATTTCAGTGTAACAGTTCTGTTCAAGAAAGCTCACCTCTGGCTATGTTCTCAAAGTCTGACCCAAGAACCTTTTACATTAGAATTATCAGGGATAGCTAGTAAAAATGCAGATTTCTGGGCCTCTAAGGAATTATGATTCAGTAAGTCTGGAATGGCACCTAGATATCTGCATTTAATGCAATTTACAAAATGATTATGATTAAGATAAAAACAGAAAACTGTTCTAGGAATACTTTTAATTTTCCAAAACTAGCAGCGTGGTAGCCTATTATTTATACTATTAGGAGACAAACTTAATACAAACACAAATGCATATATAATAGTTATTTTGGACTATCAGTTATGGCTTACAACTAAAATTTTACAAGCTATTTTCTATATCCTCTCTTTTTCTTAACCAATGTGAATATACAATTTTCTTTTATCCAGAAAAATTGGCACAATGCAACAGAATTTGTGTTTTCCTCTTGTCTTCAAATAATTCTAGTCCAAGTCCAAATATACATTTTCCTTTTAAAAAGAGAATGTCACCTGGACAGTGTGGCTCAATGGTTGAGCATTGATCTATGAACCAGGAGATCACAGTCTGATTTCAAGTTAGGGCACATGCCCAGGTTACGGGCTCCATCCCCTATAGGGGGCATGCAGAAGGCAGATAGTCAATGATTCTTTCTCATTATTGATGTTTCTATCTCTCCCTCTACCTTCCTCTCTGAAATTATATATATCTATATATATAATTTTTTAGGAAAATGTTAGAAGAATAAACAAGTGGGAAGAGATCTCTGAAGCTAAACATTGGCTTTTAGTAATAATAATTTTATTTTTTAAAAATAAATCCTAAAAATTACTAAAAACAACACTGTGGTGAGGGAAAGAGGACAGGTGGGGACTGGGTGGAAATGGGCTAAGTGGGGAAATGGGGACATCTGTAATAGTATCAACAATAAAAATAAAGTTAAAACAATTTTAATAACATAAAAAAACATTCAGAAGCAGGATGCTAACACATTAGAACTCAAGGATGACGGAAAATGAAAAGGAGAAGTAGTTCAAAAAGTGACTGGTCCACATGCCAAGGTCACTCCTACTCATAACAAAGTAAGAAAGTCCCTCCTGTTTCACATATATTCCCCACCCATTCAGCCACCCACTGCCTTCCATTTCCTCATCACATTTATTTATTTTATTTAGGGCCACTATAACTTTAAAGTAAACCATTATATGGATGAGGCAGCTTGTAAACACTTTTACTGTAACCATTACTTAGAGGAAATAACTGATGTAATAACACCCAGATCAAATAAAGTTTCAGTGAGTAGGGGGTTGTCTTAAATTAGGTTCTCCCAGAAGTGGCTTGATGAGACAAAGAATTAAGTGACAGTAATTTAGTTGGGATTAGATAAAGGAGATCATGAGTAGGGAAATGGGGAAGTGAAATAAAGAAAAGAGGAACACAATAGAGGGTGTGATAATGAGCAATTTATTATTGTGACAAATGGAGTTTATCCCATGGGGGACCTCTTAGACACCTCCTAGTACATCTCAGAACTTTCTAAACCAAGATTTAAGGAGTTGGGATATTTATTCACCAATTTATTTTTATCATTGGTTAAGAGAGGGTCCAGGACATTATTTCTGCCAAGTACGTTTATTCCATTTGTATGGTGCTGTGACTTGAGGCTCAGGGGTCTGAAGAAGAAAAACATCAGCATATAAGACTGATGAGTGCTGAGGGTATATGGATTGGGTTCCAACAGCGTCTACTGTAGTCCACTCTTTGTATCACTTGGATCAACTTGGGCCCTATGTTAAATTGACTCACTTCCTTCATTGACTCATCAAAGAGGTGATTTGCTAGAACTTCAAAAGAGAAAAGAAAAAAAAACAACAGAAAGATTGATGGGCAAGATAGTCTCCACTGGTACAGTTGGTCCCCTAGTCATCACTGATAATTATCACCTCCATCCTCTACCACTTGTTTAGCAGTTCAACTAGTCTAGGTTTCTTCCTTATTGTGGTAACCTAGATCTCCATCTCCCAGAGACCTAAGCCCTTGATTATCATGCTTTTGTCAAAATGAGTGCTTAAATTACCTGTTCATGATTATCACCATATATAAAATGAAAAGACTTGTACACAAATACTCACAACTGTTTTCTTTTTAGTAGCCAAACCTAGAAATAGTCCAAATGTACTGATATATATTTGGACTATTTCCAGGTCTTTGAAGGGACATAGGTCTTTGATTCTCTAGGAGTGGAATGGCTGAGTCATTTGGTTGGTATATTTTTAACATTTTAAGAAACTGCCAAACATTTTTTTTTAAGTACGTATACCATTTTACCTTCCCACAAGTAGTCCAAGAGGGTTCCAATTGTTCCTTATCCCCATAAAAACTTGGTTGGTCAGTTATTTTAATTTTAGCCATTTTAATAGGTGTGCAGTGGTTTTAGTTTGCATTTCCCTGATGACTGACATTGAACATATTTTTATGTTGTTTGCCATTTATATATCTTCTGATATAAAGTGTCTATGTAAGTCATTTGCCCATGTTTAAAATGGGTTGTCTTCTTATTGAGTTTTCAGTGTTATCCTATATCATAAAAACCTAATATGCTAAGTGTACAGCTGTTTGACCATTCAACCAGTTGCTATGATGGCCACTGACCACAGGGGGCAGATGCTCCGACCAGTAGGTTAGCTTGTTGCTGGGGTTCAGACAATCAGGACTGAGAGAGATGGGTTGGACATGCCCTGGAGCCCTCCCACAGTCCCTCCCCAACCCAAATTGTGCTCTGATTTGGTCTCTCAACCTGGCCTGAGCCCTCTCACAATCCAGGATCCCTTGGGCAATGTTGGAGAGCCAATTTCAGCCCAACCCCTACAGACCAGGCCAAGGGACCCCACCAGTGCACGAACCCATACACTGGGTCTCTAGTCCTGATATATAAAAACCTAGAGTCCATAACTTCCAAAATGCTTGACCAACAGAAAGTCAATCCTACAGTCAGTGCTGGATTGTAATGGCAACCCAGCACTGACTGCTACCACTTCGGTGCAGTGACCCATCACTGACTGCTGAAAGACCTGAGGATTAGGCCTGGAGAGAGGTCTAGAGAGAGAATCAGGGTCTGATCCATAGCCTCCATGGCAGCTGTTGAGCAGCCCTGCCTCTCTCTTTCTCTCCAGGCCTGGCCAGAGCTGCAGCTCTCTTTCTCTCCAGGCCTCTACAGGGGCTGCTGATCTGTCCCACCTCTCTGATCAGGCCCGAGATAGGCCTGGTGACACTGACTGACATTAAAAACTGACCAATCAGAACCAAATTTGGGTGAACAGTGAGGAGCCAGTGGCTGCCTAGGAGGCAGAGTTTTTGATACTGACTGGTATAGAAACTGACCAATCAGAACCAATCTGAGTGAAGTGTAAAGGCAAAACCCAAGGTAGAGGCTGAGGGGGAGGAGGGATGTTTAAAGGGCAAAAGCTGTTTGGTGTAAGGTGTAAGAAAGCACTTCAATTTTTTAATGACTGGTTTGACAGTATAGTGCATATGACTGGCTATCAGTCCAGATATAGGGATTATATATTTTTGTCTTCAAGAGCATCTCCTCCTACTGAAAAAGGTTCTCCCCTCCCCATTTAAGCAATCCTATCCTATATAATCTATCTATACTAATAAAAGGGTAATATGCTAATTAGACCGGGTTGACAGGCCATCTTCTGGATGTCCAACTTCCTTCTGGACAAAACCATGGTGGTGGAGGCCGAGGCACAGGCAGTTGGGGATGAGATCAAGCCAGCAGGGGAGGGCAGTTAGGGGCGAGATCAGGCTGGCAGGAGAGGGCTGTTGGTGGCAACCAGGCCAGCAAAGAAGGGCAGTTGGGGGCAACCAGGCCAGCAGGGGAGGGCAGTTGAGGGCAAAATTAGGCCAGTAAGGGAGGGCAGTTAAGGGTTATAGGGCAGGCAGGCAGAGAGGTTAGGGGTGACCAGGAAGGCAGGCAGAAGGGTTAGGGGCAATCAGGCAGGCAGGCAGTTGAGTGGTTAGGAGCCAGCAGTTCCAGATTGTGAGAGGGGTGTCCAACTGTTCATCTCTGCTTTTTAACTGTTACATTTAGATCATTAAAGTTATCCACTACCTCCCATTTAGACTTTTCTCAGGGCCATTAACTCCCTGAATTTTTGGTTTGTCCTTCCTGCCATGTTGAGCATGGTCTTGCAGTAAGAAGCTGCTGGCATGTAGAGGAAGTATAACTTGACAATCAATGGGTTTGTGATGCTTGTCACCTACTTGAGCCATTTAAGCAGAGAAAGGGTTAAATCACAGAAGAGCGTTTATTCCAATACTGCCAGCAGTATTGGAGAGCAGCAGGTCATCAATAAAAACCTGTTCTACACCCTACCATAAGCCAACTGCTTATATTGATTAGAAGGACAAAGATTATGTGGGGAAGTAGGAATTATAGGAATGGAAAAGTAGCCATGGTATAATTATTACAGGTTACAAATCATGCAGGCTTGGGGGAAGAGGGGCACAGGAGAGGGGGTGCCTCCAGGCATCGGGGGACCAAAATACAGGTAATAGGAGCTGAGGGTTGTAAAGAGCAGGTGCCTCCTGGATTAGATTGTTTTGGCCAAAAGGTTGTAAATTTTTCCATAATAATAGGCAGTTCTCAGGAAAGGAGGATGGACTGCATTCCTATGTTAACTCCCATGTCCAAGGGTGTACAACTCGAGAGGTTAGAATGTACTTTCTCTAATAAGAATAGATTAACCATTATGGTTAACAGCATGATTAATATTTCTTATAATTGTAGCTGGTCCCCAATATTCTATTTCTGTCCCTAACAGAAGAAGTGCCAAAGAGATGTATGGAGGGCCTTGACAATGTCTCTTTCAGAGAAAGTAAGGACAAACTGGGAAAGGCATGTTATTATTTTTTGCCTGAGGTAGGCAATGGTGTTAGGGGAAACAAATCTGAGGATATCAGAAATGTGTACACTGAAGGGTTGAGGACTGTGAGCCCTGTTAGAAAGACCCAAACAAGAAAAAAAAGAAAAGGATATAGAAATCAGGCCTTCTTTTTAAACTCACATTTTTGGAGTATTTACTATGACTTATTGCTTTACTTCCAGTGCTAATCCACTTATCTATATTAGCTGATTTCATATTTACAACTACACAGGTGTTAAATAGTATTATTTTCCAAAGAGAAAACAGACTTATAAAAGTAATGTCCCGCCCTGGTCAGTGTGCTCAGTGATGGAATGTGGGGCCTGCACACTGAAGTGCCACAGGTTTGATTTTTGGTCAAGGGCACATACCTGAGTTGCAGATTCGATCCCTGGTTCTGGTCGGTGTGAGTGTGAGAGGCAACCAATCTCTCTCTCTCTCTCTCTCTCTCTCTCTCTCTCTCTCTCTCTCTCTTCCTCTCTCTCTCTCTCTCCTGCCCTCTTCCACTCTCTCTAAAAATTAATGGAGAAAAAATATCCTCAGGTGAGAATTAACAAAAATAAAAATAATAAATAATTGTTATGTTCCACAATGATGAAAGACAGATCCAGGAAGACTACCAGATGCTAGATCTGTGCTAAAAGGGGCTATATGAGATAAGTTTTGCCTGCTTCATAGACCTCTGTATATTTGCTGCCCATGACCTGGGTAGTGTATCTCTCAGAAAACTAAATTCTGTTAACAGGCTCTGCACATGTTAAGGAAGTGTTGCTCAGGCCAAAACTGGTTTGGCTCAGTGGATGGAGCTTCAGTCTGCGGACTAAAAGGTCCCAGGTTAGATTCTGGTCAAGGGCATGTACCTTGGTTGCGGGCATATCCCTGGTAGGGGGCGTTCAGGAGGCAGCTGATCGATCTTTCTCTCTCATCAATGTTTCTAACTCTCTATCCCTTTATCTTCCTCTCTGTAAAAAATCAATAAAATATATTTAAAAAATTAAAAAAATTAAAAAAAGGAAGTGTTGCTCAGTCTCCATTAACAACTCCCTGGCACCTGGACAAGGGCGATAACGGGGCTCTCACAGAAGCTCAGAATCATTTTCTGCTCTGGGCCCTGGGCCTGCCCAGATGAGGAAGGGAAGGTTCCACAGTATTTCTATCACTTCACACTGCAACTGCTTGGGCCCAACGTGACTGTGGAACAGAAAGATGACTCAGTCCATGGGGCCAGGAAGGAAACTAATCTTCCCTGGGAAAGCCCAAGGCACCAGGTGGCCTCTCTTGGGACTGATCTTTCAGGGAAGGCCCTTTTTCTGGCTTTGAGTATGCTTGGTAGCAATTTATATTGACTCAGCTGCAGGTCCTCTAGCTGACACAGCTGTGTTGTCAGCTGAAGACAGATAATTCCTCATATAAATGAAATGATGTGTATAAGCTTCAGTTTGAGTCTGTCTGGAAAATAAGTGAGAACGTGCCCTCCTCCCCCCAAATTACAGGAGCCGTAAACCCACTCTTTAGGAGGCAACTACTACACCTAACTGTCTTGCACTGTTTAATGCTTTACTAGCAGGCTTCAAATTGTGCCATTCAAGTTATTCTCTTTTACATACACCCCTTGTACAAACTCACACCCCTCCACCCTGTCTCAGACAATTCTGTGAAATGTGTGGGGGAGGCAGTGAGAGAACCTCCATTACATAAGGGGGCTATTGAAGTCCAGGGAGAGAGTAACTTGCCCAAGATGAAGCTGGACCACAACTCATGGAGAAAACTGTTCAGTAGAGTGTGGCACCGGGGGTGAGACACTGTGGCCTGCACATTTGGCCTTTCTACCCATCATGTGCTGGAAGGGGCCATCCTATATAATGAAGAGCTATATAATGGACAATGGAACTGGAACTGTCAGCTCCACGGGGATGTTCAACCTGTGATGCTCTGCTTTCTCTGGACCTTCTGCAGATCCTGCATTAGTTTGCTGTGACTGCCATTTAAAATTATCTCAAACTTGGTGGTTTAAAGTAACAGAAATTTATTCTCTCACAGTTTGGGAAGCCCGAAATCTGAAGTCAAAGTGTCAGCAGGGTTTGTTCTGCCTGGAGGCTCAGCTCCATCCATACCTCTGTCCCAGCTTCTGGTGGCTGCCAGCAATCACAGGTATTCTTTGACTTGTCAAAGCATCATTCCAACAATCTGCCTCTGTCTTCACATCACTTTACCCTCTCTGTATGCCTCTCCTCTCTGTGTCTTTTATGGGACACTTATTGGGTTGAGGGCTTGCCTGGATAATCCAGGATATTATCTCAAGACCCTTAATTTAATGACATCTTCGAAGACCTTTTTTCCAAATAAAGTCACATTCACAGGTATGTGACATATCTTTTTTTTGGGGGGGGGGTGTGTGCACGTGTCAAGGCACCTTTCACCCCACTACAGATCTGTATCCTATTCTTTTGGATTTATTTGAGTCATCTTCAGCTTCCTACATAATGAGGAATATCACAGTCCACAATTAATTTAATTAAGAAAATGTTCGTGGAGTTTATACTATGTAAAAAAAAATGAGCTAGGAGCTAATGACACAACAACAGATGATATCCCACTGCCCACCTGATTGTAACCTACTAACAGGTGCACAGGTAACTGACCCAGGACACTGGTGAGGTACAAGCATAGCAGCAGACATGATGCCATCATCCTCTTGGAGGTGTACTTAGCATATCTGAGCAGTTTTAACAACAGCAAAAAGTGTCCTAAAATCCCACTCACAGTTAAAGGAAATGCCATCATTTTTTTTGCCTTTGGTGTAGTTGCACAGTGTGGGAGATGACATTACAGGAATGTAGCAGAGTTAAGACATGTGACACTTGACCCTTTAAAACATTTTGATGTAATATACAGAAATGTAAATTTTGGCCAGTTTCATCTCTCTTTGATTTCTGTGGCCAGACACTCTTAAAGTGAATGTGGAGCATAAAAAAAAAAAAACTTTCACTATATCAAATAATTAACATCGCAAATAATTCCCAAAAGACAATGAAGAGTCAAAAAATATGACTCAATTAATAAGACCTTTAGAAAAATTAGTACTTTTTTTTTCCTGTAAGGCTAAGAGGTCCTGCAAAATAAGGACCAATTCCTACAGAGCTCCACGTTCTCTCCTAGTTAAGAGAGAACCTTTTTTCTTTTTTTTTTTTTAGAAAAATATGGTTTAAAATATTACATATATTAGTACATATATCTCCTTTTCTTTTCCCCATTGACTTTTCCCAAACCTCTCCTACCCCCTGTCGCATGCCCTCATCCCATGCCCCCTCCCAGTGTCTTGTGTCCATTGGTGTGCTTATATGCATGTATACAAGTCCTGTGGTTGATCTATTTCTCTCCCTCCCTAACACTCCCCAGCCTTCCCACTGTAATTTCACAGTCTGTACGGTGCTTTGCTACCTCTGTATCTATCTTTTTATTCATCAGATTATAATGTTCTTTTTTTCATTTTTTTAATTAATTTTTTATACATATCTCCCCATTGCCCCCCTCCCTCCCAGGCATACCCCAACCCCCCAGTGTCTATGTTCATTGGTTATGATTATACGCATAGATACAAGTCCTTTGATTGATCTCTTATCTACCTCACCTAACTTTAATCTTCCTGCTGTAATTTCACAGTCTGTTTGAAGCTTTACTGTCTCTGTATCTATCCTTTTGTTCATCAGTTTATACAAATGAGTGAGATCATGTGGCATTTTTTTTTTTCATTGCCTGGCTTTTTTCACTTAACATAATGCTCTCCAGGTCAATCCATGGTGCTGCAAATGGTAAGAATTCCTTCTTTTTTAAAGCAGGGTAGTATTCCATTGTGTAAATGTACCACTGTTTTTTAATCCATTCATCTGCTGATGGGCATTTAGGCTGTTTCCAAATCTTAGCTATGGTGAATTGTGCTGCTATGAACATAGAGGTGCATATATCCTTTCTGATTCGTGTTTCTAGTTCCTTGGGATATAATCCTAGAAGTGGGATTACTAGGTCAAATGGGAGTTCAATTTTTAGTTTTTTGAGGAAACTCCATACTGTTCTCCACAGTGGATGCACCAGTCTTATTCCCACCAGCAGTACACAAAGGTTCCTTTTTCTCTACATCCTCACCAGCACCTGTCCTTTGTTGATTTGTTGATGGTTGCCATTCTGACAGGTGTGAGATGGCACCTCATTGTTGTTTCAATTTGCATCTCTCAGATAATTAGTGATTTTGAGCATGTTATCATATGTCTCTTGGCCTTCCTTCTGTCTACTTTTGATAAGATTCTATTTAGGTCTGTTGCCTATTTTTGTAATGGATCATTTCTCTTCCTTTTATTAAGTTGTATAAGTTCCCTATAAATGTTGGAGATTAAAGCTTTATCAGTGATAACATTTGCAAATATCTTCTCTCATACCATGGGCTGTTTTGTTGATGGTTTCTTTTGCTGTGCAAAAGCTTTTTATTTTGATGTAGTCCCATTTGTTTATTTTCTCTTTAGCTTCCATTACCTTAGAAAGGTATCTGTGAAAAAGTTCCTTTGGCATATGTCTGAGATTTCTCTGCCTGTGGATTCCTCTAGTATTTTAATGGTTTCCCATCTAATGTTTAAGTCCTGTATCCATTTGGAGTTTATTTTTGTGTATGGTGTAAGTTGGTGGTCTAGTTTCAATTTTTTTGATGTATCTGTCCAATTTTCCCAACACCATTTATTGAAGAGCCTGTCTTGACTCTATTGTATGTTCATGCCTCTTTTGTCAAATATTAATTGAGCATAGTGGTTTGGGTCAATATCTGGATTCTCTATTCTATTCCATTGGTCTATATGTCTGTTCTTGTGCCAGTACCAGGCTGTTTTGAGAACAGTTGCTTTGTAATATAGCTTGAAGTCTGGTATTGAGATCCCACCTACTTTATTCTTCTTTCTCAGAATTGCTGTGGCTATTTGTAGCCTCTTTTTGTTCCAGATGAATCTATGAAGAATTCTTTCTAGGTCTGTGAAATATGCCATTGGTATTTTAATGGAGAGTGTATTGAATCTATAGATTGCTTTGGGTAGTATGGGCATTTTAATGATATTGATTCTACCACTCCATGAGCATGGTATGCCTTTCCATGTGTTTACGTCTTCTTCTATCTTTTTTTTCAGTGTCCTGTTCTTTTCCACATATAGGTCTTTTACCTCCTTAGTTAAGTTTATTCCTAGGCATCTTAATTTTTTTGGTGCGATGGTAAATGGGATTGCTTTTTAAGTTTCTCTTTCTGTAAGTTCACTATTGGTATATAGAAATGCCACAGATTTCTTGGCATTAAATTTGTATCCTGCTACATTGCTGAATTTATTTATTGTCTATTAGTTTTTTGATAGTCTCTCTCAAGTTTTTTATGTATAATATCATCTCATCTGCAAAAGAGGACAGCTTTACTTCTTCTTTTCCAGTTTGGATGCCTCTTATTTCTTCTTCTTGTCTAATTACAATGGCTAATACTTCCAGTACTATGTCGATCAGGAGTGGTGAGAGTAGGTATCTCTTTCTTCTTCCTGTTCTTAGGGGAAATGATTTTAGTTTTTGTCCATTGAGTATGATGTTAGCTGTGGGTTTATCCTATATGACCTTTATTATGTTGAGGTGTGATCCTTCTATACCCACCTTGTTCAGAATGTTTATCAAGAAAGGGTGTTGGATTTTGTCAAATGTTTTTTCTGCATCAATTGATATGACTATGTGATTTTTATCTCTCAATTTGTTTATATGATGCATCATGTTTATTGATTTGTGAATATTATACCATCCTTGCATTCCCAAGATAAATCCTACTTGGTCATGGTGTATGATCTTTCTGATTTACTGCTGGATCCAATTTGGTAGAATTTTGTTGAGGATTTTTGTATCTATGTTCATGAGGGATATTGGTCTGTAAATCTCTTTCATTATGTTGCCTTTATCTGGATTTGGTATAAGGGTGATACTGGCTTCATAGAAGGAGCTTGGAAATGTTCCTTCCTCTTGAATTATTTGGAATAGTCTGAAAAGGATATGTTTTAGTTATTTGAATGTTTGGTAAAACCCCTGTGAAGCTGTCTGGCCATGGGTTTTTGTTTGCTGGAAGCTTTTTGATGACTGCTTTAATTTCTCCCATATTGACCTATTGAAATGTTTAGATTCAATATTGACCTATTGAAATGTTTAGATTCTTCCTAATTGAGTTTTATAAGGTTATATTTTTCTAGTAATATGTCCATTTCCTGCAGGTTGTCCAGTTTGTTGGAATAGAGTTGTTCATATTATTTTTTAACAATCCTTTTTATTTCTGTGGGGTCTGTTGTTATTTCTCCTCTTTCATTTCTGATTTCTTTTATTTGAATCCTCTCTCTTTGCTTCTTGGTGAGCCTGGCTAGAGGTTCATCAGTCTGTATTATTATTATTTTTTATTTTTTTTGGTTTCAATGTCATTTATCTCTGCTCTGATCTTTATTATTTCCTTCCTTCTGCTTACACTGGGCTTTTCTTGTTGCTCTCTATCTAGTTCTTTGAGTTGTAGGGTTAGGTAACTTATTACCATTGTTTCTTATTTTTTGCAGTAGGCTTGGAGAGCTATGAAGTTCCCTTAAAACTGCTTTTACTGTATTTGGATTGTTGTGTGTTCCTTGTCATTTGTTGCCATGATGTTTTTTATTTCTTCTTTGATCTCTCTGGTAACCCAGTCATTGTTTAATAGCATACTGTTTAGTCTCCGTGTGTTTGATTTCTTTGGATTTTTTTGTTGTAGTTGATTTCCAGTTTTATGCCACTGTGATCTGAGAAGATGCTTGATATGACTTCTATCTTCTTGAATTTTAAGATACTTTGTCTATGACCCAACATATGGGTCTATCTTTGAAAATGATCCATGTGCACTTGAAAGAATGTATATTCTGTGGCTTTGGGGTGAAATGTTCTGAAGATGTCAATTAATTCCATCTGGTCTAGTGAGTCATTTAGGATTGATGTTTTTTGCTGATTTTTTGTTTTGAGGATTTGTCCAATAGTGATAGTGGGGTATTAAAGTCTCCTACTATGATTGTATTACTGTCAATCTCTCCCTTGATATCCTCCAGGAGATTTTTAATGTTTTTGGGTGCTCCTGTATTGGATGCATATATGTTTACCAGAGTTATTTCTTCTTGTTGGATTGCTCCCTTTAGTATTATGAAGTGGCCTTCCTTATCTCTTGTTATTTCCTTCACTTTGAGATCTAATTCGTCAGATATTAGTATTGCTACTTCAGCTTTTTCTTTTCTTTTTTTTTTTCACTTCCATTTGCCTGAAAAACTGTTTTCCCTCAGTCTCTGTGCATCTTTTTTTCTGAGGTGGGTTTCTTGTAGACAGCAGATTTTCTTATCCAATCAATTACCCTATGTCTTTTGATTGGTGCATTTAATCCATATACATTTAAAGTTATTATTGATAGTTGCTTATTTGTCACCATTTTTATTCTTTATGCCTGTGCTCCTTCTTTGTTTCCTATTTCTTTTTTTTTTTTTTTAACAGCAGACCCTTTAGCATTTCTTGCATTCTTGGTTTGGTGGTGATAAATTCCCTTAGTCTTTTTTTATCTATGAAGCTCCTGATTTTACCTTCAATTTTGATTGATAGGCTTGCCGAGTACAGTATTCTTGAATTCAGACCCTTCCCTTTGCCTGCTTTTTATATTTCATTCCATTCCCTTCTGGCCTGATGAGTTTTTGTGATAAACCAGACACTAGTCTAATGGGGATTTCTTTGTAGGTGACTTTTTGTCTCTCTCTGGCAGCTTTTAATATTCTTTGTTGGTGGTGTTTGCCATTTTAATTGTAATGTGCCTTGGCGTTGGTCTTTTAGGATTCATTTTGCTTTGGACGCTGTGAGCTTCTTGGATTTGTGTGGATTTTTTCTTCCCTATATCAGGGAAGTTTTTTGTCATTATGTAAAAAAATCAATAAAACATATTAAAAAAAGAAAAGAATGGTTCTTTATGGAAATTTGGTATTACACCAAATATGAAGCTGCCTTGTGGTTTTTAGTCCTTCTGTAGCAATGCATTTTACTCCCCCCCCCCAAAAGCAATTCTTCTTATGCCTTTATCAGTCTCCCTTATAATTCTCCTTTGGCCTTCTCTCATATTGTAGAAGGATTCCATGTTGTTAGCTGGAGATATTTTTAAATCTCTATTGATGATAATATTACAGATGTATCCCCTTTTTATTCCTATTGCCCCTCTCCACCTGGTTCCCACCCCACCCCAGGCCTTTACCACTTTATTTTCTGTGTTCACAGGTAATGCTCCCTTTGAACTCCTTTTGCTTTTTTGGGGGGTTGTTTTTTGTTTTTTTTGAGGGGGGAGGGCAGCCTTTTCTTGTGAAGCTCTTTATCTGACCTCTAATTCTAAATGATAGCTTTGCTGGGTAGAGTAATATTAGTTGTAGGTCCTTGCTATTTATCACTTCAAATATTTCTTACTACTACCTATGAAGTTCCTGCTGAGAAACATATGGGCATTCCCTTGTAAGTAACTAACAGCTTTTTTCTTACTGCTTTTATGATTCTCTCTTTGTCTTTAACCTTTGGCATTTTAATTATGATGTGTCTTGGTGTGGTCCTCTTTGGGTTCCTCTTGTTTGGGACTCTCTGCACTTCCTGGACTGGTAAGTCTATTTATTTCAGCAGGTAGGGGAAATTTTCTGCCCTTATTTCTTCATTATTTTTTCAATATCTTGCTCCCTACTCTTCTTTTGGCAACCCCATCATGTGAATGTTGGTACTTTTAAAGTTGTCCCAGAGGATCCTTATACTATCTTCATATATTTTTATACATTTTTCTTTTTGATCTTCTGATCAAGTGTTTGTTTTTTTTTCTCATATTCCAACTCATTGATTTGATTAGCGCAGTGGTCGGCAAACTGCAGATCGAGAGCCACATGTGGCTCTTTTGCCCCTTGAGTATGGCTCTTCCACAAAATACCACCACCTGGGCAAATCTATTTTGAAGAAGTGGCATTAGAAGAAGTTTAAGTTTAAAAAATTTGGCTTTCAAAAGAAATTTCAATTGTTGTACTGTTGATATTTGGCTCTGTCCACTAATGGATTAGTGGATTCCTCTACTTTTCTGCTCAATACCTGTAAATTATTATTTATTTCAGTTAGTGTATGGTTACTTTCTGATTGGTCCTTTTCATGTATTTGACATTCTCTCTAAGATCCTTGAAAGTCTCTAAGTTATTTGAAGCTCTCATTAAGCTCTTGAATAACCTTATAACCATTGTTATGAACTCTGGATCCAGTAGATTGCTTGCTTCTGTTTCTTTTATTTGTAACATATTTCTTTGTCTCCACAGTTTGGCTGTTTCTCTGTATTTATATGTGTTAGGTAGAGCTTTTATGTCTCCTGAAATTGCTAAAGTGACCTTGTATACTAGGTGTCCTGTAGGGCCCAGTGGCTCAGTATCCAGTTACCTGAGCTGGACATTTTAAGTGTGGTGCACCCTTTGTGGACTGTGAGCACAATCTTGATGTAATTGAGCCTTGATTGCTGTTTAGATCACTGGGAGGACCTGATCTCCAGTCCAATTGGCTGTGAGAACCAGTTGTGTCTATAATCAAAGAGCTGCTATGCCAAAGACACCCCTATGGAGCTTCAGTGGGGCTTTAGTGCACATTGAGACTGTCCCTTGAGTGTGTTGCTTGTGGATATGTAAAGGTGTAATCTATGTAAAGTATGGTCTGAAGCTGTCCACCAGGTGCACTGGCTCTGGGACCTCCCTGGCAGCACAATGTCAGCCACTGCCTGGGGCTACCTAGCAGGAACTACAGGAGAATCTGCTATTTGTATTGGGCTAGAAAGTGCCCAGGCAAGGCCCAGCTGTGAAGCAAGGCAGTCTGATGCTAGTGCCAGGTCTTGGGTCTTTTATTGGTTTTGAGCATGCTAACTCCAGCTGCTGCTTGTATAAGAGATTTTAGGAAAGTCTGAAGCCTGAGACAGAACAGGACATTCATATGGAGAAGCAACTGCAAACCATTTGGGTGGGGCTGTAAATAGGATGGAGTAGGGATCTCAGGGAATCACCAGGACAGAACAAACAGTATGAGCCATGCTAATGGAAACCCAGATATGGCTGCCAGTTAGGTCTGGGACATGAGAGGTCCCAGCACAGGAACAATAAACCCTGTAAACACCCCTGTCAGGAAGAAAATTGCTTCTGAGTTCCTGTCCCAATGCCAGACAGTCCAGTTCCTCCCTGTATGTCTCTGGATCCCCCCAAAGCTGCCACTCAGGGCTGGAGTTCAGAGGAAGTGGGACTGTGTAAATTTATGTGGGGCCCCTTAAAGAGGAATACCTGGGACTTAGCAGCTTCCATGTCACTCAGCCATAATCCCCACAGCCTGTAGTTACATGGACTTCTCTTCCAAGTTTTGGAACCCTGGCCTGAGAGTCTGATGTGGTGCTAGAATACCCCTGCTTCTCACCGGAGGCTTTGGAAATATCCTTTCTGATTAAAAAAAAATGCCACCCATTCCTCACCTCTGTTCCTCTTACCAGTCTCAATGTACCCTCTTCTTTACTTCTCTAGTTGTAGGATTTCCAGTCAGCAAGATTTCAGGTGGTTCTGAATGATGGTTGTTCTATATTTTAGTTGTAATTTTGATGTGGTCATGGGAGGAGCGAGTACTAGTGTTTACTTACAGCACCATCTTGGTTCTGAAATTTCTTTACTTGGGATTGTTTATTCCCAAGATCACAAAAATATCAGAGACTTACCCAGATCCTGATCACTTATACGGCACATTCCAGACACCCTCGTTAGACTAGAAGCTACAGCAGCATTTCTTATGCATGCAGCTTTGATATTCACTTAATAAAATGCTGTAATATACATTCTCAAATGCTTAGTTTTCTTGTGATACTTTAGAGAGGATTTGCGCCCTCAGATTTGGTTGTTCAGACCACAAAATCTGTTTGGGGCCTTTGCTTTCATCTCTTTTATCTATGAGAAAATCAATAAGCCTTAAGCCACATGGGTACTCCCCTTTATCCATATCTGACTGATTCCAAAAGCATACAAACTTTTGAATAGGCTATCAATCCCTCTGTCCCTACTCTACCTTGAGGACCAAGCTAGTACAGACAGAATAAAACTTTAAAAGTAGAGTTCCATTGGAGACATAGTGAGGGAAAGAAGATGGTTTCATTTGACCCAATTATCATGCTCATATATGCCAGTTTGGTTAAGGCACACTTGCTTTCCTTGTGTTTACAATAGTGAGTTTGTCTTAATACTCTAAGCTGTATTTTTAACCTTCTTGGATGACCTCTGGACCCAAAGATCATGAAGTCATGATTGCTCAATTCACATGTGAAGATGATATCAATGAGAAGAATCATCCAGAACTGAGGCTAATTATTAAAAAAAGTAATGAAGGTTTTTTTTTTGTGTGTGTGTTACATGTATACATATCTTCCCATTGACCCCCCCCTCCCCCCAGGCATACCCTAACCCCCCAGTGTCTATGTTCATTGGTTATGCTTATATGCATAGATACAAGTCCTTTGATTGATCTCTTATCTACCCCACCTGTCCTTAATCTTCCTGCTATAATTTGACAGTCTGTTTGATGCTTTACTGCCTCTGTATCTATTCTTTTGTTCATCAGTTTACAATGTTCATTATTATCCATAAATGAGTGAGACCATGTGTTGCTTCTCCTTCATTGACTGGCTTATTTCACTAAGCATAAGGCTCTCCAGTTCCATCCAGGTTGCTGCAAATGGTAAGAATTCCTTCTTTTTAATGGCAGCATAGAATTCCATTGTGTAGATGTACCACAGTTTTCTGATCCACTCATCTGCTGACGGGCACCTAGGCTGTTTCCAAATTGTAGCTATTGTAAATTGTGCTGCTATGAACATAGGGGTGCATAAATCCTTTCTGATTGGTGTTTGTGACTTCTTAGGATAAATTCCTAAGAGTGGGATTGCTGGGTCAAATGGGAGATCCATTTTTAGATTTTTGAGGAAACTCCATACTGTTCTCCAGAGTGGCTGCACCAGTCTGCATTCCCACCAACAGTGCATAAGGGTTCCTTTTTCTCCTCATCCTCGCCAACACTTGTTTGTTGATTTGTTGATGATTGCCAGTCTGACAGGTGTAAGATGGTATCATATTGTCGTTTTGATTTGCATCTCTCAGATAATTAGTGACTTTGAACATGTTTTCATGTATCTCTTGGCCTTCCTTCTGTCATCTTTCGAAAAGGTTCTATTTAGGTCCGTTGCCCATTATTTTATTGGATCGTTTATCTTCCTTTTATTAAGTTGTAGAAGTTGGCTGTAGATGTTGGAGATTAAAGCTTTATCAGTGATAACATTTGCAAATATGTTCCCCCATACAGTGGTCTTTCTTGTTGTTTTGTTGATGGTTTCTTTTGCTGTGCAAAAGCTTTTTATTTTGATGTAGTCCCATTTGTTTATTTTTTCTTTAGCTTCCATTGCCTTTGGAGCAGTATCAGTGAAGAAGTTCTTTGGCATATGTCTGAGATTGTGCTGCTTGTGGATTCCTCTAGTATTTTTATGGTTTCCCATCTAATGTTTAAGTCCTGTATCCATTTTGAGTTTATTTTTGTCTTTGGTGTAAGCTGGTGGTCCAGTTTCATTTTTTTGATGTATCTGTCCAATTTTCCCAACACCATTTATTGAAGAGGCTATCTTGACTCTATTGTATGTTCATGCCTCCTTTGTCAAATATTAGTTGAGCATAGTGGTTTGGGTGGATATCTGGGTTCTCTATTCTATTCCATTGGTTTATATGTCTGTTCTTGTGCCAGTACCAGGCTGTTTTGAGAACAGTTGCTTTGTAATATAGCTTGAAATCCCACCTACTTTATTCTTCTTTCTCAGAATTGCTGTAGCTATTCATGGTCTTTTTTTTGTTCCAGATGAATCTATGAAGAATTTTTGCTAGGTCGGTGAAATATGTCCTTGGTATTTTAATGGGTAGTGCATTGAATCTATAGATTGCTTTGGGTAGTTGGACATTTTAATGATGTTGACTCTCCCAATCCATGAGCATCGTATGCTCTTCCATCTGTTAACATCTTCCTCTATCTCTTTTTTCAGTGTCCTGTAGTTTTCTACAATAGGTCTTTTACCTCTTTAGTTAGGTTTATTCCTAGCTATATTAATTTTTTTGATTCGATGGTAAATGTGATTGCTTTTTTAGTCTCTCTTTCTGTAAGTTCACTATTGGTGTATAGAAATGCCACAGATTTCTTGGCATTAATTTTGTATCCTGCTACATTGCCGAATTCATTTATTAAGTCAATTCGTTTTGGAATGGAGTCCTTCCGGTTTTTTATGTACAGTATCATGTCGTCTGCAAATAAGGGCAGCTTTACTTCTTCTTTTCCAATTTGGATGCCTTTTATTTCTTCTTCTTGTCTAATTGCAATGGCTAATACTTCCAGTACTATGTCGAACAGAAAAGGTGAGAGTGGGCATCCCCGTCTTGTTCCTGTTCTTAGGGGAAATGGTTTTAGTTTTTGTGCACTGAGTATGATGTTAGCTGTGGGTTTATCATATATGGATTTAATGATGTTGAGGTATGATCCTTCTATTCCCACTTTGCTGAGAGTTTTTACCAAGAAAGGGTGTTGGATTTTGTCAAATGCTTTTTCTGCATCAATTGATATGACTATGTGATTTTTATCTCTCAATTTGTTTATGTGATGTATCACGTTTATTGATTTGCAGATATTGTACCCTCCCTGCATTCCTGGGATGAATCCTAATTGGTCATGGTGTATGCTCTTTCTGATGTACTGCTGGATCTGATTTGCTAGAATTTTGTTAAGGATTTTGGCATCTATGTTCATGAGAGATATTGGCCTATGATTCTCTTTCATTGTGTTGTCTTTATCTGGTTTTGGTATTTGGGTGATGCTGGCTTCAATAAAGGTAAGTTTTTAGGTCAAGCCAAGCTTCTCTGTTTTTACAGCCTCTTCTGAACTTTAGATTCATTTTTATTGGAACCACTTTCTTATAGCACCTTTTATTACAAAGAGAAAGCTGTCCTATGGACATAGGCTTTTCAAAATCATAATTCTTGCCTGACCTGTGTGGCTCAGTGGTTGATCATCAATCTATGAACCAGGTGGCCATTAGAGGAAGAAACTTCCCAAATATAAAATGCATTTCAACCTGAAAAACATATTCAGAAACAGAATAAACTAGAGCTGGCAAAGTAGTTCTAGATAGTTGTAATGTTTTCTTATGAGACTGGTAATAATTCCCTGGTGAGTACATTTTTAATAAAATATATTAAACTTGTTTTTATTATAAAAGCAACTCATGATCACTAGAAAAAAACTGAAAAATTTTATAAAGGAGGGAGGAAAACAACCCACAAGATGACTCATCTACAGCCCAACTGGATTGGAAGTCATTTGGGGAATCAGTGGGATTTTGTGAAAAAGGACATGGTATTTGGGATCAGGAAGACCTGGATTTAATTCCGTTCTAAGTTTTTGACCTTGGGCAAATCCCTTTAACTTCAGCAAATGTTTAATAAATGCAGAATACTCCCCCCTTCTTCCCCCCCCCCCCATATACAGCACTAGTTTAGGATCATCCTTTAATACTTCTGTTTGGCTTGTTTCTTTTTCATTGTTATGAGCTAAACTCCACATTCCTAGCTTTATGCCTTAGCACTCCCATTACAAACTTATTTTTAGTTACTGCCATAACTCCTCTGATTATAGTGCATGCCTTCCTCCAGCAGAAGCCCTTCTTTAATACTTTAAGCTGTATTTTTAACCTCTATCTACCCATCTCAGCCACACTAGTGACGTCTCACTCTCCATTTAAAAAGAGGATGGGCAACCCTTGAATATGAGCCTGTAAGCCCTTCATTGTTCTTGACGTAAATGAGGGTTAAAATAGAAATGGCCTTAACTGGTTTGGCTCAGGGGATAGAGCAACAGCCTGTGCACTAAAGGGTCCTAGGTTCGATTCCAGACAAGGGCATGTACCTTAGTTGCGAGCACATCCTCAGTAGTGGGTGTGCAGGAGGCAACTGATGGATGTGTCTCTCTCATCAGTATTTCTAACTCTCTATCACTTTCCCTTCCTCTCTGTTTAAATAAAATATATTTAAAAAATAGGAATGGCTATGATGGGTCATTTTGATGCTGAGTTTTTAAAAAACTTACTATAGTATTATATCAACTTGATTATATCAAAATTTAAATGCTGGAAAAACTGCTGCATCATCTATCCATTACACCCTGTTATCTGGCTTCTATATGTTTTGGGATGGCACCCACTATATATGCAAGACCCAAGAGTCCTGGGGACCACCTTCCTAGATGGGAGGGAATTGAGGGCCTGCACAGAACATCTATTCTTCATGCAGGCTGCTGAGAGAGCCTTGTGGAGCTCATGGATAGAATTCAGAAAGCTCAAGCAGTAGTGAAAACTTAATGCTTACTGAAAACCAAACCAAACCAAAGCAAGAATTTACCTTATTTATCAATATTTTTCCTGGTGTAACATGAAAAGCCATGGGTTGTGAAAATTAGTGAGCGTGTGTGTGTTTTTTTTTTGGGGGGGGTAAAGGCGGGGGTTCTGCATTTCCAAAATAAAAGAATGGAATAAAAATAGAAAATATCAAAGTATGAAATAGGTAGGACAGGTAGATATTATTTCACAAACTTTTAAAAATTTGTGCAAATGTGCATGTGTGCGTGCATGTGTGTGTGTGTGTGTGTGTGTGTGTGTGTCTTTGTAAGCAAATCATGTTTTCTTGTGGTCACAATTAGAAATGTTCAAAAATCCTTGTGAAAGGAACCTGGTCCAGCGTGAGGGTGGGGTAATACTGGAAAGTTGAAAGGCAGGCTGGGATGAGTAGGGTAATGATGGGGAAATGTGGATGCCTGGGCAAGTACCAACAATAGACTAGTCCTTCACAGTTCTGTCAAACACACACACACACAAAACCACACCACAACCTGCACACACATTTTTCTATCTTTCTCCTAAATGTCTAAAAACTCTCCAACCGCTGCCTTTGGTATAAATGCCATAGATTCTACCCTTGATCTGAAGGAGTCTTCTTAGAAAATTTCAGCCCAGCTGGATGTCCACAGGAAGAAGATCAAGAACAATGTGATCTTCTGTTTCTTTCCTGCGTTGGATGTAAACATGTTAATGAAGGAGTGATCAACGACCTTTTTTTTCACAGAGCTTCCTACTGTAAGAGTTTCTGCTTTGAAATATTTATATTAACAACAACATACTTAGACAGAGCCCCCACTTTTAGGTTAGATAATAAATAGTTGTTATTCAAACTTGAGAAAACCTGAAGTTTTATGTTCTCAGTTACTTGACTCACTTATTTTACAAATACTGCAACAGCCTTTCATAAGGAAGTGTCCAGTTAAACCACATCCACCACTCAGTTCTCTAAGTTGTGCACGGAGTGTGTGCATGAGTCCTTCACCTTGTGTTTGATCTCAGACAGTACCTTAAGGAGGCTGCAGCCTGAGTAGATGGGCTAAAGCCACAAGCATTTCTTCTAACTACCCTCATTAGGTACAGTTGACATTTTCTCACCTTTCTGGCCCACATAAGAACCCCACAGAGAGAGAGAGTGTGACAGTGAAGTTGAGAGCATTGGGGAAGTGGGGAGCTGAAAAGCACTCAGCCATGGAGACTCTGCCCTCATACCAGGAGCAGGAAGGGTGAGAGGTTCAGCAGCTCCCTGGGTCTCCTCAGCTGCTGGGATGCTCAGGTCCTCAGTGGGGTGTGGGATGCCCAGTCCTTCCCAACCTCTATGAGGCTGAGGCAACTTCCTCCTGTTCTTTGAACTTCTTTTGTACTGTCATTCCCTTCTGTACCAACCCTTTGATATTTTTCTGTGACAGTTCTCTGCATGAGGCTACTGTTCAGGTCACCTCACCTGGAAAACCTCCCTCAATGACCTTCCATTTTTCTACTGCCCTCTAAAAGTTTAATTTCTACTATTTACCTTAATTTGGGTCGACCTTAGCATATTTAGCAATTAGCATCACTAACCTAAAGGATGTTACTGGGTGTCAATGTTGTTCTCTTTCTTGATCTGGGTGGTGATTTCATGGGTGTGTTCAGTTTGTGATAGTCCATTGAGCTGAGTACTTGTGATTGGGATGTTTTTCTATTTCAATAAAGGTTTTAAATATGCCTTATCTTTTCCACTAGACTTTTTTTTTGCTGAGAACAATAGTTTATTTTCCATCTTAACTTATAAAAAATGCCTGGCACTAAAGAGTTATTATGAAGTATTCATTTAAGTGTTAGTGACCCTTGTTATAGAGGTAGCAAGGTCCAGTAGAAAAATACTGGACTAGAAATATGCAGACTGGAATTCTAGTCCTGAGCCTATTGCCATTTACCTGAACTGACTCAAGCAAGTTATTTGGCCTCTCTATACATCACCTCGTATAACTATAAAAAGGACCCCTTTGCACCTGCCTTCTTGACCTCACAAGGATCCTTCAAATGATCAGATGAGGTCACGACATAAAAGCATGTCAGAGTGGAAAGTTCAAGACAAAAATAAAATTGGTTTTCTCAGAATCTCCTCTCTTACATCCATACTTGGTCTGGATGGGATTGCAGGAAGCCACGGATGAGACTTTTGAACCACTCTTGGCACAGTAACAGTAGAAATGATTTTATGCTGTAAAAGACCATTTTAAAAGAATGCCCTCTCATTCCACAGTATGGTTCCCCAAGTCACGCAAAGAGCCTTCCTCATACTGTTCCTGGTATTTTAGCCCTATAGGATAGCTTGAAATCAGGGAGAGTGCTACCTACCACCTGTTCTTTATTTGGCTATTCAAGATCTTTGGTGGATTCATATAAATTTTAGAAGTTGTTCTGAGAACAAAGCCATTTTAATAGGCATTGCATTGAATATGTATATTACTTCAGGTGTAAGGACATTTCAACAATATTAATTCTTCCAACCCATGAGCATGGTTTATTCTTATCTTTCATTTATTTGTATCTTCTTCAATATTTTTCTTCAATGTCTTATGGTTTTCTGAGTACAGGTTTTTCACCTTTTTCGTTAAATTTATTGCAAGAAAAAAACACACAATTCTATATATCACTTTTGTGTCCTAGATAGAAGATGCGGGGCTCCCATCAGAGCTAAAGGCTAATCTAAAGGCCAGGAAGGAGTGTATGATGTAAAGGTGCAAGGCATCAACTTCGCGTTAGGTAGACCTCAGCTTAAATTTTGGTTCTGTAGCTTTCTACGCAGCCTTAATCCTCAGTGTTTTTGTTTGTTTGTTTGTTTTGTTTTGTTCTGTTTTTCATCTGAAAATGTGCTAGTAGATATGTGACAAGTTTTTAATGAGATTAAAAAGATTTGGCGAATGGAGAGGAGAGAATTTATGCCATTTATGAGGCTAACACAAATGGTTTAGATTGTCAAATAGTTTACCAGAATTGCTAATATGGCAAACTCTTATTAGTTTTTAATCTCCAGCACTGATGTATCAGTTGTAAAATTTAAACTGTCTGTATCAAGTAGGCAAGGATTTCTCAGAAAGATTACAAGAATAATTAGCTCTTACAGGAAAAAATTAGACTTCATTAGATCTAAGAACTCTTCATAAAAAGACATCATTAAGAGCATGAAAAGACAAGCAACAGACAAAGAAAGACATATGCAACTCATGTATCCAACAAAGGATTTAGATAAAAAGTATTTTAAAAAATCATACATGTCAATAAGAAAAAGAGAGTCAACCCAAATAAATAAAAATTTAAAAGGAAGGAGCAAATACATAATTTATGAAGATCCATGCTCTAATAAGCAATCATAGTTTGAGATGCATAATTCTGGGTGTTTGTCCCCATAGACTTTTGTCTTGTCAGTTTTGTGGCCAATTTCTTCCCCAGAGAATTATCTCTGTCAGTGTCTGACAGTGGGCAAATTATGAATAAGTGTTTTGAGAATAAAACCTCCAAGGGTTGAAAGAAGCCAAATTCTTATGCCAACCAGACTCTCAAAAGAGCACAAATGAGGTAACTGCATTTTATAGTCATTGTGCATTTGCCAAATAACGTCTTGTTGAATCATTTCCTGAGGTCTGTCCGATTACAGTGTTAACTATGAATTAATTCTCCATCTGTATAGGAAACAATGATAGGCAGTAATATGAGCTATGCCCATATTAAACTCATTTAGAAATGCTTGAATTCACATGTCTAAGATGCTCCAGCAAGAATAGAGAGATGCTCATTTATAGAACAACAAGCCTCAGAGTTGTGGGCATGACCCAAACAAGGCCAAGTCTTTGGATCAGCCCCTGCCAGAGATACATGAAATGTAAATAAGTTTTTCAATGCCTTGCAAAAATACCCTATTTTTATGTAACCCTAGGCAAAATTTCATTAAAATATTGTATCACCATCCCTAAATATATGGTTCTAGCTTTGAGGTCTTCATTAAATAGTAGGGAAATTATTCTGACTCATGGAAATAATGGCTGTTTCTACAGCGGAAACTGGTGGTTACCTGGACCACTACAGTGGGTGTGCAATAAACCACTGTGCTAAACCTCCATGCTGGGAACCTGGGTCAAGTGTCACTTCTGCTGGTAACCTGCAAGGTCACTACCTCTCTGAACTGCTTCTCTTTGCATCTGTGAAATAGAAGAAGTAAAAGCACCTTAAGGGGTAGTAAAATACCAGGTAGACCACATACATTGCAAGGCTCAGATGCTCACCAGCTGGAGCCCTGAGGAAGAAAATAAAACTGAATTTGCCTTCTTTGGTCCTCCCTAAAGGTGGAGTGGAGCTTTGCATGTAATTTTATGAAGGGAATTACAGGGGTAAAATATGAAAAGAATAGAGTTAAGCAACTCTTGAATTCACAGCATCCCATCATCACCATTCTGGGCAAGGCCTTTTCTTGTTTTTGTTTTTGTCTTCTTTTGCTTTATACCTTTCCTCTTCACTCCTGGCTCCTATTTACTCCATCCCCAGATACTCACTAATATGTATGTACTTGGATATGTGTGTGTATATTTAACATTTTATGATGTTTTATTGTCTTTGCATACATTTATGTGTGTGTGTGTAAAATAGTAGACTATGGGACTTAATGTTTTTCTTCGTTGTTGTTTTTTTCATATCAGTTCTATGCTTTTAAGATTTGTTCATGTGCTTGATTAATAATATTTCATATTTGAGGAATTAAAGATGGGCGACCAGCAGAATGGAAGGGAGGAAGAGAGTGTGAAACAGTGAGGGAGAGAAAGGGGAGTGTGTGGATGTGTTGTATGTGTGTGAGAGAGAGAGAAAGAGAAAGAGAGAGTTGGGACAGTTAGATCCTGCAGGACTTTCTAGGGTTGGCAGATTGGATAGTCTTAGAGTGCAAGACGCTGCTGCCATTGCAAGCACTCCTGGGCAGGCATCATTGGCACTACCATGCTATCTTGAAGGACAGAACTGCTGTGACTGAGAAACCAGCCTCACCACCGCCCAGACTGGCCTCAGATGCAAGCTGGGACCCTCCAGCAACACTGGACAAAGACTTGCTACCACAGATACAGACCTATGAACACCAAGACTCTAGATATCCCAGCTGCAGATTCCTGTGAGTCACAGAACATATCTCCCTGCTCACTGGCCCACCACAGTGGCATAGGATCGGCGAGACCTGGGATGTGTGAGCAGGCCTCCCACTAACACAGGGCAGCTGTGCAACCCAGCCACATAGCAGATCTGTGATTGATTCTTGGCACACACATGCAGGGACTCTGATTCTTGGTGCATGCACGAGGCCTCAGTGAGTGCCAGTGACTGATTCTCTGCAAGTGCACACGGGAACTCTGATTCTCGGTGTACATGTGAGGCAACACTGAGCACCAGAGACTTTTATGCTTGATGCAAGCATGAAGGAACTGTGATTCTCAGTGTAAATGCAAGGCTGCATCAAGTGCCTGTGACTGATTCTTGGTGCATGCCCACGGGAATTCTCATTCTCGACACACATGAGAACTCTGATTCTAGTGGGCACAACTCCTGCTGACCCACAGCAGCCACATGTCTCTGTGCCTGAACTCTTCAGTGATGCTCAGTTTGCATGACACTACTGCTTTACATGGTTCAGGCCCCTACAACTCAGCACTTGGACCTTTTGGTGATAGCAAAAATAAGAAGACAGCCAAAACCGGTTTGGCTCAGTGGATAGAGCAACGGCCTGGGGACTGAAAGGTCCCAGGTTCGATTCCAGTCAAGGGCATGTACATTGGTTGTGGGCACATTCCCAGTAGGGGGCGTTCAGGAGGCAGCTGATCGATGTCTCTCTCTCATCGATGTTTCTGGCTTTCTATCCCTTTCCCTTCCTCTCTGTGAAAAATCAATAAAAATATATTTTTAAAAAAATGAGGAGACAATAAAACAATCCCCAAAAGAAAGAAAAAGAGGGCTAGCCAAGAAAGGAACTAAATGAAACAGAAGCATGCAATATGTCAAAAAAAAGGAATTCATAATAATGGTCATTCAGTTCATAAAACAGAAGGACAAGAAAATAAACAACCTATGCAAGAATCAGGAGGAAAGCAAAAGTGATAAAGCTACAATCAAACACAGGACAGAAGATTTCAAGAGGAGACCAGGAGGAGCAGAGGACTGAATTAGTAAATTAGAAAATAAGGTAGAGAAACAAGTCCAATCTGAACAGCAATTGGGAAAAAAAATTACAAAGCAGAAGGAGAGCCTAAGGAAGCTTTGTGACAACATGAAATGAAGTAACATGTGTATAATAGGGGTTACAGAAGGACAAGAAGAGCAGCAAGGATTACAGAACTTATTTAAAGAAATAATGAAGGAAAACTTCCCTGATATGGGGAAGGAAAATATTCACACAAATAGATGGTCCCCAACAAGATAAACTCCAAAAGACCCACACCAAGACACATTGTAATTATTTGGAAAATGTTCAGGACAAAGAGAGAATCTTTTTTTTTAAATGAAATCTTTATTATTCAGATTATTACATTTGTTTCTCTTTTTTCCCCTCCATAGCACCCCTCCACCCAGCTCCCACCCTTCCCTCTAACCTTACCTCCCTCTCATTGACTTCATCCATAGGTGTATGATTTTTGTCCAGTCTCTCCCTGTACACCCCTCACCCCTTTTCCCCTGAGAATTATCAGTCCACTCCATTTCTGTGCTCCTGATTCTATTATATTCACCAGTTTATTCTGTTGATCACATTTTTAATTCACTTAATTTTTAGATTCACTTGTTGATAGATATGTATTTGTTGTTCATAATTTTTTTGGCTTTTACCTTTTTCTTCTTCCCCTTCTAAAAGAGTACCTTTCAGCATTTCATATAATACTGGTTTGGAGTTATTGAACTCCTTTAGCTTTTTCTTCTCTGTGAAGCTCTTTATCTGACCTTCCATTCTGAATGATAGCTTTGCTGGATAGAGTATTCTTGGTTGTAGGTTTTTGCTATTCATCACATTGAATATTTCTTGCCACTCCCATCTGACTTGCATCGTTTCTGTTGAGAAATCAGCTGACAGTCGTATGGGTGCTCCCTTGTAGGTAATGAACTGTTTTTCTCTTGCTGCTTTTAATATTGTCTCTTTGTCTTTTGCTCTTGGTATTTTAATTATGATGTGACTTGGTGTGGTCCTCTTTGGATTCCTTTTATAGGGGGTTCTGTGTGCTTCCTGGACTTGTAAGTCTATTTCTTTTACCAGATGTGGGAAGTTTTCAGTCATTATTTCTTTAAATAGGTTTTCAGTATCTTGCTCTCTCTCTTCTTCTGGCACCCCACAATTCTGATGTTGGTGCACTTGAAGCTGTACCAGAGGCTCCTTACATTATCTTCACATTTTTGGATTCTTTTCTCTTCTTGCTTTTCCAGTTGAATGTTTTCTGCTTCTTTATATTTCAAATTTTTTACTTGATTCTTGCCTTCCTCTAGTCTGCTGTTAGGACTCTGTATAATATTTTTTATTTCAGTCAGTGTCTCTGGTTGGTCCTTTTTCATTTCCTCTAGGCTCTCACTAATTTTATCCAACTTTTCTAGCATATTCTTGAAAAACCTTATAAGCATGGTTTTGAACTCTATATCCAGTCGTTTTTTTCCCCTCCATTTCTTTTATTTGTGATCACTTCCCTTGTCTCGGCATTTTCACTATGCCGGGAGAATTTCTGTGTTGGATTCAGCCTTATCATACCAGACTTGCAAAACTGAAGAAGCCTCTGTTGTGCTTGGGATAGGTGGAGTCTCAGGGCTTAAGGGACAGCCTTGCCTTTCAGTCGGCCCCGCCCTCTATGGCCCCTGAGTCTCACGTGACTGGGTAATTGCTGGAGTGGTCCTTGCGCACGCGTGCCCGTAGTGCCCCTAGACCACTGCCTTTCCGGTTCCCCTGCACTCCAGGACCACATGAGTCTAGGTCCCCAGGGTTTCGCCCGAAACAGGGGCTTAGTGGAGTCAGAAGTGGCACAGTGGGGAGGGTCTGTCTCCCACCCACTCACAAAAGCCAGCGGCACAATCAGCAGTCTGTCCTCTGCGCAGTGCCATGCGCACTACCAGAACTCTTATCTTTTGCGACTCCCCTAAATTTCCCTGCACCTCTCCCTTTTCACAGTCCAAACTCCCCCTGTATGAGTTTCGGCTGGATCTGGGGTTTAGTGTCATAAGATAGGGGTTCAATGCCTTTGAAAGTCAAAGAGAGAATCTTAATAACTGCAAGAGAGAGCCAAAGAGTTAGAACAAAAAATCTCCAATCAGATTATCAAATGATTTCTCAATAGAAATGCATCAGACCAGAAGCAAATGGAATGAAGTATACAAAATGATGCAAAGCAAGAAACTGAATCAAAGATTACTCTATTCAGCAAAGCTATCAATCAAAATTGAAGAAGAAATGAGGAGCTTTGCAAACAAACAAACAAAAAGGCTAAGGGAGTTTATCACTACCAAGCCAGCAATACAAGAAATACTAAAGGGACTGTTGTAAAAAGAAAAAATGGAAATGGAATAAGGAACACAGGCATAAAGAATCTAAATGGCTACAGACAAGTACCTATCAATAATAACATTAAATGTAAGTGGATTACATACTCCAGTCAAAAGACATTGAGTGGCTGAATGGATAAGAAAACATAACCCATATATATGCTGTCCACAAGAGATCCACCTCAGAACAAGGGACTCACACAGCCTGAAAGTGAAGGAATAAAAAAAATATATTTCAGGCAAATGGAAACGAGAAAAAAGCTGGTGTAGCAATACTTATATCTGACAAAATAGACATCAAAGAGAAGGACATAACAAGAGACAAGGAAGGCCACTTAATAATTCTAAAGGGATCAATAAAACAAGAGAATGTAATTCTGGTAAATATATATGCACCCACATCAGGAGCACCAAAATACATTAAAAAAACACACAAAACTTCTGAAAGATATCAAGGGAGATATTGATAGCAATATAATCATAGTAGAAGACTTTAATACCCCATTATCATCACTAGATAAATCCCCTAAACAAAAAAATCAAAAAAGAAACAGCAGTCCTAAATGACTCACTAGATCAGATGGATCTAAATATCTTTGGAACATTCTACCCCAAGCTACAGAATATACATTCTTCTCAAGTGCACATGGGATATTTTCAAAGATAGACCACATATTGGGATACAGGAAAAGTCTCTCCAAATTCAAGAAGATTGAAATCATACCAAGCATCTTCTCAGATCACATTGGCATAATATTAGAAATATACTACAATAAAAAATAAAACACAAAAATTCAAACACTTGGAGGCTGAATAGCATGCTTTTAAACAATGGCTGAGCTACTAAAGAGATCAAAAAAGAAATAAAAGATAACCTCAAAACACATGACAATGAAAACACAACAATCCCAAATCTATGGGACACAGTAAAAGCAGTTCTGAGGGAACTTTATAGCTCTTCAGGCCTACGTCAAAAAAACAAGAAAAACTGGTAAACCATCTAACTCTGAAATTTGAGGAATTAGAAAGAGAGCAAAAAGAAAAGGCCAGATGAGCAGTAAGAAGGAAATAATAAATAATAAAAATCAGAGCAGAAATAAATAACACAGGGACCAATAAATAAATAAACAAACAAATAAATAAATAAATAAATAAATAAATAAATAAAATACAAAAATCAATGAAACCAACAGATTGTTCTTTGAAAGGATAAACAAGATTGATGAACATTTAGCCAGGCTCAGCAAGAAGCAAAGAGAGAGGACCCATATAAGCAAAATGAGAAATGAAAGAGGTGAAATAAAAACAGACCCTATAAATATACAAAGAATTATAAAAAAAATACTATAAGCAACTTTATTTCAATAAACTGGTCAACCTAGATGAAACTGATATATTCCTAGAAAAATATGACCTTCCATAACTCAACCAAGAATAATTTAAAAAAACAAAACACACAAAAAAAACTGAATAGGCCATTAACTATGGAGGAAATTGAAGTGGTAATAAAAAAACTTCCAAACAAACAAAAGCCTTGGACCAAAGGACTTCACAGGGGATTTTTATCAAACATTCAAAGAAGAACTAAAACCTGTCCTCTTCAGACTATTCCAAAAAATTCAAGAGGAAGGAACACTTCCAAGCTATTTCTATGAAGCCAGCATCACTTTAATCCCAAAAGCAGATAAAGACAATACAAAGAAATAGAATTACAGGCCAATATCCCTCATGAACATAGATGTCAAAATTCTAGCAAATTGAATCCAGCATTACATGAGAAAGATCATACGTCATGACCAAGTGGGATTTATTCCAGGGACTTAACGATGGTACAACATCTGTAAATCAATATATGTGATGTACCACATAAACAAAGTGAGAAACAAAAATCACATAATCATATCAATTGATGCAGAAAAGGCATTTGACAAAACCCAACACCCTTTCCTGATAAAAACACTCAGCAAAGTGGGAATTGAGGGATCATACCTGAACATAATAAAAGCCATATATGACAAACCTATAGCCAACATCATATTCAATGGACAAAAACTAAAACAATTTCCCCTAAGAACAGGAACAAGACAGGATGCCCACTCTCACCACTCCTGTTTGACATACTACTGGAAGTAATAGCCATGGCAATCAGACAAGAAGAAGAAATAAAAGGCATCCAAATTGGAAAAGAAGTAAAATTGTCATTATTTGCAGATGACATGATATTGTAATAGAAAACCCTAAAGATTCCATCAAAATAATACTAGAGCTTATTAAATGTAATATTATATGTGAGATCATTTTTCTTGAATAATTGGTGTTTATTTCATGTAACATTATTATATTTAAAATCTTTGTTCTTAAGATAAAAATAACTAAAAAAATAAAATAATACAATGAGTAATAAATAATAATACAAGAAAAAACTATTAGAATTAATAAATGAATTAAGCAATGTAGCAGGATGCAAAATTAACACCCAGAAATCTATGTTTTTTTATACACCAATAATGAACTCACAGAAAGAGAAACTCAAAAAAAAAAAGTCAAGAGGAAGGAACGCTTGTACCATAGTAACAAAAAAATTAAGATACCTAGGAATAAATTTTTTAAAATATATTTTATTGATATTTTACAGAGAGGAAGGGATAGGGATAGAGAGTTTAAACATCAGTGAGAGAGAAACATTGATCAGCTGCCTCTTGCACACCCACTACTGGGATGTGCCCGCAACCAAGATACATGCCCTTGACCGGAATTGAACCTGGGACCTTTCAGTCTGCAGACCGACACTCTATCCACTGAGCCAAACTGGTTTCAGCAAAATACCTAGGAATAAATTTAACCAAAGAGATAAATGACCTGTACTCAGAAAATTACAGGATGCTGAAAAAAGAGATAGAGGAAGACATAAACAAATGGAAGAATATATCATGTTCATGGATTGGTAGAATCAACATCATTAAATGTCCACACTACCTAAAGCAATTTATAAATCCAATGCAATCTCCATTAAAATACCAATGGCATACTTCAAAGACCTAGAACAAACTCTGCAAAAATTCATCTTGAATAAACAAGACCCTGAATAGCTGGAGCAATCTTGAGAAAGAAGAACAAAGTTGGAGGATCACAATACCAGATATCAAGGTATACTACAAAACCACTGTTCTCAAAGCTGCCTGGTACTAGCACAAGAACAGACATATAGACCAGTGGAACAGAATAGAGAAGCCAGACATTAACCCAAGCCATTATGCTCAATTAATATTTGACAAAAGAGTCAAGAGCAAACAATGGAGTCAAGACAGTCTCTTCAATAAATGGAGCTGGGAAAATTGGACAGATACATTAAAAAATGAAATTAGACCACCAACTTACACCATATTTAAAGATAAACTCAAAATGTATGAAGGACTTAAACTTAAGATGGGAAACCATAAAAATTTTAGAAAAAGCCATAGGCATCAAAATAGCAGACATTTGTTGTAGCAATATTTTTACCAATATAATTCCTAGGGCAATGGAAACTAAGGAGAAAATAAACAAATGGGACTACATCAAAATAAAAAGCTTCTGCACAGCAAAAGAAACCATCAACAAAACAACAAGAAAGTCCCACTGCGTGGGAGAACATATTTGCCAATGTTATCTCAGATAAGGGTTTAATATCCAAAATTTATAGGGAACTTATACAACAAAAGGAAGGTAAACAATCCAATCAAAAAATGCGCAACAGCCATCAGCAGATGACTGGATCAGAAAACTATGGTACATCTGCCCTAACCAGTTTGGCTCAGTGGATAGAGCATCAGCCTGCAGACTGAAAGGTCCCAGTTTCAATTCCAGTCAAGGGCTATACCTTGGTTGCAGGCACATCCCCAGTAGGAGTTGTGCAGAACGCAACTGATCAATGTTTCTCTCTCATCGATGTTTCTAATTCTCTATCCTTCTCCCTTCCTCTCTATGAAAAATCAATAAAATATATTAAAAAAAGAAAACTATGATACATCTACACAACGGAATACTATGCTGCCATAAAAAGAAGGAATTCTTACCGTTTGCAGCAACCTGGATGGAACTAGAGAGCATTATGTAAGTGAAATAAGCCAGTCAATGAAAAAAAAAAACATACATGATCTCACTCATTTATGGTTAATAAACAATATTATAAACTGATGAATGAAAGGTTAGATACAGAGGCAGTAAAGCATCAAGCAGACTGTCAAATTATAGTGGGAAGGTTAGGGAGAGGTGGAGTAGATAAGAGATCAGCTGAAGGAATTGTATGCATGCATATAAGCATAACCAATGGACGCAAGACACTAGGGGGTGAGGGCATGTATGGGAGTGGGTTGCGGGGGGCAATGAGAAGATATGTACACCTATAATACATTAATTTAAAAAAAATGGGCAAAGGACCTAAATAGGCACTTTTTGAAAGAGGACATACAGAAGGCTGAGAGACATATGAAAACATGGTCAAAGTCATCCAAGAGATGCAAATCAAAACAATGAGATACCATCTTACAGAATGGCTATCACCAACAAATCAACAAATGAAAAGCGAGAATGGGGAGAAAAAGGAAAGCTCATGCACTGCTGGTGGGAATGCAGACTGGTGCAGCCACTGTGGAAAACAATATGATGTTTCCTCAAAAATATTAAAAATAGAACTTCCATTTGACCCAGTAATACCACTTCTAGAAATATATACCAAGAAAACAGAAACACCAGTCAGAAAATATATATGCACCCCCGTGTTCATACCAGCAGAATTTACAGTAGCTAAGATTTATCCTAAGTGCCCACCAACAGATGAGTGGATTAGAAAACTATAGTGCATCTACACAATGGAATACTAAGCTTCTATAAAATGAAGGCATTCTTACAATTTGCTACAGCATGGATGGAACTGGAGAGCATTATGCTAAGTGAAATAAGGCAAAGAAAGATAAATATCACATGATCTCACTCATTTGTGGAATATAAAGAACATCACAAACTGATGAACAAAAATACAGAGACAAAGAAGCATTGAACAGACTATCAAACTTCAGTGGGAAGGCAGACGAGGATTAGAGGTGGGGGGTAAGAGATCAACCAAAGGACTTATATGCATGCATATAAGCATAACCAATGGGCACAAACACTAGGAGGATGAGTGTATGTGTTGGGGGAGGTCAGGGGGTGTCAATGGAAGAAAAAGGAAACATATGTACTACTATTTATAATAACAATAGTATCTACTTCATATAGAGTACTAAGAACTTATAAAGTGCCGAACACACAGAAGCATCCAGCGAGTGTTAGCCATCATTATGATAATTGTCATTATAATTACTCCTACACCCAGTGCTGCACTGAACGCCCCCATACACATCCTATAATGTGCCTGTGCCTGAGTTTCTCTGAGGTCTACACCAGAGAGGGATGGCTAGGTCATAGAGTGTAGGCACACTTAATTTTACTATGTACTGACTAACTGCTTTCCAGAATGAGTGCCCCAGTCTACATTCCCACCATCAGTTCCTGAAGGATCCGGGAAAAGTTTTCTCAGCTAGTGAGAGCACAGACTTTAACAAATCTCCTCTCCAGTTGCACTGACATCATCTGTCTGGGAGACTTCTGTCCAAGTTGGATGGGGAAAGAGCTCTAAGACATGTGGCTGATTTAGGAGTCTGCTGTTTTGCACTTCAGAACCCTAAGCTCTTTGGTGATTATCAGCCAATGGGTTTACCACCTGGGGGCATCAGAATCACCCTGAAGGACATTCAAAGTGCTTTTCTAGGGGAGGATTCTCTCTCTCTCTCTCTCTCTCACACACACACACACACATATTACACACACTCTCTCTCTAGGAGAGCATGTACCCTAACACACTCCCTAACCCCAATTAAGAGTTCCGGCCTCTGTGAACCACTGCCTCTGTGAACCAATTTCACTGATAGACAGATGTCAGCACAGGACAAAAGGTGGAGAACCACTGGGGAAGAAAGGCTTGAAGTGATCCAGGATCCTGGAGTTGTTGGAGGTCTTTGATGCAACCTGATGGAGCAGAGAGGTCTCCTTGAACAGAAAAGTCTCCTATTGTAAAAGATCTTTCTATGGCTGGATAATACCAGGAATGTCACTACTTAATACCACCATTTGAATTTGAACTGAATTTTCTCTGGAAGACTATGCACTATCAACATGTTACCTGGACTCAAAGCCCAATACCTATTAGTACAGGAAGTTGTAAGCATCTAAGCAGTAGTCCCTGAAAATCTTGGACGTATGAGAAATGTTGGGTAGGCAAAGTGTGACACATGTTGGATGGATTTTGGAGATGAGTGTCTCAGGCTCCTCAGGGACAGTGAGCACAGCTACAGGGAAGATATTCAGACCTCCTAAATGTGTCATTTAAATCCAGCCTGGCACCCAAATCATCATAAAGATGCTAAACAGTACACTTACTGACTCCCAGTAATGCCAGATCTAGGTCTGGAATTTAATAGCTTCCAAAATACTATTTTTATGAGAGTTGAGTCAGTGAAATTTTGTCTCTTCGTGTCTCCCTCACAAGTGTTCATTGAACTTCAAAAGCAGAAATCAAGTATGTAATTCATCCATTGCCTCTTCACTGGTAAGTTGTTCCTTTTCTCCCTCTAAAAAGAAACCACAGGCTATCAATTTCACTGAAGCTGTTCCAGACTGAAATTGGCACTTGAACATGTGCAGGTCTGCTGCCCACTGGGTTCAAAGAAGCTCTGAACCAGGCCATGGACAGTTTTCTGCTCTGGGAAGTAATGATTAGGTGATGAAATTTTGCTTGAGGCTCTCAGCAATGTCTGCCAAGGAATTCAAATTTTGGGATGCTAGAGAAGGTAGTAGAAAAATATTAAAATTGGCATGGTGACAAGTAATTAATTTTTAAATATTGTTTGTGTCCTCCTTACTATTTTTTACTTTATGTGATTTTTTTCCACAGGGACCAATAAACAGATACCTTGTGGGTTCTCAATAAATATTTGTTGCATAAGTGACTAAAAGCATCAGGAAAGAGCAGACAGAGCTCCTCACACTGTTCTCCAGATGTCACTCAGGCAGAGACCAGCCTCACCTTCCACATAACCTCTGATTCTATACAGTGCATATTGGTCAAAATAAAAACATATTGAGTGTGCTATAAAAGTTCCAGCTGAGGCTGGTCCAGCCCCCACTGAAGAGCTAGCATGAGGCATGGCAGGATGGGGATCTGAGGGGCTGGATATGGGGTCATCAGCAAGCTAGAGGAAAAAAAGAGGCCAAATCCTTGTGAGCTCCATTCTTAGAAAGTGGATCCTGGGTCAGCCTGAGGAATGATACTTACAATGAACCCTTAGAAAGCAAGGGCTGATGTTGCAATGGCAAGAAAGAATTAAATAGGAAGAGCAAGGCTGAATGCTGATAGTGGGGTATATTGGGGCAGAAGACATGGGCAGGGATCAGGTGTGCAAGGATGGGAGAAGTTGGGATAAGTAAAATAGTAAAGAATAAGAGGTTGAGACTTAAGAACCGGGTCTATAGGCCAGAGAGGGTGGTTCTGTTAGTTTCTCTGTATGCATGTTTTCTCACTCTATAGCATATTCCATTCCATCCCATGTCCTACTCCCACATATGAAGAGCAAAGTTGAACCTAGATCCCACTGGACCCAAGGGAGGAAATGAATGCATCTTCTGAGGATTTATCTCCCAAATTTGGTGCCAAATTGATATTGTTGAGTATCTCTGCTCTGCCTTCTGAAATTGGGCCCTGTGGAGTTCCATCCTCCAAGGGGGCTCTCTCAATCTCCATCTGAAGTTTTGCCTTGCTCCACAGGAAACAGGCCCAAAAGGAGAAGTTTAAGCCACTCTTGTCCAGCCACCTGTGTCCAATTACTGTGGCCCCCATTCTGTCCTTAACTTTGGTTCCTAACTATAAAACCTGGGCCCCTGCCTTAGCTCAAAAACAGTTATTGAACCCCTGATATGAACTAGGGACACAGTTATAAATAAGTTACTGGCCCTCATCTTATAGAGACTACAGGCTGATGAGAGATAAGGTCCAGTGAAGAGGAAGTTGCAATGAACTGTGAGAAATACTGGGATGGGGAAATGAAGGCATGCCGGAGGGCAGCTAACACACCCTGTGGGAGGGAGGGTGGCACACAGAGGTTTCCTAAAAAAGTGACAGCTAGGCCCTGACGCAAAGGACAAGTAGGAGTAAACCCAGCAAAGAAGAGGACTGTGGTTATGGGTAGGCAGAGATGTTGGAGGAAGGAAGAGTCAGTTCAATGGCTCAGAGATTAAAGAAAGCAGGACAGGATCAAAGATCTGAACACTCTTCAATATGGCTTTAGCCACAGAGATGGGACTCAAGGAGTAAGTGGGACCCAGATCATGACTGGCCTTGTAAGTTAGGTGACCATATGTATTTATTGTCCAAAATTGAGGACTCATTGGTTATAAACTGGCACTGTTCTGGTATACCAATTCAGACCATCACTTATAAACTAAGTGAAAAGGTATTTGGATCTCTGACTTTCTGTATTGAGCCTCACCGCAGTGGCCTGCCTACGATGTCAGTAGCTCCTTTAAGAAGGCTCTGACTTGCTCTTGCTGAACTTCTTCCAAGAAGAGACCTGCTTTCTGCATATTTAGGTCTGCCCTCATCTCAGGATAGCCCATAGGTATGTCTAGTCCCATAGTTAGAGCCTGCTGATCCCTCTTCTGCTAGACCAATAGGCCTCCTTCCCCAAGGCAAGGACTGTTCTCTCATATATTCCCATTGAATGTGGGTGGGAATAATTCCACTTTCTGCTTCTTCAGTCGATCTTGTCCCAGAGCCGTGAACCAGGGGGTGCCAGGAGAGGTAATATCTAGAATCTGCAAAAAACTATTTATGTTATCATCTGATAAAACAAATCTATTTTCTACACTAAGATTGTTTTATTTTATTTTTACAAACACCTAAATATCCATGCATCAAGAAGGCTAGAAAGCTCACATTTAGGCTGCCAACTTACTAGCTCTGTGAACTTAGACAAGCTAGTTGACTTCCATGAGACACATTCTCCCATTTGCAGAACAGAAAAAAAAAATAGAATCATCTTTACAGGCCAGTGTGGCTAAGTAGAGTGTCAGCCTGAACACTGAAGGGTTGCAGGTTCAATTCCTGGTCTTGGGCAGGTACCTGGGTTGTGGGTTTGCATCATAGCACCCTGGCTACAGTGTCAGCCTCATAACCATTAACTTAGTAATTCTAACAGAACATTAGTATTATCTTGCATGCCCACACCAATAGTTTGGTAATTGTTTCCTAGAAGGCTGTGTGGAAGAGTGTGTCTACTAAGCATATAGGCTTGGAAGGAAAAAAGTATCGTGTCTGCCCTGGGTGAAACAGTGGAATACATGCCATCTATTGGCAGCTCCTGGCCTGGGTTGAAAGTTCTTGAAAGCAGGGACTGTGCTTATTCATATCTGCATCCCCTTTATCTGGAAAAATATTTGACACATAGTAATTCTGTCAGTAAACCTTTATTCAAGGGTTCCACCTTTGCATTGGCTGGCTAATAGCTTGTCTCTGCTGATAATTCCATATGATGTATTGCTGCATTGATAGTGTTATAGTCCCATAGTAAATACTGAAGCAAACTTTAGTCTCAGGCAGGTGGTGGTGTTATGTTCAGAATGAATATGCAGGCTCTAACAAAAATGTTCCATGTTCCATAAATTCAGTTCATTCCAAGAATGAATAACGCTGTACCAGGATTCCTCCATATGGTGCCAAATGTTGCCACCGTTGATTTATATGTGTCTCTTTCTTCCCAGGTCTTTGTTTCAACCCTATTTGAAATCTTATATAAAATATTTTTAGAGTATTGTAGTCTTGTAGCAATAATCTGACAATGACTCACCTACATTTCACAATTAAATACTTTAAAAATACAAAGCTTTCCAATGAATTCCTCAACTGTCTTCTCTATGACCTATTGAAATAGCCAATGGCTTTTTCTATCATCAGCACATAGATGATTGAGGATTTGAAGAGCAATCCAATTTCTAAAATATTACCCATCACCAGGAAAATAGAGCAGAAATTGAATTACTTTTGTCTTTATCCTTAAACACAAATCCTAAATTACTTCAAAACATACAAGTAGTCCTGACTTTTTACTAGAATTATAAAAGGAAGAAGATTTTTAGTAAGAAATTTTAAGAGCGTGTAATTAGAAATGAGATGTATTCAGTAAACAAAGGACAAAGCAATTTAGGTAACACTTTGGCTTTGATTTATGTAAGAAATGAAGTTGATCTTCTCAGAGAAAAATAGATTACATGCAAATCTGGGCTGTTCTATTTAGGATTCAGCAGGAGGCAGCTGATTATGTATTCAGTATACAGTAGGGTGTGTCTAGGTACCTAGCACTGACCAATTGTGACTACTGGGCAGGATAGAAATAGGAAGCAAAATGAGGGCTGGCCCAGGTGGAGTTGATGAAAGGAGATGGAATAACAGATCAGGGATGGATATCTATGCAAAAAGTCAGCAACACTTAGCCTTGCAGCCTTATACTCATTTTTATATAATACCACCTTCTTGGAGAAAAAAGTATACTCTGAAGATCATGATGTTAAATCTGAGGAATTATATGAGTAAGCAGAAGTATGAAGCCAATAGTTGGAAATATTTAAGGTATATCTCTATTTCACAATAACATATCTATTTTAAAAACTATTTAGTTCAGAAATATTTAGCTAAGGGATATGTTGATGAAAACTAATCAAATTCTGAAACTCCTAGAGAAAGAAGATTTAAAAAAAAATCCTGAATGATTTCTCTGTTTAGTATGCTCTCTTCAGCAATCTAACATAAATTCTAGCTTCAAAGAACAGATAATTACTACTCTTTGAAAGATAGAAAAACTCTGAATCAAAAAATTCTCATGGTTTTTACCTAGATCCAGAGGATGTATGAGGATCCCTAAATATGAGAAAAGCCTACCTGACTTTTTCTAGAAGAAATAGAACCATGCTAGTAAAAGTCATATGAAGCCACAGCATAATTGGATGTCCCCAGCCAGGTCATCCAACTGAAAATAGAAAATATCCCTGTCCTGGAATTTCAAACCCTCTTCACATTGCTCTGTTCATGTTTGTTTTTATTTTTTTAATTTGTTTGTTTGTTTGTGCTTTCTCTCATAACATGATCTCCTGCTAACAGACTATTATTTAATTTTTATCTTCTATCTCTCCTCACCAGAATGAACACTCTATTAGAGTTAAAGATTTTGCCAGTTTTGTTCACTGATGTACCTCAACTTGCTAGAACAGTGCCTGGTACACAGTAGATGCTGAATAAATATGTGTTTGATGTTTATTGTCTGAGTCCTATGTAAACAGAATTAGAAGACAGCATACCTGTAGGGAAGGTCAGCATGTTAAATGTAAGTATTAGTGATTCAAAGTAAGTTAAGAGCAAGTAGTGAAATATCTAAAGGTTGAAATTCAGTAAGCCCCAATAATATGAGTTGCTGTGGAAGTTTGAAACCAGAACCATGTCAGCAATGACTAGGAGTCCAAAAGACCTTTGACCCTAACCAATAGCTGCCTACGTACTCTCTATTCCCCATTCTGAATTAACATCTGAAATACTATTTTATTTATAATGACATTATGTACAACTTCAGATAGGGAACCATGATTGTGTAAGCCAATTATAACTATTCTTTTTCTAGTTTCTCAGCTCCTCAGTCTAGACCAGCGAGAATTACCAATAAGTAGGAGTTAACGGGGCATATTCGGGAGGGAAGAGGGAGAATAGAGACATGAATAATTGGCATGGTCCTTCCATTTTCCTTTTGCCTTGAACATAGGACATAAGAACTAGAGGTCCACATTTCAAGGCCATTTCAGATTCATCAGCCTTTATTTCATAGACACTGAATTAATACAAGTGTCAAACTCAGTATCTCTTACTAAATAAGAAGCATAAATCTTCTTTATTTCATACATTTTACTGGTCATTTACCTGTTAATTTCCAGACTTAGTTCACATCCTTCAGTGCAAATGACATTTCCAAACTTCCCAGCTGGCTTCAAACTAGTGTAGTCAGTCCATTAGCAGCAGTAGCCTGCAATTGGAGTATGAGAGGAATGGAAAAGCCAGGGAATTATCTTCTCCTCTGTTTCAGACAGTATCTCTACATTGGCTATCTCTCAATACCTGCCGACTGTCCTCCATAATCTCAATACCTGCTGACAGTCCCTCTTCCATGGTCCTATTTTTCAACAAGAAGCCATCTTGTAGATTGAGGTCCAAGTGGCAGTGGCTCATAAACTCTGGTAACACCATTTCCTTCTTTTATTCATGGAGCCCTGTGAATTAGTGGCTTTCTGCTATTGCTGATCTTTGAGACACTTTATTAGGCTTCTCAGCTTTTTCAGCCCTTTTGTCATTAGTCCCCTGTATTAAATTATTGCTATTGGATTACCGGGAATCGATTGAGCTTTTCTGACTGGATCTTGACTGATCTAGCATCTTATTTGGACTTTCCATTATATGACACAAACCACTTTCTTTCTGTGTGTTCTAAGGACAGGATCACGGTTTGTTTGCTTTGAGCACTAGCACTGGGAGAAGTTTAAGAACAGAGTAGAATACTCTTTCAGGCTTCCAAGGAGAGGTAAAAATCTGAGCATTTACTTCCACTTGAAACTTCTGCCTACTTTGCTTTCCACAGGATTTTCAGACTTCCTGGTTTTTCATATCTTGAGCTATTTACTATTTCTTCCTCTGTGAGAAAGATGCTTTCCGTCAGTGAAACTGATGTGAAAATAATGGATGAAGGGAACTACAAGGTTCCAGAACCCAACACAAAAGCACTCGAAGATAGACCTCACGCACGATCTTCCCATTAGCCAGCTTTTCAGGGTTCAGCCTCAAGTCTGACGGGAGGCTGAAGAGCGTTCAATTCTAAAGGCCCTTGTTTCCCAATTTCTTTATCTTTAAGTTAGGAGACAAGTAGCAATAAAACTATGTATATCATTGGCAAAGAATCTTTGAGCCCTTTTTTCATGTCCCTTCATCCTGTTTCAAAAAGAAAATACAATGGACTTTATCACCCTCACTCATTGGCCCCATCACAGAGAGTCCAAAAACATAATTTTCCTAGATTGATTATTGGAACAGATCCATTTTCCACATCTTTGTGAACACAGCTGCTGATTGCCTTATCAGACAGAGCAGGGAATTGGTGGCACAGAAGTTTATTTTTCTTAGTTAAAAATAAAAGCATAGCCAGACAGCAGTCTGGGGCTAGGGTGGTGAATGCAAGGATGAAGAACACTATTTTAAAAAGGGGAGCTAGAGAGAATGGCCACACTCAGCTCTAGGGGGCCTGGCTTTTTTGTTATTTTTGAATGCCTGTGACTTTTCCGCTATTGATGGAGAGAGTTCAGCAGATTCCAGCTGTGCTCAATCTAAAATGAAGATCAAGTGCTATTTTAAATCCCCAAACTCTCACTATAGTGCATTTCTCCAAACCTCATTAAGGCTTCCAACAAATGCCACATTCCACAGGTCTAGAGATGAATAGTGTTGATTCACTAATGTTGAATGTAAAACTTGAGAATAATGTTTCTCAACTTAAGACGCATATTAGAATCCCTTGAGAGCTGTAAAAATTGCTGTTGCCTGGGTACCAGGCCCCAGCATTTCTGTATTAATTGTATGAGGTGAGCTTAGGAATCAGAATTTTAAAAACTCTCCCAAGTTTTTCTAGTTGTAGATAAGACTGAGACCCACTGCTAGAGAATGCCACATCTGAGGTCCACACCTGCAGACTAGAGGACTCATGGGGCAGGATTGAACAGGGGCCAGTGAATATAGTCTTGCTCATGTAAAGCCTACCATGGCTCTGAACATCACTTCTTTAAATAATGACTGGGGCTTGAGGATGGACGTTCACCTAGCATGCTTCAATTTCCAGCAATACAAAACCCACAGATTTGAATCAAAACTGCAAAGACATATCTCCATCCTCCAACTAACAAATAAGTAGGGTTCATGGGCCAAGGATCAATGTCTCTTGATCTGCTATTTGACATAATATTCAGTCAAATTAAACTTATACTTATAACCAAATCATGAGAACACACGTTCTTGCCCATAATTCAGGTAGACCTAAAGGATACACTATCTCTTCCCTTATTGCTATGCCAACCACATGCTTCTGACTCTAAGAATTGTAGTACGATGAGGACTTCAAATTTCTAAGAATTAGAGGTACATCAATTTGACTTTAAAACTTTGCTGAAATCGTGCATTTAGCAAAGGACCAACATATCATCCTCTGATGTCCTTATGAGTATGTGAGTAATAATTTTTTCCCATGTTACATAAAAATCCTTTGTGGACTTTTCCAGAGTCTCAACTCTAATCATAGTTAAACCAACAAAGGGATTACAGCCTTATCAGTGGTTTCTTTTACAAGACTGCCACATAGCTCTGCCAGCGACAGTATCCTGTTTTCCCACTACGCTGAGTTCAAAGATCCCATTAAATAAAGTTGACTTCTTTAGTTATGCAGAAACATAAAAAGACCTCTCACTATGATTTGGGTTATATTTTTATTTAGGAAAAACAGTGTTCAAATACTAAACAATGTTGACCCACTATAACTCAGAAATCTGTATGTGATAAAGGAGGAAATTCTAAAATTTCTTTAGTGAAAAAAAAAAACACTACAGGATGTGTGGCGCTGTGTGCCGGAGCGAGGTTCTTGGTTTGCTGATGGCCGGAGGTGGCAAGGCAGGGTCAGCATGGAAGTGAAGGATGCCAATTCTGCGCTGCTCAGTAACTATGAGATGTTCCAGTTACTAACTGATCTGAAAGAACAGCGTAAAGAGAGTGGGAAGAATAAACATAGTGCTGGACAACAGAACTTGAGTACTATCACCTATGAAACATTAAAATACATATCAAAAACACCATGCAGTCACCAGAGTCCTGAGATTGCCAGGGAATTTCTCACAGCAATGAAAAGCCACAGGTTGATCAAAGCTCAAAACCTTCAGCTGCTGAATCACAGGCCTATGTCTGCTGTTGAAATCCAGCTGATGGTGGAAGAGAGTGAAGAATGGTTCACAGAGGAGCAGATCAAAGTGCTCCTCCACAAGGTCACAAGCATTCTTCCTACAGGGCCAGAGGCTGAGCAGAAGAAAACTACCGGCTATGACGTGATAATGGATGAAGAAGATCCAGCATAGAAGAGCACAACTGGGCCAAGCATCTCATGAACTTGAAAGGCCAGCAGCTATTTTTCAGACATAGAAGACTGTTTATATAAGTTTTACCCTCTATCCCAACAGACTTGATTTCATGGCTTGTTGGGTAAATCACAAAAATAATCCTTTCTCAAAAATAAGCTGAAGAGAGAAATAACTTTGCCTTCGTGAGAAGAAATATGGTGAAGACAGGCTGAGGTTGTCAGCGCATAGAGCTAAAGAAAAGAGGGCCTCGTCAAAGAGTACAATAACTGGGGAACCCTCTGTGGAAAAAATATTTCTTTTGTGGCCTTTGCCACAATTGTGGGAAAGCCCCTTATATACCACTAGTACAATACTTAACTGTCCTACTAATTAGCTTCATCTACTTCCTTAGGGACTTCCCAAGAGGGAGTGCAGAGTGTTGTTGGATGAGAACCGAATTAGCAGAATCCAGTTAGATGGCTAATCACTCCTAGAGCAGCTCTAGGTTAAAGTGAGCCACTGAACTTGGCACACCTTATGGGAATCTTTTCCTTGAGAACAGCAAAGATAAGAAAAGAACAGGTCTGCCAGTCCTTTATCAGGTCTGAAGGCCCCTTTCCTCTAAGGCAGCGGTTCTCAACCTGTGGGTCACAACCCCTTTGGGGGTCGAACAACATTTTCACAGGGGTCGCCTAAGACCATTGGAAAACACAGATATGATTCATAACAGTTGCAAAATTACAGTTATGAAGTAGCAACAAAAATAATTTTATGGTTGGGGGTCACCACAACATGAGGAATTGTATTAAAGGGTCGCGGCATTAGAAAGGTTGAGAACCACTGCTCTAAAGCATGGGCTTTGTTTACCAGCCCACAAACTAGTTAAATGTTCAGGCACAGCTCATTCCCACTGAAAAGGCACTTCAAATTGAATGACTGGCAACAGAAATGCAGTGTTGGTTGCCTTTCTGACTGCCCTGGGCAGGTACCTCCATGGAAACCAAGTGAGCTTCATTTGTGCAGCAAGCAAATTATTTGCATCTTTAAATAATTATGCACTCTTTTAATAGACTATGTAAGAAATAGAGGTTGATGCATATAAGCATAACCAATGGACACAAGACACTGGGGGGCTAGGACATACATGGGAGTGGGATGGGGAGGCAATGGGAAAATATGTACACATGTAATACATTAATTAAAAAGAAATAGAGGTTGGTTAATGAGAATTTGAATTTATTGGCTATTGCAGGGTTGTTTCAGTTTTTAGATTTTTTCAATTTTTCAATTTTTAAACATATTTTGATAATTATGTGAAGAACTTGTTAATATTCAAGCATTAGAGAGTTTAATAGCTCCCAGATACGTGGCTGCTTTTGGTCCTAGGAACATTGAAAGTAAATCTAATTTCCCACAGTCATTCTTCTTCCTATTTGGGGAAGAAAATGCCCATAGACATTACTTTTCCAACTTGGCATTCATTTGCTGTAAGATTACATATTTTCAATGCTGCTGTTAATTGGGTTACTTCTTATTCCCTGTGATTTCTAGGTTTTTATTTTCTCTATCTCCTTCCCTCTCCCAGTTGTAATTGTTTTAGTCTTAACCTTATCGTCTAAAGATCAGGGAGATCGGCTTACAGGCAACATTAAATGAACAGGACATTTATTTTTAAATCTTTCTTGAGTATTGGGAATTTTACTAGGGGCTGTTTTTGTTAGTCAAAGCATACATGTGCTTATGTATTGTTTCATCTTAAGCATGAGTGTGTTAGATTCTTTTGCTTGATGGATTTAGGGCTTAATTCATTTAATAATAAATTATTTCCAGTTGACTGACAAAAAAAGCACTATATATTCAAAACAACACACACACACACACACACACACACACACA
>JAAGEH010000286.1:8310010-8359067 GCA_011751065.1 Lasiurus cinereus | reverse complement strand
GAGAGAGAGAGAGAGAGAGAGAGAGAGAGAAAGAGAGAGAGATTTTTCCATTTTTCTGTATCCTAGCTATCCATGTAGCCCCCTTAATAATCAATAATGTCTGAAGAGTTTTTCAGTGAATAAATTAGTGAGAATATTAAACATTCATTCATAGCACAGGACAAACCTGGTACTAAACTTTGCAGAAACAATTCTAAGCCATTTTTCTAATATACAATTAGCTCAGCCAATCTGAGAATATAGTATGTTTTGGGCTTAGTAATAGATATCTTGAGAAATATATTATAGATAATGTGGCACATCTCTACTATGTAGGTTTCCATAGACTAAAGGTCTAATACTGCCTTCATTCTAAGTAGACAAATGTAATAAAGTAGAAGGACCATGTCCAGGTACACCTAGATCCAATCAACCACTTTAACTCAAACAAAATTATTCCCATTTCTAAGAACTTAAATATCAAGGGGGACCTCTATTTTATATCTTCAGATGTCTAACACTATCTTTCCACTGACACAATAAGAATTCATGCCACATCTACTCAGGTGAATTTCCAATGATGCAATAAGTGATTTGGTAGACAATGAAAAAGGGTTATAAAATTGAATCTTCTGGAAGGACATTGACAAGCCCATTCTACACTGCATTTTGTTCATTAAATTGTGACTATTAAATCAGCTTGGTTGAGAATCCAAGATGGCGGCATAGGTAAACACCTAGACTGCTGCCTCGCACAATTTCAAAACTACAACTAAAAGAACGGACATCATCCAGAACCACAGGAAAGCTGGCTAAATGGAAATTCTACACTAGAAGGAAAGAGAGGGGCTCACAGAGACCCATAGGAGCTGCAAAAGCTGAGGTACGGAGACGTGCGCGTAGAGAGTGGGTGCCGGAGTACCTGGCTGGCTTTCTCTGGTGGGAGGGAGATGGAGACTCTCAAAGGCATTGAACCCCTTATCCTATGACACTAAACCCCAGATCCAGCCGAAACTCATACAGGGGGAGTTTGGACTATGAAAAGGGAGAAGTGCATGGAAATTTAGGGGAGTCACAAAAGATCAGAGGTCTGGTGGCTCACATGGTACTGCGCACAGAGGACAGACTGCTGATTGTGGCTCTGGCTTTCATGAGTGGGCGGGAGATAGACCCTCCCAATTGTGCCATTTCTAACTCCACTAAACCCCAGTTTCGGGCGAAACCCTGGGGACCCAGACTCATATGGTCCCAGAGCACAGGGGAGCCAGAGGGGCAGCAGTCTAGAGGCACTGCAAGAAAGCACACACGCGCACAGGGACCGCTCCAGTGATTACCTAGTCACATGAGACTCGGGGGCTGACTGGAAGGCAAGGCAGTCCATTAAGCCCTGAGACTCCACCCATCCCAAGCTCAACAGAGAAGCTTTTGCAGTTTTGCAAGTCTGGTATCATAAAGCTGAATCCAACACAGAAGTTCCCCAAGCATAGTGAAAATGCTGAGACAAGGGAAGGGTTCACAGACAAAAGAAATGGAGGAAAACAAATGACTGGATATAGAGCTCAAAACCATGCTTATAAGGTTTTTCAAGAATATTCTAGAAAAGTTGGATAAAGTTAGCGAGACCCAAGAGGAGATGAAAAAGGACCAACTAGAGATGGAAAAGATCCAACTAGAGATGGAAAAGGACCAACTAGAGATGGAAAAGGACCAACTAGAAATTAAACATATATTGACTGAAATAAAAAATATTATACAGAGACCTAACAGCAGATTAGAGGAAGGCAAGAATCAAGTCAAAAACTTGAAATATAAAGAACCAGAAACACTCAACTGAAAAAGCAAGAAGAGAAAAGAATCCAAAAATGTGAAGATAATGTAAGGAGCCTCTGGGACAGCGTCAAGCATACCAACATCAGAATTGTGGGGGTGCTAGAAGAGAGAGAGCAAGATACTGAAAACCTATTTAAAGAAATAATGACTGAAAACTTCCCACATCTGGTAAAAGAAATAGACTTACAAGTCCAGGAAGCACACAGAACCCCATATAAAAGGAATCCAAAGAGGACCACACCAAGACACATCATAATTAAAATACCAAGAGCAAAAGACAAAGAGACAATATTAAAAGCAGCAAGAGAAAAACAGTTAATTACCTATAAGGGAGCACACATTCGACTGTCAGCTAATTTCTCAACAGAAACGATGCAGGACAGACAGGAGTGGCAAGAAATATTCAACGTGATGAATAGCAAAAACCTACAACCAAGAATACTCTATCCAGCAAAGTTATCATTCAGAATTGAAGGGCAGATAAAGAGCTTCACAGATAAGGAAAAGCTAAAGGAGTTCAATAACTCCAAACCAGTATTATATGAAATGCTGAAAGGTACTCTTTAAGAAGAGGAAGAAGAAAAAGGTAAAAGCCAAAAAATTATGAACAACAAATACATATCTATCAACAAGTGAATCTAAAAATTAAGTGAATTAAAAATGTGATCAACAGAATAAACTGGTGAATATAATAGAATCAGGAGCACAGAAATGGAGTGGACTGATAATTCTCAGGGGAAAAGGGGTAAGGGGTATACAGGGAGAGACTGGACAAAAATCATACACCTATGGATGAGGTCAATGGGAGAGAGGTAAGGGTAGAGGGAAGGGTGGGAGCTGGGTGGAGGGGAGCTATGGAGGGAAAAAAAGAGAAACAAATGTAATAATCTGAATAATAAAGATTTAATTTAAAAAATCAGGTTGGTTGAGCCTCTGGCCATGACCTTCACATGACTAGAAAGATTACATTTTCCAGAAATGCCTGCAACAATATCTCCAATCCTTCCTGCTTTCTAGCTTTATAACCTTGGCAATTTCTCTTGGTTTGAACCTAGGCAGGGCTTCTGGCTACTTCTATTATTAAAATAGAGTAAATTGATGTGTGAGTTCTTATTATTTATTAAAGGTGACATAGCTTTTGACTTTTCCACTAGAACATGTATACTTGGCGCCCATAACTGCCATGTAAGAAGCCCTGCTACCATGAGGTCACCAAGCTGTCAAGAAGTCAAACCACATGGAATGACCACAAGCTGATTTTGTATTCAACATCCCAGTGGCACTCCCAACAAACAATCAATACCAAGTGTGGTCTCTGGGTTGAGTCATCTTAAACATCTAGCTCAGTCTAACCTTCAAATGATAGCAGCCCCAGGGATATCTTATTCTAACTGCTTGAGAGACTTCAAATCAGAACCTCCTAGCCAAGCTCTTCTGAAATTCCTGACATAATGAGTAAAATAAAATTGCTGTTTTAAGTCATGAAATTTGTGGTAAGTGGTTATAAGATAGTAGCCAGGATAGAATTATTTCAGAATTACTTTTACTTCCTATGCTGTTTCAGAATCTAAGAAAATCAGAAGTTTCTGGACACCTTCAGGAAAGTACCATCTTTTATTAAACACTTTACCTCAAACATTCCAACATCCTGGTGTTCCTAGAATTTGGTAACAGTTAATAGCCCTGAAAAGCAGTCACAATATGTAATCAAGCAGAAAAAATTACACTGAGTGGCCAGATTATGATGTGTTCAGAGATCATAATAATCTGGCCACTCAATGTATATCCTATATAATAAAGGCCTAATGTGCAAATTATCCTCTCAACCAGGAGTTCGACCAGCAGGTAAGCCGGCCAACTGCCCATGTCCCCTCCCCCATGGTCAGGCTGGCCAAACCCTACCCAAGCAAAATTTCGTGCACTGGGCCTCTAATTATATAGGTTTATACACACACACACACACACACACACACACACACACACACTGAGTGGCCAGATTATTATGCATTCAGAGATCATAATAATCTAGCCACTCAGTGTATTTTTACCAGAACTCTTCTAAGAGAGATTGCTTGGTATGTTTAGGAAAATACCCTTTCTCAACTACATGTTGGGATGAGATGAGAGTAGGGCAGAGTGAGACATTCAAGTCCATGTTCAAATAAATAGTAATAAATATTCTACGGGGAGGGGTCCTATTCACTACAGGCTTTTTCGCTTTGTTGAGGGCCTAGCTGAGTAGAGAATGCAAATTTAGGACAAGAATGGAATTGCTCAGCAAAATAGAGGAAACCAAATCATGTTTGGGAAAGGAGAACACCCTGTTTGCTGAGTAGCCAAAATGAGAACTTTGGGGAACAGCACTATTTAACAATATCTTGCTATTGAGTGTGTAAAGACAACTTGATCCCCTATTCTCTTTACCAGAATTTGGTAAGCTATACATTGCTTGGTAATTTTCATGTTGCTACTGGTTTACAGAAATATAGAAATATTGAGGTTAGCAAGGGAATGAAAAAAAAAAAAAAGACCACATAGAAGCCTAGTAGATATCTAAGTTACATGCACATTGGTAAAGTTATAGCAAGGAAAGAACATTTTTTTTTAAAGGAAACTAAAAAGAACATTTACTGTAATCAAGTAATGAAAGGCTCATCTATACTACTAATAAAAGCCTAATATACTAAGTGTCTGGCCATCTAGTGATCAGTCCACTATTCAGCCAATCAAAGCATAATATATTAATGACATGTTAAGGCCACTCAACTGCTATGACAAGCACTGACCACCAGGGGGAAGACAGTTGACCAATTGACCAGTCACTATCATGTGTACTCACCACCAGGGGGCAGAGGTTCCAATCTATATATTAGCTTGCTGCTGGGGTCTGGCTGATTGGGACTGAGTAAGATGGGCCAGATGTATCCTGGAGCCCTCTCATCACCCCTCTTCTGCTGGCCAACATCCTACATCCCTCCCTGGCTGGCTGGCCCCAATTGGCCCTGATTGGAATTGAAAGGGACAGGGATGGACATGCCCTGGAGTCCTCCCACAGTCTCTCCCAGCCTCAGTCGTGCATCAGTGAAGTCCCTTGGCTTGACGTGCACCTTTTCACAATCTGGGACCCCTTGGGAGATGTTGGAGATCAGGTTTCAGCCTGATCAGGCAAGCCACTCCCCTCGGGAAGGTGCCAGACACAGGGCTCATGGCTGGCGAGCACTGCTGCAGTGGTCCAAGCCTTTCCCAAACAGGACTGATTGAGTATGAGCCCACGGCAGGTGCAGTAGGATTGGGATGAGCGGTAGTGGCAGGTGGTGTTGAACTGCAGGTTTTGGCCCAATCCCCACAAGCCACCTCAAGGGACCCTACCTATGCATGAATTTGTGCACTGGGCCTCTAGTCTATAACAATAAAAGTGTAATATGCTACTTAGACTGGACAGCAGAACAACCTTCAGAACATTATTCCGGATGTCCTTCCACAGGACCTTTCACATGAAGCTGCAAGGGCCAAGGCAGAGGTGATTAGGGGTGATTAGACAGGCAGACAGAAGGGTTAGGAGTGATGAGGCAAGCAGGGGAGTAGTTAGGGGCCATAAGGCAGAAAGGAAGAGTGGTTAGGGGTGATCAGGTGGGCAGGCAGGTGAGTGGTTAGGAGCCAGCAGTCCTGGATTGTGAGAAGGATGTCCTACTGCCAGCAGTCAGACATCCCCCAAGGGGTCCTGGATTGTGAGAGGATGCAAGATGGGCTGAATTTCATGTACTGGGCCTCTAGTTTTAAATGAAAAGCTTTATACACACTTCTATGCCCATGGAGAGAAAGCACAGATACACACAGGAATTTCTAAAAACTCATTAGTCTATGTTTTTTCCCCACATTGTGCTGTGAATATACAAAAAGAGTCCCATTAAAATGGCCCAAAGATTTCACTAACTGCTGGAAGGGAGTTTTGTCTCTTGCTCTCTCTTTCAACCCTTTCACAAGTTTCCTCTCATCTGTTCCAATTTAGGAAACAAGTTCTGCTATGATGATTCTATTCTGATGAACAAATCTTCCCTAAATTGTTAATAACTAGTAATAAGTGAACGTATTTATGTATTTTATATCCCTGTATCATTTGCATCTATAGCCTATAGCAGTGGTCAGCAAACTCGTTAGTCAACAAAGCCAAATATCAACAGTACAACGATTGAAATTTCTTTTGAGAGCCAAATTTTTTAAACTTGAACTTCTTCTAATGCCACTTCTTCAAAATAGACTCACCCAGGCGGTAGTATTTTGTAGAAGAGCCACACTCAAGGGACCAAAGAGCCACATGTGGCTCGCAAGTCACAGTTTGCCAACCATGGGCCTATAGGACCTTGCCCCACAAACTTGGGTATGAGGAAAGTTTACCATTTCTTTATTTTCTTCCAACTAAATCCAAGTTTATGCTCTTCCTTCCTGAAATTGTAGAAAAGTTCAACTTTTTTTCATTATTGGGATTGGTGGGAAAATGTCTTCTTTTTTAGGTGCCAAAAGTAATCTAGGAGCCTGTTGTGGTTCCTGGAAATAGAGGCAGAAGTCATTGGCCTCAGCCCATCCTAACTTTCTGATGTACATTACACCTATTGGCTTACTCTCAAGTTTGGTGACTCGAAAATTTCCTCTGTTGGGTAGAGAAATCATAGCTAAGGCTGAAGTCCTGAGCTAACATCCATCCAGCCTCCTCAGGTGTAGCTTTCCTGGGTTCTGCCTTCAACTAGGATCCTGCCTTCCATGATGTGGGATTCTCCATGCACATTCCATTCCCTCCAGCTGGAGGAGCCATCCTTCTCAAAGAACACTCACTTCTCCCCATTTCCCTAGTACAGTCCTTTCAAGGAGATCAATGAGTCCTTGGGGATATAAAAGCCAGGAAGAGTCACTGTCTATAGTCGTTTTTGCTTTCTGTACCCGCAACACAAACCTCTCTCGGGAAGCTCAGAGGGCATAGCTACCTTCCTGGGAAAGGGAAAGGAAAACATGAAAAGAAAATACAAATTAATGCTTCCACAAAACACTCACACATGTATTTGGCAAGAAAACAGTATGGCAATTCCTAAAAGAATTTAAGAATAGAGTTACCATATGACCCAGCAATCCCTCTTCTGGGTATTTACTCAAAAAAACTCGAAAACATTTATTCCTCAAAATATATGCATTCCCATGTTCATTGCAGCATTATTCACAGTGGCCAAGATGAGGAGACAACAAACATGTCCTTTTATTAAACAAAAAAAAGTACATTTTTATTGATTTCAGAGCAAGGAATGGAGAAGGAGACAGAAACATCAATGATGAGAGAGAATCACTGATCGGCTACCTCCTGCATGTCCCACGCTGAGGATAGAGCCCACAGCCTGGGCATGTGCCCTGACCTGGAATTGAACTGTGACCTCCTAGTTCAGAGATTGATGCTCAACCACTGAGCCACACTGGCCAGGCCCAATGTGTCCTTTGATAGAGGACTAGATAAAGAAGATTTGGGCATATATACTATGGAATACTACTCCGCCATAACAAAAGATGATATACCTTTATTTTTGGCAACATAGATGCACCTTGAGAATATTATGTTAAGTGAAATAAAATATCAGAAAAAGCTAAGAATCATGTGATTTCACTCATGTGGGATATAAAACTGAAACTCATAGACAGACAACAGTACGGTGGTTACTAGAGAAAAGGGAGTGGGGAGATAGTAAAGGGTAAAGGGGGCCAAATATATGGTGACATAAGATGATGTGACTTTGGATGATGCGCACACAATGTAATATGCAGATCATGTATCATAGAAATGTTCACTCGAAACCTATAAACCCTATTAACCATTGTCACCCCAATAAAATTTTAAAAAGATATCCAGAAGTAGTAATATTTTCACCCATAGGAATGGGTTTTTAAAATAAGTCCTCTAGCACTCCTCAGTTTTGGACAGTGATCCATCTCTGGAATGCCTCCACCACCTGAGAAGCACAATGCACTTGAGAAAATCCCGAGTTTAGGGATGTTGTTCTTGGATTCACTCCTTGGGAGAGGAGAGGAGCCTGCGAGAACACAGTCTTAAACCATCTCTCAGAAGTAAACATTTAGGAAGACATTTTCCTGCCTGGCCCCTGCCCTCCAGAAGAATGTCAGCAATAATTCTGGTTAGCTAGCCAAAGGCAGGCCCAGCTCTACCTGACTCATGCCAGCAGCAGCTGCCTTTGAAATCAGCAACAAGAGCTTTCTGTGTCGGGAGGAAGCAGCAGGACCCCTGGCACTGACCAGACCTCACATTTCCTGCACGCCATTTGTTTACAGACAGAAGGGCATAGGGAAAATGAGGTCAAGGAGCTGCTGCTCTTTCCCTCTTTTCTAGGCCCAGTGACCTGGGAGATGGTCTTCAGAAGCAGATGCTTTGGTCCACTGCCGTGGTGCCTGGGAGGCTTACGCTCTGACATATGACTTCAGAGGGGTTCTACCTTCTAGAATTGCAAACTTGTGAGGCTGAAAGGACTTCTGCCTTCTTATTCTTTTTAGCAGCTTCCTTTTACACAAGAGGTAAACTGAGGCTCAGGGGGATTAAGTGGCTCATTTCAGGTACCACAGCTAGTAGACTGGACAATCCAGTATTACAAACTAAGATTTCTGGTTAACTTTACCTATATGTGGCCTTTTGAATATGTATATTTCACCAAAACATTTAGATTTACTTGTTATTTTAATCTAGATGCTTGAAGAAGATCTAAACTTCCAAACATTAAGAGAGGCTGACTCCATGTTAAAAGAAAAACAGACAGATTATTCATGACATTCTAAGCAAAATTATCTGTCTCTAGTAGACACCAATAGATCATAGTTGATAAGGAAAGTCTAAACAAGTCTCTCAATTATTTTACAAAGATTTACTTCCTATTTATAAGCTGTGAGCATTACTGTGTACAGTAGGTGTGTTTGTGTGTATGTTAGAGGTATCCATGGGGTAGACAAATAAGCTTTGATAATGAGCTGGGCAAAGGCAAAGAATAAGCACATTGTATACAACTAGAGTGTTCTGTGGCTTTGAAAACATTGTGGCCAAACAAAATGTTCTGCCAGGGGCAACATGGGCTAGCCTTCTATCATCTCAATGTGAACAGGTTATATTTTCAGGCTCTATTGGTTTTCAAGGCCCAGCCTAATAAACTCTGTTCTTGTGTACCTGGGTTACCCAACAAGACCAACAGTTCCAATATTGCCAAATATTTGGTAGTATTTAAGGGATTATTATGAAGCTAATTTTCTGCTATTTTCACTAAACTGTACCTTTTTCAGAAAAATTCTCAATCTTCAACAAGTTCCTCTAAAAGGGGGTGGGGGATGAAAATTTCCATTGAGAAGTTGTAGCAATTTAAAACAGTTTTTCAACTGGATGCAAGTTTCATTATGACCATATAATAGTAACAGTTAGCTGACGGCTTACTATGCACAAGTACCATACAGAATGATCACATTTAATGTACAAGAAGGTCTCAAAGGCAGCATTTGTCACACTTTCAGACACAGAAACTGGAGTTCAGAAATTTTAAGTAAATCCCATTCAAATGATTAAAGCAAAGTCCTGCTCATCATCTTTGGAATAATTGCCTTCTTTTGACCATCTTGTGCCTGAGCTCCTGAGAACTTATATTTCAGATGAAACAATGAAGGCAAATCACAATGTCTCATTCTGGAAGTACGCAACACTGCCCCAAGTGTAAAACCCAGGCCCCTCTTCAGTAATGCTCAGAAATTCACTTGTATGGATTCCATGCTCTTGCTCAGCCTAAGAGACAGTAGGGAAGGGGCACTGTCTGTCCACAGAGAGACTGATTTGGGTTTGAATTCTAACCTTGCCACTTTCTAGCCTCAATTTCCTCATCTGTAAAATGGAACTAATAAGACAAAGCTGCCTCATTGGATTTTTATAAGGATGGAAACTACCACATGCAAAGTGTCTGGCATGCAATAAACCCTCAAAAATAATGTAGCCAAGATTTATATAAATCACCAATCTAGGAAAGTAGTTCTGATTCTATTTCTTGCCCTTACTTTTCCCCAGATGGCTGCCATTTTCAAGTGTGCCCTGTAATTAAATACTTTCATTCAAATCACTTTCATGAGGCTTATGTTAATACATGCATTCTAGTTTGTTGTTTGATAATCTATTTTCTAGTTATTTCTGAATTTCAGAATAAAATAAATAAAAATGTTGTACTTATTCATGTTTCTTTCTTCTTTAAAAGCACTAGGTGAGGTCATGAAACCATTACCTCAGAGTGCTCAGACATTATTAAAACAAATTACTCTGGGTCAGCGTAAGGGGAGCCCTAACACTCATTCCAACAGAAGGGGTCGAGAGGCCCCTGAGCAGGAGTGAAAGAATGGTTCTCTTGTTGGCTCACACATGACATTATTTAGAAATGGCTTGTTTTTGTAGTATGACCAGATGGCTTCCAGCCATATATAAAAACATTCTAACCCACACCGATTTGCTTGACAAGTGTCCCACAACAAGGTAGTTAACTGAAATTAATGTGTCTTATTTGGGGGTAAACTTTGTTCAAGTATTGCATGTCTGTTGATGAGAGCTCTTTTTGGGGAATACTAAAATCCTGACATTAATGGGAAAAGTGTGTGCTTGAACCACTAATTTGTAATGTGGCATGAGTAAACTATTTAATTTCTAGGTCTTCATTTCTTCATTTATAAAGCAGGAATAATATATATCTCAGAGTTCTGGTAATATTTAAGGGATTGTGTGTGTTTTGTCCTTTGAATCTTTTTTTATTTTATTTTATTTTTAATTTCTTTATTGATTCAGGTATTATATATGTGTCCTTATTCCCCCATTATCTCCCAACTCCCATTCATGCCTCTCTCCCTCCCTCTCCTTCCCTTCCTCCCCCCGCCACCACCCGCACCCCCCCACCCCCGTTGTCTGTGTCTGGTTGATCTCTCCTCTTTACTCCCATCATCCTCTACCTTCCCTGAGGTTTGATGTTCTAATTGATGTTTCTCTGTCTCTGGATCTATTTGTTCATCAGTTTATGTTGTTCATTATATTTCACAAATGAGTGAAATCATGTGATATTTATCTTTCTCTGCCAGGCTTATTTCACTGAGCATAATGCTCTCCATCTCCATCCATGTTGTTGCAAATAGTAAGAACTCCTTCTTTTATACTGTAGCATAGAATTCCATTGCGTAGATGTACCACTGTTTTTTAATCCATTCATCTGCTGATGGGCACTTAGGCTGTTTCCAAATCTTAGCTATTATAAATTGTGCTGCTATGAATATAGGGTTGCATATATCCTTTCTGATTCGTGTTTCTGGTTTCTTGAGCTATATTCCTAGAAGTTGGATCACTGGGTCAAATGGGAGTTTCATTTTTAGTTTTTTTTGAGGAAACTCCATACTGTCTCTACAGTGGCTGCACCAGTCTACATTCCCACCAGCAGTGCAAAAAGAGTTCCTTTTTCTCCACATTCTTGCAAGGACTTGTCATTTGTTGATTAAAGCCATTCTGACAGGTGTGAGATGGTATTGCATTGTTTTGATTTGCATCTCTCTGATGATTAGTGATTTTGAGCAGGTTTTCATATGTCTCTTGGCCTTCCTTCTGTCTTCTTTCGAAAAAGTGTCTATTTAGATCATTTGCCCATTTTTTGATTGGGTTGTTTATTTTCTTTTGGTTAAGCTGCATGAGTTTCCTATAAATGTTGGAGATTAAACACTCATCATTGATATCATTGGAAAATATGTTCTCCCATGCAGTGGGCTTTCTTGTTGTTTTATTGATGGTCTCCTTTGTTGTGCAAAAGCTTTTTATTTTGATGTAGACCCATTTGTTTCTTTTCTCTTTAGTCTCTATTTCCCCATGAGCAGTGAAGAAATTGCTTTGGCATATGTCAGAGCTTTTTCTCCCTGTGGATTCCTCTAGTATTTTTATGGTTTCCAGTTGTATGTTTAAGTCCTGTATCCATTTTGAGTTTATTTTTGTGTATGGTGTTAAGTTGTTGGTCTAGTTTAATTTTTTTGCATGTATCTGTCCAATTTTCCTAACACCATTTATCGAAGAGACTGTCTTGACTCCATTGTATGTTCATGTCTCCTTTGTCAAATATTAATTGACTAGGTGCTCAGTGCATGAATTCATGCACCCTGAAAGGAACTGTGGATAGCAAGGCTGTGGTGGGCACATGGGTGGGTCTCAGCCCATCCTCCATGCCCCTACCCAGCCCCTCCTGCCATGGCTCCCAGTCCTCTGTCTGCTAGCAGCCCTGCTCCCACTGCCACTGCTCCCATGCACAGATGGTGCAAAGCAATTGGAGACAGCACCAGCAGTGGGTGTGAGCGGTGGCTGCTGCCCTGATTGCCCCTCAGGAGTAGGGGGAGGTGGAGAAGCCCTCAGGGGCAATTGGGGCCTGCAGCTGCCACTTGAACCAGCTGATGGTACTGAGCGATTTGGGCTGGCGTCGGGCACCAGCAGAAGGTGCAAGGAGCAGCTCCAATGCCCTCAGCAAGTGAGAGTGGGGCCAATGCAAGCAGCAGGTGCAAGCACCTGGCAGGATAGTGGCAAGTGGGAGCAAAGAATTTTCAGTAACCAATAGAGACTCACCCCGATGACAGCAACCAATGCCCTGCCTTCTTCTGGCGCCCCACCCCCTTCCCGCTCACCGGCTCCACGATCCTGCCTGGCTGATGCTGCCATGTTCTGCGCTTTGCTGCCTGCTACCAATGCCCACCATGTTCCACACATGCCCCCTGGTGGTCAGCGCACATCAGAGTTGATCGGTTGATTGTTCTGCCATTCAGTTTATTTGCAAATTAGCCTTTTATTATACAAGATCATAGAGACTGGGTTGATTTCGGGATTCTCTATTATATTCCAGTGATCTACATGTCTGTCCTTGTGCCAGTACCAGGCAGTTTTGAGAACAGTGGCTTTGTACTACAGCTTGAAAACTGGTATTGAGATCCCACCTACTTTGTTCTTCTTTCTCAGGATTGCTGTAGCTATTCGGAGTCTTTTTTTATTTCAGATGAATCTTTGGAAAGTTCTTTCTATGTCTGTGAAATATGCCTTTAGTATTTTAATGGGAAGTGCATTGAATTTATAGATTGCTTTGGGTAGTATGAATTTTTGATAATGTTGATTCTCCCAATCCATGAACATGGTATGTTCTTCCATGTGTTTATGTCTTCCTCTATCTCTTTTTTCAGGGTCATGTAGTTTTCTGAGTATAGGTCTTTTACCTCCTTAGTTAAGTTTATTCCTAGGTATCTTAATTTTTTTGGTGCAATGGTAAATGGGATTGCTTTTTTAGTCTCTCTTTCTGTAAGTTCACTATTGGTGTATAGAAATGCCATAGATTTCTTGGTGTTAATTTTGTCTCCTGCTACATTGCCAAATTAATTTATTAAGTCCAATAGTTTTTTGATGGAGTCTTTAAGGTTTTCTATGTACAGTATCATGTCATCTGCAAATGAGGACAGTTTTACTTCTTCTTTTCCAGTTTGGATGCTTTTTATTTCTTCTGTTTGTCTGATTGCAATGGCTGGTACTTCCAGTACTATGTCAAACAGGAGAGGTGAGAGTGGGCATCCCTGTCTTGTTCCTGTTCTTAGGGAAAATGGTTTTAATTTTTTCCATTGAGTGTGATGTTAGCTGTGGGTTTGTCATATATGGCTTTTATTATGTTGAGATATGATCCTTTTATTCCCACCTTGCTGAGAGCTTTTGTCAAGAAAGGGTGTTGGATTTTGTCAAATGCTTTTTTTTTTTTTGCATCAATTGATGTGACTATGTGATTTTTATCTCTCAATTTGTTTATGTGATATATCATGTTTATTGATTTGTGAATAATGTACCATCCTTGCATCCCCAGGATAAATCCTACTTGGTCATGGTGAATGATCTTTCTAATATACTGCTGGACTCAATTTGCTAGAATTTTGTTGAGGATTTTGGCATCTATGTTCATGAGGGATATTGGCCTATAATTCTCTTTTATTGTGTTATCTTTATCTTGTTTTGGTAAAAGGGTGATGCTGGCTTCATAGAAGGAGCTTGGAAGTGTTCCTTTCTCTTGAATTTTTTTGAATAGTATGAGGAGGATAGCTTTTAGTTTTTCCTTAAATGTTTGATAAAACTCCCCTGTGAAGCTGTCTGGCCCTGGGATTTTGTTTGCTGAAAGCTTTTTTTTAAAAATATATATATTTTATTGCTTTTTTATAGAGAGGAAGGGAGAGGGATAGAGAGTTAGAAACATCGATGAGAGAGAAACATCAATCAGCTGCCTCCTGCATGCCCTCTACTGGGGATGTGCCCGCAACCAAGGTACATGCCCTTGACCGGAATTGAACCTGGGACCTTTCAGTCCACAGGCCAACGCTCTATCCACGGAGCCATACTGATTTCAGCTGCTGGAAACTTTTTGATGACTGCCTCAATAGTTAACAACCTAACCCTGCAAGCCCTCCTCATCCTCGACAATGTTCCTGCTCACCCACCGAACCTCTAAGATGAACTCCTCAAAGAGTTCAAGTTTATAAAGGTTGTCTACCTACCTCCCAACACCACTCCTATCCTGTAGCCCATGGATCAGGAGGTGATTTCTAATTTTAAAAAGCTGTACATCAAGCACCTGTTCGACGCTGCTTTGAGGTGACAGAGAACACAAACCTCACCCTTCGAGAGTTCTGGAAGAACCACTTTAACATCGTGATATGCCTCAGAATTATTGATCAGGCCTGGCTGGGTGTTACAACGAGGTCTTTGATCTCTGCTTGGAAGAAGCTGTGTCCTGAGGCTGTAGCTGAAAGGACTTTTGAAGGATTCAAACCCGAGGTGCCAGTGGAGGAGGAGGGGATAGTGTCTCTGGGAAAATCCATGAGCCTGGAGGTGGATGAGAGAGATGTGAATGAGTTCATGGAGGAGCACTTTCTGGAACTCACCACGAAGGAGTTACAAGAGTTGCAGTCTCAGCAACATGCGGAGGTTCTCCAAGAAATTGGTTTCGAGGAGGAGCCAGAAGTGGAGGAGATCTCTACAAGTGAGATAAAGGAGATTTTAGGAATGTGGGAGAGGGTGTCACACTTCATAGAAAAGAAACACCCCGAAAAAGTTGCTACTGGTCGTGCATGGGAGCTGTTCAATGAAACTTGCCTCACCCATTTCAGAAACATTCTGAAAGGGAGGAAGAGACAAACCTCGTTGGACACGTGTTTTTTTTTAAATCGGCCAAAAATGCAAAGACCAGTAGCAATTAAGTTCAGTGAAGATTAGTTAAGTTACATTCAGTTTAGGGATAAAGTGTAGCATTAAGAGTGTAACGAGTAGGTAGATACACTTTATAAAACCAGTTTATGCCATTACATTCTCTTTTATTATGTTTTTATACAATATTTGTCATTTATAAATACATTTTTCTTATTCAAAAACACGTAACAAGAACAACTGTGGTGGCATTTTGGGGGCTGGAACGGATTAATGGCATTTCAATTGATTTCAGTGGGGAAATTTGCTTTGAGATATGAGCAACTTGATATACGAGCAAGGTTACGGAACAAATTAAACTCGTATCTCGAGGTACCACTGTATTATGCCATTATGGTGTGAGAAAATGCTTGATATAATTTCAATCTTTTTGAATTTGGGGAGACTTTGTTTGTGACCCAATATGTGGTCTATTTTTGAAAATGTCTCATGTGCATTTGAGAAGCACATATATTCCATGGCTTTGAGGTGAAATGCTCTGAAGATGTCAGTTAGGTTCATCTGATCTAGTGAGTCATTTACAATGCTGTTTCCTTGCTAATATTTTCTCTAGAGGATTTATCCAGTGATGTCAGTGGTTTATTAAAGTCTCCCACTATGATTGTATTCTTGTTGATCTCTCTCTTGCAGCCTTTAAGATTCTATCTTTGTCCTGAATATTTGCCATTGTAATTATAATGTGTCTTGGTATGGGTCTTTTCAGGTTCATCCTGTTTGGGATTCTCTGTACTTATGTGACTTTTTTCTTCACCACATCAGGTAAGTTTTCTGACATTATTTCTTCAAATAGGTCTTCTAACCCTTGTTCCTCTTCCTGCTTCTCTGGAACCCCTATATTCATATATTGCTTCATTTCATGTCCCATAGTTTCCTTAGGCTGTCCTCCTATCTTTTAATTTTTTTCTCCAGTTGCAATTCAGTTTGGCTGTGTTTTGCTTCCCTGTTTTCTAATTCACTAATTTGGTACTCCACTTCTCCTAGTCTACTGTTGAAACTTTCCATTGTGTTTTTTATTGCAGCTATATCTTCATTTCTTCTTGATTCTTACCTAAGTTGTTGATTTTTTTTTCATTCATTTCTTCTTGATTCTTGCATAAGGTATTGATTTTTTTCTCCATCTGGTTTATGAATTCTATGAGAGTTATTCTGAACTAGGGGCCTGGTGCATGAAATTTATGCATGGGGAGCAGGAGGGTATCCCTCAGCCCAGCCTGCATCCTCTCCAATATGGGACCCCTCGAGGGATGTCTGATTGCCCATTTAGGCCTGATCCTATTGGTTCCTATTTAGGATTGGGCCTAAACAGGCAATTGGACATCCCTCTCACAATCCAGGACTGCTGGCTCTCAACTGCTCACCTCCCTGCCTTCCTGATTGCTCCTAACAGCTTCTGCCTGCCAGCCTGATCACCACTTAACCACTCCCCTGTCAGCCTGATTGATGCCTAACTGCTCCCCTACCAGCCTGTGTGCCCCAAAGTGCCCTCTGCTGCAGTCCTGCTCATCCCTAACTGCCCTTCTCTGCAGGGCTGGTTACCCCCAACTGCTTTCCTCTGCAGGTCTGGGTCCCCACAAGTGCCCTTCCCTGCAGGCCATCTTGTGGTGGCCATCTTGTGTCCACGTGGGGGCAGGATCTTTGACCACATGGAGGCAGCCATCTTGTGTGTTGGAATTATGATCAATCTGTATATTACTCTTTTATTAGATAGGATAGAGGCCTGGTTCATGGGTGCGGCCAGCTGGTTTGTCCTGAAGGTTGTCCCAGATCAGTGTGGGGTTTCCTTGGGATGTGGGGCAGCCTGGGTGAGGGGCCTGTGGTGGTTTGCAGGCTGGCCATGATCCCCCCAGCAACCCAAGTGGAGACCCTGGCATCTTGGATTTATTTATCTTCTACAATTGTAACTTTGTAGCCTGAAGCAGAGCCAAGCCTCCTGCTCGTTCTGTGGCCAGAGCCATTTCTGTTGGGATTTATTTATCTTCTATAATTGAAACTTTGTAGCCTTAAGCAGAGGCCAAGGCAGGGCAGGGCTGCAGAAAGCTTGATTTCCTCTATCACCTGGGGCAACCCTAGCCTCCTGCTCTCTCCAGCTTCATGCTGCTGCCATTTTTGTTGGAATTTATTTATGTTCTACAATTGAAACTTGGTAGCATTGAGTGGAGGCGTGGGCCGACCAGGGTGTGTGGAAAGCTTGGCTTTCTCCATTGCCAGGGAAACCCAAGCCTCCCCTCAGCTCTTTTCATGGCCACAGGCATCTTGGATTGGGTTAATTTGCATACTCACTCCTGATTGGCTGGTGGGCATGGCTGGTGGTGTAGTCGAGGTAAGGTCAATTTGCATATTGCTCTTTTATCAGATAGGATTCTTTTTCTCACATATTGCATGCCTCTGTTTCACTTAGCTGCTTTCCTGCTGATTCCTCCTTTTCTTTCATTTGGGGGTATCTTTGTCTACCCATTCTGGTCTCACCAACTGATCTAGATATCAAGCCATGCAGGGGCTGCTCCTTGGGTGGCAGTGGCTTCTCTAGCTGCAGTTGCTCCTCAGGTGGTTATGGTAGCAGCTGCTTCTCAGTTGGCAGCAACTTCTCTGGTGGGTGCTGTTCGCAGCAGTGGTGTCTCCTCTGGCTGGTTGGGGAGGCTGCTCATATAGCTGCTGTTCCTTGGACAGGGGTGGGCTGATTATGAGGTTGCTGATCCTCAGATGGGGACTGATTGCTCATGTCTGCTGCTCCTTGGATGGGGTCCAGCTGCTTGTTTGGCTGCCACTCCTCAGACAGGGGTGGACTGCTCACATGGCTGCTGTTCTTTAGATAGGGGCTGGCTGCATGCTGCTGCTGTTGTTCAGATGGGACAGGCCACTAATGATGCCACTGCTCCTTGGACTGGGGCAGGTTGCTTGCAGGGGTGCTACTCCTCGTACATGTATGGGTTGCTTATGCAGCTGCTTCTCCTCAGATGGAGGCCAGTCTGATAATACGGCTGCTACTCTTTGCATGGAAATGAGCTGCTCATGCTGTTGATGCTCCTTGGACAGGAACGGGATGTTCACCTGGCTCCTTCTCATCAGGCAGGTGCAGGCTGTGTATGGGTGCTGATCCTTGGACCAGTGTGGACTGCACAGAGCTGCTGGTCCTTGGATGTGGGCAGTCTGCTTATGTGATGCTACTCCTCAGATGGGGGAAGAAATGCTCATGTGGCTGCTGCTCCTTAGAAGGAGGTGGGCTGCTCACATAGGTGCTGCTTCTCAAATGAAGGCAGGTGGCTCATACAACTGCTGCTCCTCATATGGGGGCAGTCTACTCATACAGCTGCTGCTCCTCAGACGAGGGTAAGCTTCTTGCACAGCTGCTGCTCCTTGGAATGGGGCTGGCTGCTCATGTGGCACAGCAGCTGCTCTTTGGACAGATACAGGGTGTGGGCTGAGTGCAGCTGCTGCTCCTCAGAATGGGCCCTGGCTGTATGGGACTGCCGCTCTTCAGTAGTGGGTGGGCTGCTCAAGCGGCTGCTGCTCTTTGAATAAGGAGAGCTGCTCACATGGTTGCGGCTCCTCAGTTGGGGGAACTGGCTACTCACACAGCTGCTGTTCCTTGACAGGGGCAGGCCACATGAAGCTGTTGCTCTTAGGTTGCTCACAGGGCTGCTGCTCCTTGAACAGGAGCAGGCTGCTCACATGTCTGCTGTTCACGTGGTGGCAGTGCCCTGGGCCAACAAAGAGGATTGGGGCAGTAGAGGTTGAACTTATATACTGAAAATAAGATTAAGAATTGGATGAATATGGGGAGGACTTCAATTTAGTGTTGAGGAAGTAGAAAGGGAATAGGTGGATGAGAAGAATGAGAAGAAAAAAATAATAAATTTAGCAAAAAAAATGTAAAAATTGATTTCAAAAATGGTATAAAAATTAAAAATAGCAAATAAAAAATAGTGATGGAAAAATAATGCGAAAAGAAATAGAAAATAAAACAACAAACAAAAACAGGAAAATACAGAAGAAAAAAGGGATAAAAATAAAAAATAAATAAAAGTGAAAAAAGTGAAGTGTCATTCCTTAGGCTGGCTTATGTTCCAGTTGTCTGTACTGTACTGTTTCTCAGATGGTTGCCATTCTGACAGGTGTGAGATGGTACCTCATTGTTGTTTTGATTTGCATCTCTCAGATGATTAGTGAGCTTGTTTTCATAGGTCTTTTGGCTTTCTGGATGTTCTCTTTCCGAAGTGTTTACTTAGGTCCTTTGGCCATTTTTTTGATTGGATTGTTTATCTTCCTTTTGTTAAGTAGTATGAGTTCCCTGTAAATGCTGGAGATTAAACTTTATCAGAGACAACATTGGCAAATATGTTCTCCCATGCAGTGGGCTTTCTTGTTGTTTTGTTGATGGTTTCTTTTGCTATGCAGAAGCCTTATATTTTGATGTAGTCCCATTTGTTTATTTTCTCCTTAGTCTCTCTTGCCCTAGGATCTGTGTCTGTAAAGATACATATGTCTGCAATTTTGCTGCCTATGTAGTCTTGTAGGATTGTTATGGTTTCCTGTCTTACATTCGAGTCCTTTAGCCATTTTGAGTTTGTTTTTGTGTATGATGTAAGTTGGTGATCTAGTATCTGACCAAATTTTTTTGCATGTATCTGACCAAATTTCTCAGCACCATTTATTAAAGAGGCTGCTTTGGCTCCATTGTATATGCTTGCCTCCTTTGTCAAATATTAATTTAGTATAATGGATTGGGTTAATTTCTGGGTCCTCTATTCTGTTCCATAAGTCTATATTCCTTAATAAATTTCCTTTGTGCTTAAATCATTATCTACTGTATGCATATTGCATCATGGTGAGTGTAGCGGAAATTACAAAGGCATCAGATTCATCAAAAGGTTATAGTCAAAAGGGATTCCTGAGTGATAGGATTACCTTAGTCTAGACAATTGAATCTGTCTTTAAAGGCACAACTTATTTAGAAAGGAGAGAGTGAGTCATGATATGGAAAGAAGAGCTTATAGAGCTTATAGGGTCTCTAAGATAAACTATTATAGGTATGCATCAGTACACCAGGAATTTGGGATCCTCCAACATTGGTGATATATAAATGAAATATTTTTCACCTGAGTTTTTATCCTTTACTAGTCTTATAATTACATGTTTATTAATTCAGTAAAAACTTATTTCTAAATGTTCGTAACTTGACTGGGGTGGTGAACATACTATACAATAAACAGATGATGTATTATAGAATTATATACCTGAAACCTATATAATTTTATTAACTAATGCCATCTCAAGAAATTCAATAAATAAATAAGTGAAAAGGTAAGGTGGATCTATCCTAATCTTTTACCCATAAGTAAGAAATACAGTAAGACCCTAAATACCTCCCAGTCTCATTGAAAAGGAGTCAGCAAGGAAAAGGAGAGCACTATTGACCATGAGGAGTTAAGTAGAGATTTGGAGTGATGCATGAACACAGATAGCCTCGCCCTCAGGCTTGATGACAGCCCGAAGACAGATTGTTGCACAGCCCTCCAGTATGTGCCTGTGCACTGCCAGTGCACCAGCTGTTTCCTCTGGCTAGAGCTCTTGCCTCAGAACAGCTGCAATCTGCAAGTCTCAAGTCTGTTTTACCATCCTGCAGAGGTAAGAGTTGGATAGTTTATGCACTATGACTTCACAGTCCTCTGGGGAGGTGGCCAACAAAAGCATGTTTTGGATAGAAATCGTAAAAAAAAAAAAAAAAAGTAAAAATAAAAATGTTAAATACCCGAGCGAGTTTGGCATAGAAATGAGGTTTCACATCCAGCTCTGCCATTTAATCAGCCTCCAGGATGCAGGGGCTGCCATGGATTACTATGGATAGAAATGAGGCTTCTGTGGGCTGCATCAGCAAACACCCTCCAACTGATAGGCAGTTGGAAAATAATGGGATTGGAGTTTTAGTTGTAAGGGAATGATGGAAAATGTTACAAACAGCTGATCTTCTTAGCCCTCCCAACATGGCCACCTTCCTCTGAACATTTTTTGTTGCTTTGGGGAGAATGACAAAAGACAGATGCTTCTTGCTGGAATGCTAGTTGTTTAATCATTCTTTCTAGTCCCAAGACATTTACTGTAGTTTCTTGGAGCTGACATCTTGGGCCACTCCTTGGTTTTCAACGTCTTGTAAATGATGTTGTATTGGGATTTTCCATTACACAGAGTATGGGAAATCTGTGGGAGAGTTTTTAAAAGGTGTTATGTCGCAAATGGTATCCTCAGGCCAAAAGCCTTAAATTGGGAGTGTATAAATTGTAAATAAACTGTAAGCTATGGTAGTTAAACACAAAATACATAACCTGGTCTGGCTCTCATCTGCCACAGAGTATCACTCAAATATACAAAAAAATGCTTATGTGTATTCCAAGGATCACTAGCAACATACAAAATTAGTCCTTCCAGCCAAAACTGGTTTGGCTCAGTAGATAGAGCATCAGACTGCGGACTGAAAGGTCCCAGGTTCGATTCCGGTCAAGGGCATGTACCTTGGTTGGGGGCACATCCCAGTAGGAGATGTGCAGGAGGCAGCTGATCAATGTTTTTTCTCATCGATGTTTCTAACTATCTATCCCTCTCCCTTCCTCTCTGTAAAAAATCAATAAAATATATATTTTTTTTAAATTAGTCCTTCCGGTACCATGTCCTCTCCAAACAGTACCCACCCAGGAGAGGACCTGCTTCTTCTCCAGGTTCCATGGACCTCATACAACCCCAAGAAGTGGCATAGTAGACAAGACATCCTTTAGAAACATAGCAAAACTCTTGGGTTAGCCACAAACTCCTTGCTCAATAGGCCTGTTGCTCTCTGTTTTCATAAAGATCACATACCAGAGAAATGGAAAAGATTCAGTTACAAGCATTTTCATCATGTAAAGGAGCATGATTAAATGATTAATCTCATAATCATATACCACTGTTTTCCCAAGAGGATCACATTCTTATTAAAAGACAAGTCACAGCAATCATTTGGAAAGCAAGTCATTTCCCCCCAACCCAAGAGTCTTATTCTTTGAATTAAAAAAAAATTATTACAGCTTGCATCCAATATTATTTTTAGCTATTAATCTGTACTTCTCAATCCCTTTACCCTTTTTACCCAAAGTCTTAAAACTTGGTAGAACTTTACAATTCTTGTCTTAGTCTACCTTATTTTTTTTTCTGATTTTGAGCCTGTGTATGTTTTTCCTTTCCTTCTTGTTATATTTGTAAATTCTCTTTATTGGTCTCATGATCACCCTCTACCTGTGCAGAGATGATCATTTTTTCCTCTCTGATTACCATATCTGTGAGGAGCGCTCTTCTCAATGTGTGGGAGTTTTAGAGTAGAGAAGACACAACTGGAAATGGTAATCTTTTTGAGGTGCCTCTGTATGTCTTAGGTAGAAGAGAAGTTTTATGGAAGAACCAGTTGTCAAATTTCTCAACATGTCAATATGTGCATAAGGGTCATTGGAAAGGAGGTGAAATCATAATGAGACTTTGTGTTTCTATATGGCACCTTTCCCAAGGACATTTCTAAATCTATAAAGATTATATTCAAAACCCTCTCTTCAACTGGGCTAAGAGCAAAATTTATTTTCATATTTCATGAGGGGAAACCAGAATAAGATGTGTCTCACCTCTGTCAGTTTTATCCAGCTCAGAAATGGAGTCCTGCTCTCCAGAGCTGGGTGCCATCATTCATCAGACCCACTGCCTCTCCAGCCTAAACTCCCTTGGCCTTTCTGTCATCCTCACTGTGTTCAAACCAATGTTCTTGGCTCCTTATTTGATTTTAAATCAGCATTGAGTGAATCAGTCAGAAAATGTGGACATTCTGTTCAGAAAACATAAATTCATCAAGATTTGCTGGATCTGCACAACTCTCCTGGCATTCTTAATTGAATAGCAGTCTTCTGTCCCCAGATGACTTCACAAAATGTGAGAAGATGATATCAATAGTTTCCCCATCACCCTGAAAGAGACACACCCTGTCACAGCTCCCTGCCTTTATCTGTGCCTCTTTTCCTAGCATGCTTTTCTTCCCTGCCCTTGTCCATCTGCAGTTCTCCTCTGCATCTCTTAAAACTCAGTTGGACTGTTATCATCTCTTTCATCAAGGCTTCACATGCATTCTCCAGTTCTGTTTTCTTAACAGAGCTTCTATTTTTTTTTTTCAGGTCTTCACTCTTCTTTCACCAGGATATGTGCTGGTGAAGGTGTTGATTTTAGCCCCTCTCCATGGAAAGCCTAATCAACATAAGTATAATCTCAGTCCCTTTGCTGGAGATTGGGTAAAGAATTATCCTGTGACCTCGGCTAATCAGACAGAGAGAGAACACATATAGGGGGATTCTTTTTTTTTAATTAATTTTTTATACATATATCCCCATTGCCCCCCCTCCCTCCCAGGCGTACCCCGACCCCCCAGTGTCTGTGATCATTGGTTATGTTTATAAGCATGCATACAAGTCCTTTGATTGATCACTTATTTACCTCACCTAACTTTAATCTTTCTGCTATAATTTCACAGTCTGTTTGATGCTTTATGATTTTTGTCCTCCTGAGAATTATCAGTCTACTCCCTTTCTGTGCTCCTGATTCTATTATATTCACCAGTTTATTCTGTTGATCAGATTTTTAATTCACTTAATTTTTAGATTCACTTGTTGATAGATGTGTATTTGTTGTTCATAATTTTTTGTCTTTTACCTTTTTCTTCTTCCTCTTCTAAAAGAGTACCTTTCAGCATTTCATATAATACTGGTTTGGAGTTGATGAACTCCTTTAGCTTTTTATTCTCTGTGAAGGTCTTTATCTGCCCTTCAATTCTGAATGATAGCTTTGCTGGATAGATTATTCTTGGTTGTAGGTTCTTGTTGTTCATCACGTTGAATATTTCTTGCCACTCCCATCTGGCCTGCATCATTTCTGTTGAGAAATCAGCTGACAGTCGTATGGGTGCTCCCTTGTAGGTAATAAACTGTTTTTCTCTTGCTGCTTTTAATATTCTCTCTTTCTCTTTTGCTCTTGGTATTTTAATTATGATGTGTCTTGGTGTAGTCCTCTTTGGATTCCTTTTCTTTGGGGTTCTGTGTGCTTCCTGGACTTGTAAGTCTATTTCTTTTACCAGATGTGGGAAGTTTTCAGTCATTATTTCTTTAAATAGGTTTTCAGTATCTTGCTCTCTCTCTTCTTCTGGCACCCCCACAATTCTGATGTTGGTGCACTTGAAGCTGTACCAGAGGCTCCTTACATTATCTTCACATTTTTGGATTCTTTTCTCTTCTTGCTTTTCCAGTTGAATGTTTTCTGCTTCTTTATATTTCAAATTTTTGACTTGATCCTTGCCTTTCTCTAGTCTGCTGTTAGTACTCTGTATAATAGTTTTTATTTCAGTCAGTGTATTTATCATCTCCTCTTGGGTCTCACTAAATTTATCCATCTTTTCTAGCATATTCTTGCAAAACCTTATAAGCGTGGTTTTGAACTCTTTTTTTCCTCCATTTCTTTTGCTTGTAATCCCTTCCCTTGTCTCGGCATTTTCACTATGCCGGGGAAACTTCTGTGTTGGATTCAGCCTTATGAACCAGACGCAAAGCTGCAGAAGCCTCTGTTGAGCTTGGGAGGGGTGGAGTCTCAGGGCTTAAGGGACCGCCTTGCCTTCCAGTCAGCCCCGCCCTCCACGGCCCCTGAGTCTCACGAGACTGGGTAATTGGTGGAGCGGTCCTTGTGCGAGCACCCGCAGTGCCTCTAACCGCTGCCGTTCCGGCTCCCCTGCGAACCAGGACCACACAAGTCTAGGTCTCCAGGGTTTCGCCCAAAACAGGGGCTTAGTGGAGTCAGAAGTGGCACAGTTGGGAGGGTCTGTCTCCCGCCCACTCGCGAAAGCCAGCGGCACAATCAGCAATCTGTCCTCCACATGGTGCCGTGCGCGACCAAACCTCCGATCCTTTGCAACTCCCCTAAATTTCCGTGCACTTCTCCTTTTTCACAGTCCAAACTCCCCCCGTATGAGTTTCAGCTGGATCTGGGGTTTAGTGTCACAGGACAAGGGGTTCAATGCCTTTGAGAGTCTCTGTCTCCCTCCCGCCAGAGAAAGCCAGCCAGGTACTCCGGCACCCGCTCTCTCAGCGCGCGCGTCTCCATACCTCAGCTTTTTGCAGCTCCTCTGGGTCTCTGTGAGCCCCTCTCTTTCCCTCTAGTTGTAGAACTTCCACTCAGCCAGCTTTCCTGTGGTTCTGGATGATGTCCGTTCTGTCTTTAGTTGTAGTTTTGAAATTGTTGTGCGAGGCAGCAGTCTAGGTGTTTACCTATGCCGCCATCTTGGATTTTCCCATCTAGGGGGGGATTCTTAGTCCTCACTAGTTCACTAGTAAAATGGAATTTGAAGAAGAGATAGTCAACTCTCTTCCTCTGGATATGATGTATGGCCTTGAGGTGACTGCCATCTTCTCACCTCCAGCCTGAGGATGAAGCAAACACTGGCAACAGCAAAAATAAAGATTAAATACAGGTCCCTCAGGCTTTGTAGAGCCATTGACACAACCAGACTTAAAATTGGCTCTACTTCTGGGTGCCTTCTGTGAGATAATAAATATCCTTATTAATTAAGTCAGAGCCCTGCTTTAAGTTTCTTGGAGTTGAGAACTTCCTTATTCACCCAATTTTTCTAAACTACAAGCCACATGTCCAGTCAGAATTGGACAGTCCTTCCTTAGATTGCTCTAGCATTGTGTTTGTGTGTATGTCTGTGTGTGTTTGTGTACAGTATATCTGTATTATAGCACCAGTATTGGATTTTAACAATCTGCTTACATATCTATCTTCCTTATTGTGAAATCTTCAAAGATCACATTTTATTTAATATTTATTTATTTAATACTACAGGCCTGGTGCACAAAATCATGCGCAGGTGGGGTCCCTCAACCTGGCCAATGATGGAAGCCAATTGGGGCCATCTCATCCAGTCTCAATCAGGCTGATGGAGACCAGCCAGGGGGAGGTACTGTGGAAAGTTGACTGTGGGAGCACACTGACCACCAGGGGGCAGCTCCTGCATTGAGCATCTACCCCCAGGTAGACTGTGTGCAGCTTAGCAACCAGTCAACTGGTCATTCAGTCAACCAGTTGTAAGGGTCACTTAGGCTTTTATATATAGAGATTTGATCAACATTTTATTTTACATTTATTTTTAGAGTTTGGTGTTATGGCTGACATATACCAATTAATTAGCAAATATTTGATGAATTAATGAGTGAATTTCCTTAGTACATATCAATGTGGATGCCATAAGTGGCCTTTACATTTAAATAATCACTTCAGACCCAACCATTTGGATCCCATTTCTAGGGTTGACTGTGTTTTATCCATTATCTGTCCATTCATCTCTCCAGTACACAAAATTGCCAGACACCATGCTAACCTCTAGGAATTCAGAGATACACTGTCATTCTGCTCACCACAATGTAAATTGAGGGCTCTCTAGCCCTTTGACACTATTTCCATTTCACACTTTGCCTAGGTACCTGTGGGAAGCTGGTGAACAGAAGTGCAGCTCTTAGTGTAGACATATACACTAGTACTGACAACAAAATGCTTAGCTTTCTAAGTAGGAAGTACAGTTGGACACACGTCCAAGAGCAAAAATAACAGAAGATGCTACTTCCCATCTGAGTACTGTGGGCCCTGACTCTCACTAGGCCTGGTTACATAGAGTCATTGGACAGATCTATTGAACCATATTTTTGGCTTGCTGTGGGTATTTAGAAATGGAGAGAGAATGCAGATTCCAAAAAAGAGGAGAAAATTTTATGAGCATTTAATTTCTGAGTATCCCTAGTAGACTTTTTGTTTCTTTCTTCTAGTCCAGAAAATCACAAGTTATAAGCCACAAGGAAGTTAGATTTAGATCTAGCTGGTACCTTCAAAGATTGTGGAGTTCTTCTTCCTGCTCCCAGAGCATAATATAAATATAATAAATGTTCAGAGTTCAAATAATAAGTCTATAGGTAACTGTGCGCTTCTTGTTCTAAATATCCTTGTAATTCCCAATGGTCCCTAAGAGTTCCAGCCTTCTAGGAAAATATTTTCCTTTAATGTCTAAATAGAATAATTGAAGTGTGGCCAGTGCAATTTAGAGAAGTTCATCAACCTCCCCAGCATTTTGAAGATGCTTGATGGAGTATTTGCCTTCCCTGCTGGCTTCTTATCCTCTCTCATCCTAAACTTTGACTACAAGATCAATTCTTTTCATCATTGGTTTTCCATCATCATTTCTGCCTACTGCTGCCCTCTTTATACTGATTTCTCCAGAATGTGGCCCATGCCTTCTTCCTCCGCTATCCATCATAGAGAGTTTATGACCAACCAACTCTCTCTTTGTAGCTAAGGCCCAATCTATTTCTTCTTTTACCTGATTCCTCAATAGTCCCAATAACTCCTATTCTGGAACCCAGAGAGAACACTTTTTTAATGCTGATTATTTTAGTTCCCTTTGTTTTGATATTCCCATGCATTCTACAACTTGCACTCTAACTTTCCTATCTAAACTTTTAGTGTATTTCCCTAAACATGTAATTTCTTTTCTTTTCTGCCTCTTCTCTTGCTTCCAGATTGTAGAAAGGACTAAAGTGAGGATCAAACAGCACTTTTTAAAATTACTTTATTGCATTTGTATTTTCAAAGTTTAGATGTGATGTCTCATGCCAAATTTGGCATGTGATGTCCTTGATATATGGTGACACTAAATAATAACCAGTTCTTTCTTGAAGTAATAATCTAATGAACATTTTATGTGTTGTTTTACTTTTTTATCTTGTGATACTTATGAAGACTCACATAAATTTCCTCTAACTCTAAGACTCACTCCAAACAAAAGAAACTATCAAGTCCACTTCGTGATTGCTCTCATCAGCAAGCAGAAAAGTTCACACTCCAGCTGGCTTCTTAGAAACACATGATTGTCGTTTAACTCAGACAGTCTGTTTGCTCTTTTGTAAAATGAGGAAGGGTGGCCTCATTTATCCATAGTTTTAGCAAATAATGCCTCTAAAAGTTGATGGGGGAGGAGATACTGAGTTGAACCCCGGAAGTAGAGAAGGCCAGCTAATTATATTTGTAGCTCCAACCATCTGCTGCCATTAATATGACAAGCTATTTGCCTTTTAGTGATTGATGACCTTAACTCTTCATTTTAAGAAATATGTGAGTATTAACCTTGGTTTAACCACTAAGAGATCCTCATATTTCCCCTTTCCCTAAATGAGACTATTAATATCCAACCCTATCTCATTTGATAAACAAAATGTTTTTACTAAATGTAAGAGACAGGAATAGTACAATTCAAGTTTGGGAACTGAAAAAAATTTTTTTCTCTCAATTATAATTTAAAACATTTCTCCTTTTCCTGTTATTGTTTCAAAACTATCTAAGAAGAACTTAAAAATTAGTAAATGGGGAGGTGGCTCTGCAGAAAATTTAAAGGAAAAATGCAGAATTACTGTCAGATTAAAAAACTTTAGCTTGCTTTAAAATGTTAAAAGAATTAAGTTGAAGCACCATCTAGTGGCTCTTACTTATGTTTGTTTAAAGTTGTTCCCAATTTTTCTCAATTCAGGACCACAATTAATTTATTTTGCATATTTACATATGTCTTCAGAAAAGAAGTTTTTTTATCTTTATGCAGGGGTAGGAAGTTGAGGGGGAGTAGCTGTAGCTTTTTACTGTCCTCTAACCTAACACCACCTAGAAAATCAGGACAGTGAGAATGCAACAAAGAAGAAAAATGAATTCAGAGAAATCATTTTCAGGAAGAATGGAGTCCTTTCACTGGAAAAAGGATTAACACAATAAATCCCATAGATTTCAGTTCCTCTATTTTCTCCTACTCATATCCTCACATCCTCCCTATGAGCCCACTACCGTATATCTATCTTCCCCATCCTACCATGCAGACATGCTGATTATTAGATGATCTTTGCACACACCCCAGATCTCAAGCCTTTTCTTACCACAGCATCCCTTAAGTTTACATAACAAGCAATTCTACTGTCATAGAGATGGCTCTCATATTTATGATTTCTATCTTCTGAAGTTATGTGTTTCATTATTGCTAGAGGAAGAATAAAAATGCATATGAATAGAGCATAAGCTGCGGTTGCAATGTTGACAGCAAACCTTGAGATTGGGAAACTAATTATTTGATCAATCAGGATTAAGTTAAGCTGTAAAGTTCACTAAAATAACAATGGCATGAATAAGTTGGTTTATTTGCTTTCTCACAAAAGAAATATACATGTAGGCGACTTAAAATTTGAACTGTCAACTCCATAGTCATCAGAGCCCAGAATTCATCCAGCTTGCTTTTCCACAATATTAGTGGGTGGCTTTCATTCTCATTGTTCCCCTTGGCCAAAGTTGGCTGCTGGACCTCTAGTCATCACATCAGTGTTGAAGTCCAGGTGATATGGGAGAAAAGCAAAGAGGATTTCTCCTTTCTCTTCAAAGATCTTTTTTGAAAATAATCAAATGATTTATGCTCACATCTCATTTGGAAAAAGTTTTATGGGTGGTCACACACTCAGCTGCAAGGGATATTGAGGAATGTCTTTTAGCTAAGTATGCCCCCATACTAAATAAAATTGGAGTTATATTATTAAGCAATGCATCAGAGACATACGTCACAATAGTGCTGTGTAACAAACAACCATAAAACCTCTGTGGTAAGAATTGCTCAAATATTTCGGAAACCAGTATAAGTCAGAGTTCACAGTGCTCAAATGTCAGCTAGGCAGTTCTTGGGATCCTACTGAGTTTCTTCTCTTGCCCAGGAGGTGGCTTATTATTGGGTTGTTTAGGCTGACCTCAACGGTGAGAGGGTGGGAGGACCAGGGTAAAGTTAGCTCTGCTTTTAATGTTTCTCATCCTCCAGAAGACTAGCCCAGGCATTTTCTCATGGAATATCATGTAGATATGCCAGATCTCTAAGAGTTTGAATCAAGACTGGTACACTACTACTTATACTATATTTGAATGGCCAAAGACATTGCATGGGGGGAGGGAGGAAATATGCACTCTTTTTATGGAAAGAACTTTAAAGTCACTGAAATATTACATGAATAAAAGGAGAGGTAAAAATTTGGAGTTATGAATATAATCATCCTCCACAAGGAAAAAGGGGAAGATGAGCACTGAACCAGGCAACTTGCAATCTACAAATGCTGCAGGCTACAGCATTTTTAGTCTGTTACAGAATTGTTATTACTAGACATTTTTATGTCCTATGCTCTGTTTTAAAAATGAGGAAATTATAATAAAAAGAGTGTAAAGAGCTAATGTGAGTCATATATGACATTATTTACTAATTTAATTTTTTCTTGACTCATGTTCAATTACTAATGGAGTAGGTATTAATCTTAGCATTTGCCTATTCTTACCCATAGGCAGAAACTGGCTAAAGTACCCAAAAGCTGACTCTATTTTATTCAAGACAGCTACACTACAGTTTCCAACTTCCATAGAAGTTAGTGTGACCATAGGACAAGCCCCAGCCAATGGAATGTGAGAGGTGTGATTACTACTCCAGGCCTTGTTCATGAAAATCTCCCCCATAAAATTTCTCTCTTTACCTCCCTCCTTCCCCTCCATTCATCATTGAAAAGAAATACTCTGAGGCAGGCAGAGCCATAGGATAACATGCTAACTTAGAGAGCCACTCTTGCCCCCTGTCCTAGCCTCAGCAACCTGCACTAAAAAATGAAATGAGCAAACATTAATGTTTTATGCTATAAATACTCTGAGATTTTCCAGCAATTACACTATTCTACTTATATAGTATCCTCCAAATAGTATGCATTCATTTCTTTCATTAAGGTTTTGTTAAAAAAATAAAATTAATATTCCAAATCACCTACCAATTTACATAAGAAGTTTTCCTTTAAGTAAAAGAACATTTTTGCCTGGCCAGTGTGTCTCAGTGGTTGAACAGCAACCCAGGAACAAAAGGTCACCAGTTCTATTCCCCCTTAAGATGCTTTCCTGGGTTGTGGGCTTGATCCTCTATGGGAAGTGTGCAGGAGCAGGAGGCAGTTGATGGGTGTTTCTCTCTCATCAATTTTTTTTTATTTCTATCCCTCTCTTTTCATCTCTCTCTAAAAATCAATAAAAACATTTTTTTTAAATAACACTTTTTACTAAAGGATTGCCATATGTATCAGTGAAGAGAGGGTTTCAGTTTACAGTGCCCCTAGAAGATGCTAGGGTTTCATTAATCACTACTAGAGGCTTGGTGCCCAAAATTTGTGCACAGAGGAGAGGGAGGGTTGTCCTCCAGCCCAGCCTTCTCCCTTTCCAATCTGGGACGCCTTGAGGGATGTCTGACTGCCCTTTTAGGATCGGGCAGTCGGACATTCCTCTCGCAATCCAGGACTGCTGGCTCCCAACTGCTCTCCTAACTGCCTTCCTGATTGCCCCTAACCACTTTTGCCTGCCAGCCTGATCACCCCCTAACCACTCCCCTGCCAGCCTGATTGATGCGTAACTGCTCCCTGCCAGCTTGTTTGCCCCAAACTGCCCTCTCCTGTGGGCCTGGTTACCCCTAACTGCCCTCCCCTGCAGGCTAGGTCACTCCTAATTGCCCTCCCCTACAGGCCTCGATCCCCCCCAACTGCCCTTCCCTGCAGACCCGGTCACCTCCAACTTCCCTGCTCTGCCAGCCTGGTCACCCCTAACTGCCCTCCCCTGCAGGCTTGATCACCCCCAACTGTTCTCCTTTGTAGGCCTGGTCCCTCCCAACAGCCCTCCCCTGCTGGTCTGATCACACACAACTGCCCTCCCTTGCAGGCCTGGTTCCTCCCAACTGCCCTCCCCTGCTGGCCATCTTGTGGTGTCCATCTTGTGTCCACATGGGGGCAGGATCTTGTGTCCACCTAGGGGCAGTCTTCTTGTGTGTTGGAGTAATGGTCAGTCTGCATATTACTCTTTTATTTGATAGAATAGAGGCCTGGTGCACGGGTGAGAACCGGCTGGTTTGCCCTGAAGAATGTCCCGGATCAGGGGAGTTCCGATGGGGTATGGGATGGCCCAAGTGAAGGGCCTGTGATGATTTGTAGCCCAGCCACTCCCCCTAGTAACCCAAGTGGAGGCCCTGGTATCTGGATTTATTTATTTTCTACAATTGAAACTTTGTAGCCTGGAGCAGAGCCAAGCCTTCCACTCCGTGGTGGCAGCCATTGAAACTTTGTTGCCTTAAGAAGAGGCCTGGGCCAGCCAGGGTGTTTGGAAAGCATGGCTTCCTCCATCACCTGGGGCAACCCAAGCCTCCTTCCTGCTTTCTCTGTGGCCATAGCCATCTTGGTTGGGTTACTTTGCATAATCAATATGATTGGCTGGTGAGTGTGGCTTGTGGGTTTAGTGAAAGTTCAGTCAATTTGCATATTACTCTTTTATTAGATAGGATTATTCTTAGAACCATTAACCCATTCTAAACTGGAGTTGCAGGTAAAGGAGAGCTGAGAAAGAGACTTGAGACACTGGAACTCTGAGCAGTAAGGCAAAACTCAGCTCTGTTTCCAATGAGTCTAATAACTTTTTATTTGGGATCAACTTACAATTTTTTCAAAAATGCACATACTGCTAGAAATAACTCCTGTCCATATATTCAATGATCAGTCCAAACATGCAATACAACAAACCCACTAACTGCCAGCAAATAAAGAGGGGGATGAGAAGTCAGCTCTGAGCTGACTTGAAGACAGTGTTTGTAGCTGCTTCTGCCATTGTAACATTGAGTAGCATCTCAAGTGGGCCAAAGAAACAAGTTAGGGCATTGATTTTTCAATCCTTTTCATCTCATGTCACACATAAACTAATTACTAAAATTCTTCAGTTTTTGGTGATCTGGCCAAAAAAAAAAAAAGGGTATAATTTTGATTCATTCACACCAAACTACTATTGTTGTGTTGGCTGTTGTCATTTTTTTATTTGACTGTTTAAGGGAAAAGAGGTCAGTGTCCTTGACTAAATAGTCAAGTATTGCATGTTTTAAAAATTCTTGCTTCACATGGAAAAATCGCTGTGCAAGGATGAAAGCACTGTCTAAAAAACTCAAGGGGAGCAGAAAATTGCACAGCATTGTTGTAGGCTTTTGCTGAGTCATCTTCCTCTTTAGGGTGAGAAGCAGGATAGTTTCTCATTTTAATATAAAACTAACCAGAGCAAAGATGAAAGTAGATGAGTCATCCTAGACATATATAATGGCAGCAAGCTCATAATGGCCTTGCAAATTATCACCTTGGGGTTCTCAAACGCAAAGGCATCAAAGAGTAACAGGAGCAGTTGAGCTAGATGTTGAATTCGAAGGCTGATTTCAACTGGCTGCATTTTTGTGATATCTCATCAAATTTAAATTGACTTCCAGATTTTTTATTTTTGTGCTCTAGGAAAAAACATAAATCATACAATTATGTGGGAATAAATACAAACCTCCTGAAGTAGAAAAACTTGGAAGCAAACACTTAAGTCCCTCATGGAATTCTCAAAAGGTGGTCTAGGATAGGTCTCTCTCAGGGAAAAACTACAGTAAAGCAGAAGCTCTTATTCCACCAATGCCCATATTTGTCCCAGCTTTCAGTTATTAAAAAAACTTTTATTTAGAAAAAGAGCTGACAGAATAAACGAAATGTGCCAGAAAATGTACCAAGCTTTACCCAGGACATTGTACACTTAAAGGTTTACAATGATGTCTTCTTTTTATTTGTTTGTTTTGTTTTTATTTGTCTGTATTATTGAAAGTTATACAGATGTCCCCCCTTTTCCCCTCATTGATCCCTCCACCCTGCCCTTGGCCCCTTTCCATGCCTCTTCCACACTGTTGTCTGTCCATGGGCTATGCATATATGCAGATAAGTTCATTGGATAATCTATCTTCTTTCAATGGGTTTATATTTTTCAGTCTACAGTTCCTACCTGCAATCATTTATCCTCTGGAAGTAGATGATTCCCACAATGACCAGAATAATGAAGAATATAGAGGATTTCAGGTAGAGTATGATCAGTAACTGTGACACCGTAAATACCAGGGTCCTTATACCTTAAACAGAGGCAATACAGGCAGGGCTAAGGAGTAGTTTCAAGGATTCTTCTAATAAACAAATTAGAGTCACTAATTTAAAAGAGCCCTTTAATATATTCCTAAAAGTTCAGATTATCATAATCAAAACACCATCTAGATTAGAATTTGAATGTTGTTAATGTATCACTCTTCCATGACAGAGTTTAGGAATCATGGCTGTGTTTTACACATAGTTGCTTTAATTATTTTCTGAATGAATAAGTGCAACTAAGCATTTCTAATACTTCCCTGTTTTATAATTTAAAAACAAGGAAATGTGCCCTAGCCAGTTTGGACCAAGTACTAAAGGGTCCTGGGTTCAATTCTAGTCAAGGGCACCTACCTCTAGGCTTGATCCCTGGCCCTGGTCAGGGCAAATGCAGGAGGCAACCAATCGATATGTTTCTCTCACATCGATGTTTCTCTGCCTCTCCCCCTCCCTTTCACTCTCTTTAAAAAATGAATGAAAAAATATCTTCAGATGAGGATTAATTAAAAAAGAAAAAAAAGAAATATACTTCCTAATTTCTTATGTAAACATTAATTCTTTGGAGCATTATTCTTAATATTTTGGGCACTACCTAATAATACTTTCCACACAGTGAGGTGATTTTGCCACTGAATTGCTACAATCCCCCCTTTACTGGGGCATTTTATGTCTTTCATTTATTCATCTGTGAAATGCCCCCAGGAGTTGTTGAAAAGATAAAATGGGAGGAATTAGGACCATTATCTGAAGTTTTTTCTCTTCTGAAAATGAGAGCCAAAGAGAGTGTGATCTCTAAGTACAAGTCTGATTATTGGCTCTAAGAAGTCAGGTCACCCATTAAATAACTTGCTCAAACACTAAACTAGAATGCTGCCAGACAATCTCCTAGGTACAGTAAGGGAAGAAGATGAAGACACATCATAGCCCTCAAAAAGCACTCAATCCAATTGGAAAAATCAGATCCAATCAAATGAAAAGATAACTTACAAGAGAGCAAACAGTGCTAAGTGAGTATTATAAATTATAAATCATATAAGGAATAAGAAAGCTTAATCAACTCTAACTGGGATGTCAGGATGAAGTAGGATTTGAATTGGGCCTCATTGATAACAGGATTAATTAAGTTAAGAGAAAAGGGACTTTTCAAGAAAAAGAGACCATTTACATAAAGATTTGAAAATGAGTGAATAGCTAATATTTGGAGCATAGAGTAAGATATATAGAAAAGAAATCTGCAATGATTTGAACCCAATTTTGCAGTTATTTGTATGTGTCAGATACTGGGCCAGACTCTGAGGATATATAAATGAAAGACTTGGTTCTTATTCTTAAGAAGTTTAGACTGCACTGGAAATCAGAGAAGTGAGAAGTCCTTTACAGGACCATGGAAGTGCTCATGTAGAGGCATGGAAGAGATGTTTGGTGAGAACAGAGTGGAATAGTTAACCAAATTATAGAGTGAGAGAAAATTATCCCAGAACTATATAAAACCAAGTCTTAAAACCTCAATAGGAATTGATCAAATGAAATGGAAGAGAAGAGTGTGGGAAAAGAAGTGCATTATGGAGAAGTAGAAATTGCATGAAAAAGCGAAAAGAGGACTAAAAGAGCATACCAATTTTGAGGAACCCAACAAAGCCAATATGCATGAGGTGCAGTTTGGAAAACAGTAAGATATGAGACTAAGAAGAGCAGCAGTTAGAGATTGGCACCCCTGAGTTTAGATTTCTATGAGGCAAAGAGAAGCCACTGGGGGCATTTAAGTAGAAGAGTAGCATGTTTTTCATTTTTGAAAGATTACTCTGACAACAATGTAGGAGATAAATTGTAGGAAGGTAAACTAGGAAGCAGAAGTCCTAATCACAAGGACCTTGCAATAATCTGGGTGAGAGATAATTATGTTCTCAACTAAAGCAATGGGTAGAAAAAGAAAGGTCCAAATTTAAGAAAGATTTTTAAGGTAACAAAACATAGTGACTGATTTTGAATATGGAAAATAAAAAGTGATTTATATAATATCTTTTTTTAAATATATTTTATTGATTTTTTACAGAGAGGAAGGGAGAGGGACAGAGAGCCAGAAACATCGACAAGAGAGAGACATTGATCAGCTGCTTCCTGCATGCCCCACACTGGAGATGTGCCCACAACCAAATATCTTTAATTTTCTAACTTGAGTCATTTATCAAGATATAAAATATAGATGTGGCATTTATAAAAGGCTAGAGGAAAGAAATACTATTTCATGAATATGCACATTGAGGTACTCTTGATGTATTCAACTGACGCTGTCCCATTGAAAGTTGTTTTTGGTGGTGATACAGCAAAAGAGGGAAACCTGGGCTAAAAATACACATGTGAGAGACAAGAATTAGGCAATGGTTGAAGCCATGTGTATAGATGAGATTGCTCAAAGAATAAGGGAGAGGGTTAGAAGAAGAGAGGGCAAATGATGGAACCCATAGAAGTGTCTTCCTTTGTGGGAATAGATGAAAAAGAATCTAAGAAGACTAAGAAGTTTATTTAAAGTTAAAAAAAAAGAACCAACTGAAAATGGCAGGATGACAGATGAGCAGGGAAAAAGACCATATGAAATACCATAAAAAGGCTAATATTATTATTAACAAAGATTGACAATTTTATATAGTATTTAGCATCTGGGAGACCTTTGGTGCTTTTTATCAGAGCATTTTCTGTTCAGAAGATGCATGTAACTCAAAGAGTAGATGTGAGTATATGGAAGAGACAATGAGTATAGACTCCTCTTTTTAAAATCTTACAGGTAAGTAGAAGGCAAGAGCTAAGAGTTTGAGGAAATCATAGCATCTAGTTTTTAACTTGAGAGAAAAACAAGCATTTTACATAATCAGCCTTACAGAAAGGATTTATATAACATAAGACTGAACAAAAGAGGACAAAAATAGTGAACCAAATCCTCTAAGGTAATGGAAGAACTTATTCCAAGGATTTAGAGAATAGGTTGAATGTTTAGTCTTCCGAAGGGACTGACTAGATACAAGAAATAGACAACAAGAGCCTAGAACTCATGGGAAATTGATAATGGAAAATAAAGAATAGATGTGAAAACATGGATGATTCTTAAAAACATTATGCTAAATGAAAAATTATCTGTCACAAATGTCATGTAGTAACAGTTCCACTTATATGAAATGTCCAAAATAGGGAAATCTTTAGAGACAGAGATTAGATTAGTTGTTTCCTGAAGCTAGAGGTACAAGCTAAAGATCACAAGTTTCCTTTTTGGAGGAATGAATATGCTCTAAAATTGATAGGGTGATGGTTGCACAACTCAATAAATACACCAAAAGCCATTGAATTGTACACTTGAAGTGGATGAATTGTATGTAAATTAGATATCAATAAACCTATTGAAAATAAGCAAACAAATATGAGAGATGTTATGGGGAATAATTTATAGAATATGATTATATTTCAAACTCTACTATTAAATTTTATTAAAAAGCCAAACATCATGAATTGACACAGCTGCTTACTTGAATTACATAAGTAGTATGATTCAGTATGAAAATAAGAAACTATCTACAAATCTCTCATAGTATTAAATTGCAATATACAATGTGCACCCCAGAAGTCATACAGAACAACAAACTCTCATCTAAAACAAAAATATTATAATACCTTTAAAAATCCAATTTTTCTTTAAAATAATTCATGAAAAAAATTATCAGGCCAGTATTAACACCTCAAATAATGAAGAATCAGGAAACTACATTACAGCTGTTTATACACAAAGAAATATCCTTTCATTATTCATTTCCCTCTAATGTCTGTGCTTTCTTCTCTATATTGCCCCCTCCATCATTTCTTCAAATCATGCAAACTGAATTTGTTGAACACCAGAAATCTGCTGATATTATTTGTATAAACCATAACATTCTGCTGTTGACTATCTGCAGTTATTAAACAAGATGATAAATAGTTAGTAAATGCTTCCTCTGCTGACTCTTCACTTAATTCATCTATAGCTGTGACTGTTTTACCAATTCCTTTCTCTCATTTCATTGCCTCTCTGAACTTCCAAAGGTATAATTTTAGAAGTTCTACATAACTGTAGAAGCCTAAGATAGACATTGCAAAGAGAATATTTTCTCCATTGATTGGCTTCCATTTTTCTTAATGGTACCCTTCACTTGTTTCAGACATAATAAAGCTGATGAACTCAGGTGTTCTTGAACATATTTTTTGGCATCTTTTGCAATCTTTCTGTTTGAGGTGTGGCATTTTTCATTATCCTTGACACATTTGCAATTGGAAGATATATATTTTACTCTCTGAATATAGACTTCCTCCAATATAGTCTGCAAAAATTTCTAGTTGAGAAGTATCTGTTGTATAACTGCTACCATCAATTGTCATGAAATACTGTCAGAACTGTGGTGTCAGTAGTGTTCAAAAACACCCATCTAATCACAGGTATACAAATGATCATACTAGAATACTATCAAAGACTATGCACTACCAAATTCAATAACCTAGAAGAAATGAATAAGTTCCTAGAAAAATATAACCTTTCTAGTCTGAATCATAAAGAATTGAAAGATCTAATATCATACTCAATGGTGAAAAATGGAAAACTTTTCCTCTAAAATTAGGAACAAGACAAAGACCCATTCTTACCATTCTTATTCAACACTAGAGGCCTGATGCATGAAGATTCATGCAGGAATGGGCCTTCCTTCCCCTGGCTGCTGGCACTGCCTTTGTTCCTGCCAGAGCCACCTTCCACCTTCCCATGTTGCCTAGAGGCCCAGAGCAGCTGGGGCAATGCAGAATGCCTGCATTGTCACCATGGCGATGACACAAGCATCCCGCCCCCAGCCACTCAGAGCCTGTGTATGCAAATTAACCTGCTATCTTTGTTGGGTCATTTTGCATACTCACTACTCATTGGCTGGTGAGTGTTGTGAAGGTACAGTCAATTTGCATATTTCTCTTTTATTAGTGTAGACTAGGGGGCCCTCAGACCAGCCTGTTTCCTCTCACAGACTGGGTGCCTGCAGGGAATGTTCTACTGAAGGCTTAGGGAGCAGTCTGGCGGGTCAGGGGAAGGTGCCAGTCCCATCATCCCATTGCTGCAGCCATTGCCCCCCACCACAGCCTCCAAGGTGGACTCCAACATGGACTCCAGTCCCCTAACCATGAAAAAAATTACAATTTTCTTTAGGCATTTTTAAGATATGTCTTTCATAGGATATGATATTTCTTTCCTTTTTTTTTTTTTATCCTCACCTAAGGATATGTTTTCGTTGATTTTTAGAGAGTGTGGAAGAGAGGGGGAAAGACAAAGAGAAACATCAATGTGAGAGTGACACTTTTATTGGTTACCTCCTGCGTGAGTCCTGACCTGGGCCCCGGCTGGGGAGGAGTCTGCAACCTAGGTACATGCCCTTGATCAGAATTGAACCTGGACCCTGTGGTCAGCAGGCCAAGGCATTATTCCACTGAGCCAAACCAGCTAGGGCAGGATATGACATTTCTTAGCCTTCCAACAGCAGACCTTTGTATTTTCCTCCAGGAGTGTGGAAAAACCCTAGATCACCTTTTTGGATTCTTCTTATCCAAGTTACCAAGAACATTACCAGTGGTGTACAGGGAGCTTAGCAAATGAGCAGTCAGAAAAGGTGTTCCTCTGTAGCTCATGCGCAGAGGCAGTACTGCCGGCAAGCCAGGGTTGGCAAATCACCTCCCACTCCCCACCCTCCCATCTCCAGGCCTGCTCAAGCCTCCACTGTGGATTGGGCAGGGCCCCCCAGCTCTGTTCAATCCTCCACCGTAGCTTGGGCAGAGCAACCCCGGCTCTGCTCAGGTACTGCACAAGCATCCGCTGTGGCTTAGGCAGAATCTCCTGGCTCCAATCAAGCAAGTGTCATAGCTTGGGCAGGGCCCCCCCAGCTCTGCTCCAGCCCTGCTCAAGCCTCTACCATCTAACCCAGCCACTTGGCACCAAGGCCCCTAGGCCAGGAGTGGGCCAGGGACATTCTGAGACCCTAGCCAGTCAGGGCCTACACACAGGCCTACAGGCTCTGAGTGACTTGGGTCCCAAGGATGTTCCTGGGACCCAGGCCACTGGGTGCCTGTGTATGCAAATTAACCCACTATCTTTGTTGGGTTAATTTGCATACCGACTCCTGATTGACTGGTGGGTGTTGTGCAGGTACAGTTAATTTGCATCTTTCTCTTTTATTAGTGTAGATCATTCTGGAAGTTCTAGCCAAAGCAATCAAGCAAGATAAAGAAATAAAAGGCATTCAAATTGGGAATGAATAAATAGAAGTGTCACTTTTTGCAGATGACATGATTCTGTATAACCCTAAGGCCTCTACCAAAAAAAACCATTAGAAACAAATACAGTAGAGTTGCAAGATATAAAATCAATGTACAAAAATCCACTAGTTTCCTGTATACTAACAATGAAAACTCAGAAAAAATAGAAAAATAAACAATTCCTTTTGCATTGCAACAAAAATAATAAAATACCTAGGCATAAACTTAACAAAGAATGTGAAGGATTTATATACTGAAAACTGCAATGCATTATTAAAAGGGATTGATAGACACAATGAAATTGAAAGATATTTTGTGTTCATGGATTAGAAGAATCAACATAGTTTAATAACCATATTACCTAAAGTAATATACAGATTTAATGCAATCCAAGTCAAAATCCTAATATCATTTTTTAAAAAATATAGAACAGTCCTAACCAGTTTGGCTCCATGGATAAAGTATCAGCCTGCAGACTGAAGGGTCTCAGGTTTGATTCTGGTCAAGGGCATGCACCTTGGTTTCAGGCACATCCCCAGTGAGGAGTGTGCAGGAGGCCACTGTTGGATGTTTTTCTCTAATCAATGTTTCTAACTCTCTGTCCCTCTCCATTCTTCTCTGTAAAAAATTAATAAAATATATTTTTAAAAAATAAAAAATATAGAACAAAAAATTATCAAATTTGTATGGAAGCACAAAAGACCCCAAATAGTCAAAACAATTCTGAGCAAAAAAGGATGAAGACCTGACTTCAAATTATACTACAAAGCTATAATAATCAAAATAGCATAGTATTGGCAGAAAACAGACATACAGACCAATGGAACAAAATTGAAGTCCCAGAAATAAAACCATATGTATATAAGCAAATAGATTTTCACAAAGGAGCCAGAAATACACAATGGAGGAAAAAGCCTCTTTAATAAATGGTGCTGGGAAAATTGTAAGCCACAGGCAAAGGAATTAAACTAGATTACAGTTTGTCCCTTTGTACAAAAATTAATTCAAAATGAATCAAAGACTTAAATATTAAATCTGATATAATAAATTACAAAGAAGAAAACATAGGTACTGAGCTTTTGGACCTTGATTTTGGAGAACATTTTTTGAATTTGACTACAAAGGCAAGGAAAGTAAAGGCAAAATAAATAAATGGAATTATATCAAACTAAAAAGTTTCTGCACAGTAAAAGAAATCACTAACAAAACAAAATGGCAACCAATGGAATGGAAGATGATATTTGTAAAGAAAAGCTCCAATAATGGGTTAATACTCTTAATATATAAAGAACTCATGCAAGTGAACACCAAACAAATAATTCAATTTAAAAATTGGCAGACTACCTGAACAGACACCTCCCCCAAGAAGACATACAAATGGCCAACAGATATATGAAAAGATAATAAACTTCACTAGTTATTAGGGAAGTGCAAATCAAAACACAATGAAATACCACCTCATACCTGTTTGAATGGCTCTTATCAGTAAGACAAGTAATAAGTGTGGAAGAGGTTGGGGAAAAAAAGGGAACCCTCATTCACTGCTTCTGGAAATGTAAACTAGTATAGTCATTATGGAAAACAGTATGGCAGTTCCTTAAAAAAATAAGAATAAAGTTACCAGATGGTCCAGCAATCCTTCTTCTGGGTATCTACCAGAAAACTTGAAAACATTTATTCACAAAGATATATGCACCCCTACATTCATTGCAGTATTATTCACAGTGCCCGGCCAGGACATGGAGACAACCAAAGTGTCCTTCCATAGATAATTGAAAAAGTGGTGCATATATACAATGGAATACTACTTAGCCATAACAAAAAATGAAATACTTCCATATGTGACAATATGGATAGACCTTCAGAACACTATATTAAGCGAAATAAGTCAGTCAGAAAATATAATTTCACTCATATGTGGGATATAGAATGTAAACTCATACACACAGTCAACGTAAGGTGGTTACCAGAGGGAAGAGATTAATAAGGGTAAGGGAGGCAAAATGGAAGTGATTTGACTTTGGGTGGTGGGTACACAATGCAAACTACAGATTATGTATCATAAAAATGTACACTTAAACCTATATGATCTTATTGACCAGTGTCTCCTCAAAAATTTTAAATAAATAAATAAATAAATAAATAAATAAATAAATAGAACAAAAAGAACACCATTCTAATTCTGTGTCTAATCTTTGCTCAGTTTCAACCTCCAATGCAGCTCTGGTTGGCTCCTTTTCTGGTCAGCTATTTACTTGGACAGAAAGTGGCCATGAAGGAACCAGTCGCAGCACAGAGTTCCACTTCTAGCTATAATAATTTATTTTTATTTTTTAATCCTCACCTGAGGATATTTTTTCATTGAAGTTTTAGAGAGAGTGTAAAGGAGAGAAGGAAAGACAGAGAGAAACATCAATGTAAAAGAAACACATCGATTAGTTGCCTCCTGCATGAGCCCTGACTGGACTGGGGAGGAGCCTGTAACTGAGGTACATGCCCTTGACCGGAATCAAACCCAGGACCCTTTGGTCTGTAGGCTGATGCTCTATCCACTGAGCCAAACTGTCCAGGGCCCACCTATAATAATTTTTAATGGGAATTATAATAACAAGTGTGATAGCCAATGAGTATTAATATAATAAATATTATTTATTAATATTAATAACTAATACTTGTTAATATAATAAATACAGTGACTAATATTTGAGTACCAGCTATGTGTTGGGCACTATGTTAAATACATATTATTATATTTAATTAACACAATCACTCTATGAGGTGCTATTATCCTCCTCTTTTAACAAATGAAGAAATCATGGGACAAAGAAATTAAATGTTGTTTAAGATCACACTGCTGATAAATGAGAAGCCATATTATTCCAAAGGCTTTGCTTTGGAACAATATGAGGAGATGGACCTTGTCATTTCATTTTTTATTACCAATTTTAAACATATAAATAATATTAACACATACACTGAGTGGCCAGATTATTATGATCTCTGATCACATAATATTTGGCCACTCAGTATATATTCTATATAATAAAAGGCTAATATGCAAATTGTTCCCTCGACTAGGAGTTTGACCAGCAGGCAGGCCAGCCAACCACCCATGTCCTCTCTCTGGCCAGGCTGGCTGGACCCCATCCATGCACAAATGCATGCATGGGGCCTATAATATATATACGTTTATTATCATATCTAAAAGGGCAGTTGGACATCCCTCACGGGGTCTCAAATTAGAGAGGGAGGAGGTTGGGCTGAAGGGCACCCTCGCCCCTCCCCCCTGCACAAATTTCATGCACCAGACCTCTAGTACACACACACACACACACACACACACACACACACACACACACACACACTCTGAGTGGCCAGATTATTATGATCTCTGAACGCAGAGATCAGTGTACTTTGTGAATGCATTGATGAACTGGTTTCAGATGACAAAAGAGGGAGAAGGAAAATTTGTCTCTTACTAAATCAAGGTAACAATGTGGTGACTACTACAAGAAATGATCTCAAAGTAAAAGGCTATAGGTCACTAAGTTAGCAAATAATAGTTTTACAACTGCCACACTGACAGATATTTAGACTGTACAGGTGCGAGATTATTAAATTACTTCCTTCTATTTGATAAAAGAAGACAAGCAATTGCTCTGGCATGCAAATGCATTTCCTAGTTAAGCTTTATAAAATATCTACAATTTAGGAGTTCCATCTTTCTTTACCTTGTGTTTGGTTCATTCATAATCTTTTATGGTTGAACATCAACTTTACTACTCAAAAAGAAACAGGTGCTTACCTTGATTCAGCTCTATGGACCGACTCCAGATGCCAGTCTCATGGGAGACAGAGCAGGACACAATAGACACATTGCGATCTGTCCAGTGGCAGGTACTCTGGACAGTCACTGTGCCATTGCCCCAATCTTTGTGCTCAGGGACACAATCTCCTGCTGGGGTCCAGGAGATCCGGGCAGCCGGCCTCCCTGCAGCTGCCTTGCACACCGCAGTTCTGTTCTCCCTTTGAAACAGAGTCACCTCAGGGGCCACTGCAGAGATGAAGAAATAAATGTTTTAGTCCTAACACATTAGACATGGAATTTAGAGAGGAATTCCTTTAAGTCCCAAATGTGGTTATCTGAAACACCACAGTGTATAATGTTCCTTACCTAACACTCGGAGGTGATATTCATACTGGAAATTCCCATCAGGTGTTGCCACTATACACCTGTAATACCCTTCATGAGTGATGGCCACTAGGTCAATCTGAAGGGCAGGCATCTGGTCAGGTATGTCGGGCCAGGTCATTCTCTCATTAGTGCAGTTTGTTTCTGTGGTCGCTTTTGTGTCTCTCCTGTGGGTTCTGATGCAGAAAGGCTTGTCTCCAAAGATTATTTCCCATGTTGTTAAAAGCACATTTGTCAACAGGATAGAAGGACAAAAGAGTACAGCCTTTGTATCCACCAGTACAGGCAAGGAAGTATTAGCTGCACACACACACACACACGAAGAATAAAAAAGAAAAGCTTGGTAAGAAATTCACATTACATTTTCCACATCATATTACATAACCTTGTACTAGAACATTATTTTTCTGGTGGTCTCATTCCAAAAAATATTAGACTTACATAGAAAAAAATTAAACATTACCAAAAGATAGGGTGTTCCCCCAAATATGTATGCATGATTTAACAGTTGACAACTCATTTTTCACTCCTTTTCAGGTTTAACTGATTTGAAATAATGGGTGAAGCCAGACTATGTTTTGAACAAAGAAAATTTATCCTACAGAGCCACTAGGCTTTTTTTAATGGGGATACATAAAAGATAAAGGTTACAGCACAAAACCTGCAATAGTCAATGAATTGAAGGCACACAAATACTGAACTAAATGATTTTTTAAAATTACTATCTAAACCTGTGTGTATTATTATCCATCTCCTAACTCAATGTCTGCCCATCAGCAGATGAGTGGATTAGAAAACTGTGGTACATCTACACAATGGAATACTACACGGCTGTAAAAAAAGAAGGAATTCTTACCATTTGCAGCAACATGGATGGAATTAAAGAGCATTATGCTAAGCAAAATAAGCCAGTCAGAAAAAGATAAATATCACATGATCTCACTTATTTATGGAATATAATGAACTAAATGATTCTTGATGTTTGTGATTCCATTGCTTCATATTATTAGCAGTGCTTGCACCAGAAGGGTCATCAGTTGAAAACAGGTATTGACAAAAAAAAAACAATAACTTTATTTCTGTAGATACTTTTGAATTTTGAAATTGAATTGATGTTAACAAACACTGATTTTATAATCATTCAAGGTGTGTATACATTTTTGGGATACACTGTATATATAATATATTAAACCTAACCCAAAGATTAACTCATTTTCTCCTACATTATGTATTATTAGATACATAGTATGTATTATATAAGTGAGAACTTTTTTAAGTATTTTGACATTAATTCAGGAGTTTTAATATCCATGAAAAAAACAATAAAATTCATTTCTCAACTACAAACAACGACAATGAATCTTTTGGTCAGAGACTATTATATTTATTTTATACACCATGCTTCTTGGGGTAGAAAATGGAATAACTAATGATGTGCTTATTTCCTTGTAAGTTTTGATAAGAGAGAATAATTAATAATATCAAGTCTAAAAGCCTATCCTTAAAGGTGACACTTCAGGCAAAAAATAAATATGGAAGGTAAATGGTATTAAAAATAATAAGATGGCATTCAGTTTTAGCAAGCTGGAAATTTTTTAATTTTTTTATTTTTATGTGAAGAATCAGAATGTCAACAAAACTAACATATTCTTCCTTCCTTCAGTTATACAGACTTCCAAAGAATTCAACTATAAACTTTTCTCACAGATTTTGTTGCCATATAATCACTCTAATTATGAGGATTCAATATAGAAATTGACTTTTTCTCCATCATTTAAAGTAAAAATTAAGCCCTGCAACATAGAAGTATTTTCCAACACGAAAGCTCACATTTCCCCCATAAATTGACATAATGTGTCCATGACTTGTAGGGGTTTGCTAGGTATACCTGTTACAGCTCACCTGTAACTAAGGTATCTGTGATTTCATCATTTTTAACATGAGTATGTGGTGAGGCAAAATTTTTATGTGAATAAAGCTTGCTTGTGCTAAACACTGCATTAATCTCTCTCTTCCATTCGTATGACCTGCCTTTTCTGTAAAGTACTCAAGCCTTTGAATTTCACAGCCAAATAAAGATCTCTTAACTAGATGAGAAAGAGGGAGAATTTTAAAGCAGATCTGAAAGGCAATTAAATATGAAATTTAAAGAGACATTTATTTCAACCCCAAATCTGATTATCTGAAACTCCACAGTCTACAATGTTTCTTATTTAACATTTGGCTTGCTGGGAACCACTAGAGTTAGAAGTGGGTAAGCTAACTCTTGTATACAAGGGAAAGATACTGAAGATAAAACCGGGGAGAAAAAAGATTGGTGAGGAGGCAAGTTTGAAGGTTCTCCTAATTTCTCAGGAGTTTGAACTTTAGCTTGTAAACATATAAGGCCTTAATGTTTTTTGCCTAATATTTATCTTCAAGATCTGATTCTATTTTTTTTAAAGGGAGTACTAGGTAATCATATAAACATATGAATTTTAACAGAGCCAAGTACCCCAAGTATTAACTCAAATGGCAAGGAATCTAAGCATGGAAGTATTCTATATTCTTTCACCTTCCTCCATGCACTCATCGCCTTTATAATGATAGTTCTTATGAAAATGCCATAATTTTATCCTTTCTCTACCATCCTCTTTTCTTTTCAATGCCTGGAGTGATAATTAACAATAGCTAGTCAATCCCTCACACTCAGTGAGTTTGACACCTGTCTAACACTACTATTCTCCATACACTTCTGTGATCAGTTAGGGTGATTTCACCTTCTACTGCATTGAGGAGAGGGAGGGTAGATTCCAGAACCAGCAGTCATATCCCATCTTTTCTGGATCCTTTGTCTATAAATATCTCCCAGTTATCATCCCCCAGTTTAAGTCCCCATTACCATTCATCTAGAATCTAGCATGTCAAACTCGCAGCCCACAGCCATGTGCAGCCCACAAGGAATATTTTTGCTGCCCAGCCAATATAGCAGTATGTAAGAAATATTTTAATAAAATTTTGGGACTTAATTTTTACAATATCCTATTAAGCATAATTATTAATAACGAACTACAATGTTCATGAATGACTGATTACTATAATCATGTTGCATTCATTCCCCTTATGAGCCTTACATGCAGGCACACCATTTCTCTCCACTAATACTAGCAGTAAATATGTTAGCAGCTGATTACTACATCATTAGTCTTGGACTGACTTGTTTGGTGTGCTCAACAGGAAATATTTCACTTTCTGAGAACAAGAAAAGTAGTTTGATTTGCCCCATGTTAGCCTTTCAGTTTTACATACGTGGTCTAGATACTGCAAAGCCTCCTAATTCCCTTTTTCTTCCTCTCTCCCTAAAGTCAATGAGAACATATCCTGAGGTGAGGATTTAAAAAACTGAGTGAATCAATAATTTTAAAAAGCCTGACTAGAGTGGTTCAGCAGGTAAGCCTCGACTTATAAACCAGGAGGTCACAGTTGGGTTCCCAGCCAGGACACATGCCAGGGTTGTGGGCTCGATCCTCAGTGTCAGGCATGCAGGAGGTAACCAATCAATGATTCTCATCATTCATGTTTCTATTTCTCTCTCCTTTCCTTTCTGAAATCAATGAAAATATATTTAACGAAAAAAAGTAAAAGTTAATGTTTTTTAAAAAGCATTGCAAAACAAAGGAGTTATTCCATCATTAAATGAAAAAATATGTTAACAAAGTATGTTTATAAGCTATTAGTCAATGATTTTCCATTTATGAAACACCTTCTTTGTACTTGACTACTATTTTGTATGAAGTAACCCTGCCTCCACATAAGCTGGACTTATAGTCCTTTCTCCAGATGCCACCCCTGTTAAAATTGTTTGGTCTAGTGGTGGATACCTCAACTATCTGGACAAATCTGAGTATGTTCTCAACAATTTTGGAACCAGAACTAAGAAGAATAGTTTATTCTTCTTTCTTCCCCATTTTTTTTTTCTCTTCTGGTGGTTAATTATATGTCAACTTGGCCACAGTTCACAGATATTGAGTCAAACATTAATCTACATGTTTCTGTGAAGACATTTTTTTAGATGAGATTGACATTTAAATCAGTATATATTGATTAAAGCAAATTAGTCTCCATAATGAGGTCACATCCAATCAGTGAAAGACTTAATAAAAAAAAGACTGACCAAGAAAGGGAACTCAGCCAGCAGACTGCCTTCAGACTTGAACTACAAATCTTTCCTGGTCTCCAGGTCAAATTCCCTTCAGATTTAGGATAGCCAAGCTTTTATAATCAAATGAGCCAACTCCTTAAAATAAATCTCTCCCTCTCTCTCTCTCTCTCTCTCTCTCTCTCTCTCTCTCTCTCTCTCTCTCT
>JAAGEH010000286.1:8253325-8310000 GCA_011751065.1 Lasiurus cinereus | reverse complement strand
TCTCTCTCTCTCTCTCTCTCTCTCTCTCTCTCTCTCTCTCTCTCTCTTCTATATGTACACACACACACACACACACACACACACACACACACACAAAATCCTGTTTTTCAGTTTCTCTAAGAAACCCTGACTAACATATCTACCTTGGGAAGAAGAAAATGGAAGCAGAGGAGGAGAGGGAGAAGAGGAGAGAGAGAGAGAGAGAGAGAGGGAGAGAGAGAGAGAGAGAGAGAGAGAGAGAGAGAGAGAGAGAGAGAATGGTCTTTACCTAGCTCAAATTTCTAATTTCATAGTTCCAACACTCTTTAGATTTTCTTTCCTTTGGGTTTTACAGAATTTCTGAAAATAAAATTAGTCCTAATCTACTTCAAATTTAATTTCTGAAAAACTTCTGTTTTATAATATTGTTTTTTTTAAATAACAAAGATTTTAAATATATTTTTTATGATTTTAAGGGCCTAAAAATGTTTTCCTGTGAGTTTAACCACTCAATAAGCATTTACCAGTCCTCTGCTTATAAAAATATATTCCTGCTCCCCATCCTAATGTTGTACTCAATTCTACCACATTTAAAAATAAATGAAGAAATTCAGTAAAGAGTTTAGAAATGAGCAACAAACAGGCCCCTGAAGTAATTTGGTTTTTCTAGGCAGCTATAATTGGCTTGGGATGGAAGGAAGACAATGAATAAGAATCTGATACATTTAGTTTATATTAGACTCAATAATCTATTGCTGAAACAGATAAAAAGTCAGAGCTGACCTTAGAGGGCTTACCCAGATCAAGCTATGACTTATATACTCTAGATTCTAAAGGTTTAAAATTCATAGTACGAAATATAGCTTAGCCTTTCCAGACCTCTCCCATCCTACCACATCCAGCTCTCAAGGTTTCTGGGGTCTGTTGGTTTCTTCCATTTTCGAATTCACCACCGACCAAGATTGTGTTTGTAATGGAAGAGAATTTATAATGTGGGTACTTTTGATTATGCTATTATTGGAATTTCCATTGGAAGCGTGAAGAAGAAAAATTAAAGTTTTATTAGGAATAAGAGGTTAAGTAAGGTGGGGTGGGAGAACTGGAAGAGAAAAATCAGGATCTGTAAACATTACCATAAAGGGCCATAAAGTAAAGACTTCTTAGCCCATATGGTCTCTGTTGTAAGTATTCATCTCTGCTGTTGCCTCAAGAAAGCAACCACAGATAATACTGAAACAATGGGTGTGGCCTGGTTCCAATAAAATTTTCTTCACATTTTTTGTTGGTAATAAATGCTTATTTTTTAATTTAAAAAAAATTAATGTTCACATAATTACAGGTGGGCCCTTTTCCTCACCCTTCATGACTGGCTGGATTTTGCCCATGGGCCATAGTTTGCTGACTCTTAATTTAAAATATGGTGTTTTGTTTGTTCTAATTTGTTGCATAAACCACAATTTAAAACAATAAGCATCTATTGAGTACTCTATTTTCTTCTGCTTACTTTGCCTTTTAAAAATAAACTAAATCTCTACTAACGACTACAAATTCTCCCTCAAAGTAAATAAATTTCCTATTCTGATTTTACCATAACTTTCCTCCCTCCCTTCCTGCCTTCCTTCCCTTACCCTAAGTGAAGTGTGCCAAAGATCCAGAGCACCCAATAGGATTCTCTTGAAAAGAAAATTACCATGTGCTCTGCTCCATTCCCAGCTAAGGTAACTGTCTGGTTACCAAGAAATGGCAGCCAGGATAGACAAAGGTTACCATAGTAAAAGAGGGATTTCTCTTGTGACATTTGGACTCTGCCAGCCCTGAGACCTGCTATCTGTTTAAAGGCTTAGGTTTTTGACAATAGAAAGTTCAAAAATTCTGCCTTGATTGATATTTTTAAAGGAATATTTAATGGTTCTTCTATCCTTAGGATTTTTCTTAATATGTCCCACATAAATTGTTATTTTTGTGACAAAGCAAATATCTTTCATGGTCTAAACTGTTAGACTGTTGGCACTCAGTGCACTTTCATTTTAGCAAACTTATCTGGAAATATTGGCAATTTGGGCACATTAGTTCTTAGAAGATGTACCTAATATGTGTCCAGAAACTAACAGGAGTCTGTTAGAAGAGCCTGGTCTTGCATTAAGTGGTGTCTTCATGATGAACTTGAATGAAGTCTTCAAACATTGTGAGTTTCAATAATCTCCCAGGGGGCTGGAATGTGGGCAAGACTGTCTGCTTAATAAAGGCTTTCCAGTGAATGGAGACCCATGGAGAAATCTGTCTCTCAACCCAGATACCAAATCCTCCTACAATCAAGTAAAATCCTCCTCCTTCCAAAAAATACCCTGAGAAGGAAATCAGTAAATTATCCTTACAACTTCTCATACCAGAAATAAAACTCACAAGTTAAAATGTATTCTTGAGTGTGCAAAAATGATTGTTCTTAGAAGAGAAAAGAAATGCTTATTTCCGCAAATATTCCTCTGATTAGTTTTATAATAGTGGATATGCTTTTTAAAATTCATTAGGTGTTAATACATGAGTCCTTTAGTTTTGTTGTCTCAATTGGCAGCTAGTTGCTATACCACTTTTACATCAAGTATCATGACTTCATTGAAAATAGAAAGTGTCCTTCTTGCTCAGTCTTGTTTGAAGCTTTGTATACAGTACCAAAGTAGTACAACAAACATTCAAAGTTTCTGATCAGTGTTCCTGTGTTCTTTCTTTAATTTCTTTATATGAAATCAAATTTTCTTTCAAATTTATAAAGATTATAGTTTTACGTTATTAACATCAGAAGTCTAATTAACTATTTCACAGGGTGTCCAAAAAAAAGTATGCACTGTAACAGCTGTTAGCTCAATTTTGAAAATGAAATGTAGTTTAATAAATACTCCTTTTTAAATTAAATCTTTATTGTTGAAAATATTACAACAGAGTGTCGAGGAAAATGGCTGCGCAATAGAGGGACGCGTCTGGAGCTTTGTCGCTGGGCAGAGGGAGAGAGAGCAGCTGAGAGTCGCACGGGGAGTGTTTGTTGGCAAGTTGAGAGTCAGTTATCCTCCAGGAGAAGGCGGGGAACTGCTGGACTGGGCTCTCCTGGCCAGGCAGCCCCACTGCCTCGGGGTTTTTGTCTGCCGGAGCCACCAGTGCGAACGTGGAGACAGCACCATCTTGCAGAGGGAGGTGGATGTCTGCCTCAGTCTGAAGCCTGCGGCTGGGGCACTCATCGAGCAGCCAGGGACCCGGGGACCCAGAACTCCGCTCTCCAATCAGCACAGTCACACGGCAGAATCAGAGATCCACAGAGCACACGGAAAGGTCAGATTTTGCCTGGGATAAGAGGGAGGTGGATGTCTGCGGATGTCTGAAAGTTGCAGCTGAAACACCCACCGAACAGCCGGGGACCCAGAACACCGCTCTCCAATCGGAACAGACACTCGGGCGGCGGATTCAGAGATCCACACGGCACACAGAAAGGTCAGGTTTCGCCTGTGATAAGGTGAGGTCTCCTGCCCCGCAGAACAGAGACAGGCACACTGTGGGAACCAGGCTGCGGGAAAGCTGCCTCTGGAGAGGACCGTGGAGGTGGGGCAGGGCATGATCCCTAAGTGTGGAGGCAAACTCTCTGAGCTGTTGACAGAGGGGAGCTCTGGAAAATGACTCGTTCTTATCTGAGGCACAGGGACAGCTTGGGAATTATTACAGTGTCCCGACTGCAAAATCCCCACAAACGGGTTTTCAGAACCACAGAATAGCAGGATCTGAGCACAGCCTAGAGAGGTCCTGTGCTTTGCCTCAGAGATCAATTCTGAAACACTGTCACCCAGTAGATGATGCACAAATTGACTCTCGCATAAATACAAAAAAATAAAGAGATTAAAACATCAACAGTGCAACACAGGGAACTGCAATACCTTCCCTACTGGGAAACAGGAGTGCCAAGCCGAATAATAGTGGAAGTGAATGACCATTCTATTTATTTTTATTTTTTTATTTTTATTTATTTTTTTCATTTTTACATATTTTAATTAAAAGACTAGTTTTTTTCTGCCTCATTAGATTTTACCTTTTTAATTATTACATTTTTGTTTTCAACTAGTATTATTACTACTAGTATTTTACCTTTTTGGAAAAAAACAAGTGTCATTTTGTTTTCTCTTTATTTTACTTCGGGATTAGAGTTCTACATTCTATTTTCATCTTTCCTTTAGCATAATTTTACTCCAACTCAACTCTACCTTTATGCCAACACTTTCCTCCTAACTTTCCCCATTTTGTTGTCTTGTTTCTCTTTCCCTTTTCCAACATTAGATTCTCCCTATTCTTTCTCTTTATCTGGTTAAAATTTCACCACACTTATATATCTAATTTCAAATTCCCTACTACAAGTCCATACAAACCTCTCTCTTGTCTTTACTACACAAAAAGTTGTTTTTTCTCTATGTCCTTTTGTTGCTATTTGCCTGAACAGTGATTATTTCGATTTTTTTAACTTTTTTGTGAGATTGTTTTAGCTTATTCCACTTGTTTTATTTTACTTTTTCCTTGCTTTGTTCTTTACCTCCCTTTTCCCTAGCCTCCCTTGATACTGGTTGTTATTTGCAGTTTGTATTAATCTCTAGGTACTGTTTGCTGGCCTCTATTGGGATTAGTGACTGTTCTATTGGATTTTTCTCCTGACATCTATATTTTGTTCCCCTTTTTTCTCTTATCCACTTTCTTTTCTCTCCAACTTTGTTTCTCTTTCTCTTTTCTTTTTCTTCTTCTCCTTTTTTTATTATATTTTATTTTATTTTTTGTTCATTTCTGTATTTATTTATTACTCCCTCTCCCAGTTTGATTTTTGGCACTTCTTTCCTTTCTTTTACCTGCATTTTCCTCTTCCTCTTTCTCTACTTATCTCTAATTTGTCTTTCATTGGTGGTCACCTTATTGGTGATTATTCACATCGTGAATACATTTCTGTTCAGTGCCTTGTGTGCTGTACCGGGTCGTGTTGTAGTTTGTGCCTTTGAATCAACGTAGGAGAGAGAACTACATAACCAGACACCCAGAGAAGAAAAACCACGGACAGAAGAAGAAACAGCCCACATACGACAGATAGGCAGGTATCACCAGAAAAGGAAGTAAACAAAATAGAAGCAGAAATAAGCCTGCCAGAGAAAGAGTTCAGAGAAATCATCATAAGATGGATGAAAAGAATGGAAGACAAAATCGACAATGTGAGTAAGAGCCAAGAGGAAATGAAGAAGAAGCAAGAAGAAATGCACAAAGAAATAAAAATGACATCACTGCTTTAAAGAACTCAATAGAAAGCATCAAAAGTAGACTAGAAGAAGCAGAGGACCGCATCAGTGAGCTAGAAAACACGGTAGGAAAAAATACCCAAGTACAGCAGCTTCTAGGAAAAAAAATTAAAAAGCAAGAGGAGAGCCTAAGGGAACTTTGGGATAACATGAAACAAAACAACATCTGCATAATTGGGGTTCCAGAAAGAGTGGAAACTGAACAAGGATTAGAGAACCTGTTTGAAAAAATAATGACAGAAACTTTCCCCGATATAGGAAAGAAAAAACCCACACAAATCCAAGAAGCTCACAGAGTCCCAAGCAAAATGAATACCACAAAACCGACACCAAAGCACATTATAATTAAATTGGCAAACAGCAACGAAAAGTAAGAATCGTAAAAGTGGCCAGAGAGAAACAGAAAGTTACCTACAAAGGGACCCCCATAAGACTAGCTACTGATTTTTCAACAGAAATTCATCAGGCCAGAAGAGAATGGAATAAAATATACAAAGTCATGCAAAGGAAGGGTCTGAATCCAAGAATACTGTACCCTGCAAGGCTTTCAATCACAATTGAAGGTGAAATCAGAAGCTTCACAGAAAAAAAAAGGACTAAGGGAATATATTACAACCAAACCAGCAATGCAAGAAATGCTAAAGGATCTGCTGTAATAAAAAGAAATAGGAAGTGAAGAAGGAACTCTGGGCTAAAGACTAAAAATGGTGACACATAAATACCTATCAATAATAACTTTAAATGTAAATGGATTAAATGCTCCAATCAAGAGACATAGGGTAATCAATTAGGTAAGAAAACATGATCCATATATCTGCTGTCTACAAGAAACCCACCTCAGGAAAAGAGATGCACACAGATTGAGGGGGAAAGGATGGAATATGGTATTTCAGGCAAATGGAAATTAAAATAAAGCTGGGGTTGCAATACTTATATCTGACAAGTTAGATCTCAAAATGAAGGACATAACAAGAGATAAAGAAGGCCACTTCATAATAGTAAAGGGAACAATCCAACAAGAAGAAATAACTCTGGTAAACATATACGCATCCAATATAGGAGGACCTAAATACATAAAAAAACTCCTGCAGGGTATGAAGGGAGAGATTGACAGCAATACAATCATAGTAGGAGACTTTAATACCCCACTGTCACCATTGGACAAATCCTCTAAACAAAAAATCAGCAAAGAAACATCAATCCTAAATGACTCACTAGACCAGATGGAATTAATTGACAACTTCAGAACATTTCACCCCAAAGCCACAGATTATACATTCTTCTCCAGTGCACATGGGTCATTTTCAAAGATAGATCATATGTTGGGTCATAAGAAAAGTCTCTTCAAATTCAAGAAGATAGAAATCATATCAAGCATTTTCTCAGACCACAGTGGCATAAAACTGGAAATCAACTATAATAAAAACAATAGAAAAGCCTAGTGTACACAGAAGGAAGGAAATGGTGAAGATCAGAGTGGAGATAAACAACTTGGAGACCAAAGAAACAATTCAAAAGATCAACAAAACCAAGAGCTGGTTCTTTGAGAGGATAAACAAGATTGATGGACCTCTAGCCAGACTCACCAAGAAGCAAAGAGAGAAGACCCAAATAAACAAAATCAGAAATGAAAGAGGAGAAATAACAACAGACCCTGCGGAAATACAAAGGATTGTTAAAAAATAATATGAACAACACTATTCCAACAAACTGGACAACCTGCAAGAAATGGACATTTTCCTAGAAAAATATAACCTTCCAAAAATCAATGAGGAGGAATATAAACATCTCAATAGTCCAATAACTATGGAAGAAATTGAAGCAGTCATCAAAAAGCTTCCAGCATATAAAAGCCCGGGGCCAGATGGCTACACAGGAGAGTTTTACCAAACATTCAAGGAAGAATTAAAACCTATCCTCCTCAGACTATTCAAAAATATTCAAGAAGGAACACTTCCAAACACCTTCTATGAAGCCAGCATCACCTTAATACCAAAACCAGACAAAGACAACACAATGAAAGAGAATTATAGGCCAATATCTCTCATGAACATAGATGCCAAAATCCTCAACAAAATTCTAGCAAATTGGATCCAGCAGTACATCAGAAAGATCATACACCATGACCAAGTAGGATTCATCCCAGGAATGCAGGGATGGTACAATATCTGCAAATCAATAAATGTGATACATCACATAAACAAATTGAGAGATAAAAATCACATAGTCATATCAATTGATGCAGAAAAAGCATTTGACAAAATCCAACACCCTTTCTTGATTAAAAACTCTCAGCAAAGTGGGAATAGAAGGATCATACCTCAACATCATAAAAGCCATATATGATAAACCCACAGCTAACATCATACTCAATGGGCAAAAACTAAAACCATTTCCCCTAAGAACAGGAACAAGACAGGGATTCCCACTCTCACCTCTCCTGTTCGACATAGAACTGGAAGTATTAGCCATTGCAATTAGACAAGAAGAAAAAAAAAGGCATCCAAATTGGAAAAGAAGAAGTAAAGCTGTTCTTATTTGCAGATGACATGATACTGTACATAAAAAACTCAAAGGGTTCCATTCCAAAACTAATTGACTTAATTAATGAATTTGGCAATGTAGCAGGATACAAAATTAATGCTAAGAAGTCTGTGGCATTTCTATACACTAATAGTGAAATTACAGAAAGAGTGACTAAAAAAGCAATCCCATTTCCCATCACACCAAAAAAATTAATATACCTAGGAATAAACCTAACTAAAGAGGTAAAAGACCTATATGTAGAAAACTACAGGACACTGAAAAAAGAGATAGAGGAAGATGTTAACAGATGGAAGAGCATACCATGCCCATGGATTGGGAGAATCAATATCATTAAAATGTCCATACTACCCAATCCATACTATAGATTCAATGCACTACACATTAAATACCAATGACATATTTCACAGACCTACAAAGAATTCTTCATAGATTCATCTGGAACAAAAAAAGACCACTAATAGCCACAGCAATTCTGAGAAAGAAGAATAAAGTAGGTGGGATCTCAATACCAGATTTCAAGCTATATTACAAAGCAACTGTTCTCAAAACAGCCTAGTAATGGCACAAGAACAGACATATAGACCAATAGAATAGAATAGAGAACCCAGATATCCACCCAATCCACTATGCTCAACTAATATTTGACAAAGGAGGCAGGAACATTCAATGGAGCCAAGATAGCCTCTTCAATAAATGATGTTGGGAAAATTGGACAGATACATGCAAAAAAATGAAACTGGGCCACCAACTTACACCAAATATAAAAATAAACTCAAAATGGATACAGGACTTAAACATTAGAAGGGAAACCATAAAAATACTAGAGGAATCCACAGGCAGCACAATCTCAGATATATGCCGAAAGAACTTCTTCATTGATACTGCTCCAAAGGCAATTGAAACTAAAGAAAAAATAAACAAATGGGACTACATCAAAATAAAAAGCTTTTGCATGGCAAAAGAAACCATCAACAAAACAACAAGAAAGATCATTATATGGGAGAACATATTTGCAAATGTTATCACTGATAAAGGTTTAATCTCCAAAATCTACAGCCAACTTATACAACTTAATAAAAGGAAGATGAAGGATCCAATAAAAAAATGGACAACGGACCTAAATAGAACCTTCTTGAAAGAGGACAGGAGGAAGGCCAAGAGACACATGAAAACATGTTCAAAGTCACTAATCATCCGAGAGATGCAAATCAAAACGACAATGCGATACCATCTTACACCTTTCAAAATGGCAATCAACAAATCAACAAATGACAAGTGTTGGTGAGGATGCGGAGAAAAAGGAACCCTTGTGCACTGTTGGTGGGAATGCAGACTGGTCCAGCCACTGTGGAGAACAGTATGGAGTTTCCTCAAAAAACTAAAAATGGATCTCTCATTTGACCCTGTAATCCCACTCTTAGGAATTTATCTTAAGAAATCACAAACACCAATCAGAAAGGATTTATGCACCCCTATGTTCATAGCAGCACAATTTACAATAGCTACAATTTGGAAACAGCCTAGGTGCCCGTCAGCAGATGAGTGGATCAGAAAACCGTGGTACATCTACACAATGGAATTCTAGGCTGCCATTAAAAAGAAGAAATTCTTACCATTTGCAGCAACCTGGTTGGAACTGGAGAGCCTTATGCTTAGTGAAGTAAGCCAGTCAATAAAGGAGAAGCATCACATGATCGCACTCATTTGTGGATAATAAAGAACATTATAAACTGCTGAACAAAAGGATAGATACAGAGGCAGTAAACATCAAACATACTGTGAAATTACAGCAGGAAGATTAAAGTTGGGTGAGGTAGATAAGAATTCAATCAAAGGACTTGTATGCATGCATACATGCATACTGGGGGGTTGGGGTATGCCTGGGAAGGAGGGGGGGCAATGGGGAGATATGTATAAAAAATTAATTAAAAAAATAAAATAAAATAAATAATAAAAAAGTTAAATAAAAAAAAGAAAATATTACAATATGTCCCCTTTTCCCCCTCATTTATCCCATCTAGCTAAACACTGTCTTTATTATTATTCAAAGTGTGTGTATACATTTTGTGGGGACACCCTATATATAGATTGAAACAAATATGAATTGTGCTTTTTAAAATCCTATCTAATAAAATAATGATATGTAAATGGACTATCTCCACTACACCCACAAGCCATGCTCACTAGCATATCAGGAGCCAGTATGCAAATTAATCCAATCAAGATGGCTGTGGCCACAGAGCAAGCAGAAGGCTTGGGTTTCCTTGGCAATAGAGGAAGCCAAGCTTTCCACACACCCTGGTCAGGTCTGGACTCCACTCAGGCTACAAAATTTCAATTATAGAAGATAAATAAATCCCAGTAAAAATAGCAGCAGCCACAGAGGTGGAGAGAACAGGAAGCTTGAGTTGCCCCTGGCAATGGAGGAAGCCAAGCTTTCTACACACCCTTGTTGGCATAGGCCTCCACTCAAGGCTACAAAGTTTTGATTATAGAAGATAAATAAATCCCAACATAAATGGCTACAGCCATGGAGCAAGCAGGAGGTTTGGCTCTGCTCAAGGCTATAAAGTTTCAGTTATAGAAGATAAATAAATCCCAGATACTAGGATCTCTGCTTTGGTCACTGGGGGGTATGGTAGGCCTGCAAATCACCACAGGCCCCTCACTCCGGCCACCCCACGCCCCAAGGGAACACCCACCCTGATCTGGGATGCCTTTCAAGGCAAACCAGCTGGCCCCCACCAGGCCTCTATTCTATCTAATAAAAGAGTAATATGCAAATTGACCAACACACAAGATTGCTGCCCCTATGTGGTCAAAGATGGCTGCCCTCATGTAGACACAAGGTGGCCACCACAAGATAGCCAGCAGGGAAGGGCATTTGGCAGGGACCAGGCCTTCAATAGAGGGCAGTTGGGAGTGATAAAGCCTGCAAGGGAGAGCAATCAGGGGTGACCAGGCCAGCAGAGGAGGGAAGTTGGGGGTGACCGGGCTTGCAGGGAAGGGCAGTTGGGGTAAACCCAGGCTTACAGGGGAGAGCAGTTTGGGGGGACCAGGCCTGCAGGGGAGGGCAGTTAGGGGCAAACAGGCTGGCAGGGGAGTGGTTGGAGGGTGATCAGGCTGGTAAGTAGAAGCAGTTAGAGGAAATCAGGAAGGCAGGCAGGTGAGCAGTCGGGAGCCAGCAGTCCTGAATTGTGAGAAGGATGTCCAACTGCCCATTTAGATGAATTTCATGCACCAGTCCTCTAGTAGAAAAGTAACACTTATTTCAAATATGTTTTGAAATTATTGGAATTATTTTTCCATGAAAAGCTTAAAGTAACATAGCACAAAAATAACTTTTTAAAATACAAGAAATAAAGTTAACATAATGGCAAATAAAAGATTGGTAGACTGTAGGACTGGGTAAGGGGTAAAGAAAATTTCTTACTAGCATCAATTTTTTTAAAGAATTTTAGAGTAATAACTTAGGTTTTAAAAATTGAATGAAAAATATTTTGAAAATTGTTTTTTTCAGTGATAGCATTCTTAAAATAGTACTAAATAAGCACTGAAATAATTACAGAATGAAAAATTGACCAACCATTTTAAACATAAGCAGTTTTTCTTAAATCTGTACTGGAGGATATGTTTTTATTGAATTTTTTAGAAAGGAAGGGAAGGAGAGAGAGAGAAAGAAACATCAATCAATTGATTGGTCAATTGCCTCCCATACAATCCTTACCAAGCATTGATATGCAACAAAGATTTGTGCCCTACTGAGAATCAAACCTGAAACCTTTTAGATATAGGATGATGCTCCAAGTAACTGAACCGCCTAGCCAGGAAAAAAAGGCAATTTTTTATAGACAATACAATTCAAACTCCTAAAATGTAAAAATGATACAGGCATCAAGTACTCTTTATTAGAATTATCATTTTAAAATGAACATTACCCAGACTGCAATTGTTCTTACCTATTTGCTGTGTTGAGTTGCTTGATGCACTTAGGTACTCTAAAATGGGGTAAAGAGAGAAATATATGTATATAAGCATTTCAGATACTTAGATAAAAACCACAATTTTTTCACATTCTGAAAGCCATCTTTGTATTGTATTTGCCAATTAAGACACAAATTACAACAGGCAAACAAGTCTCAAAATTTTACTCCATTATGAACTTGTGACCAGATATTCTTGCCTGTTTGTAATACTCCTACTTATAGCCTACTTCCTGTCTTGATATTCAAATCAGAGTATTTCTTCTCCCAGGCTTATATGCATTTAGTCTATCTCTGTGAGAAAAAAAAAGAGTTTAATTATCTACTACAGACTCTTTAGGAAACAGTGCTGGTAAGAAAAAGTTTAGAAGTGCTATATTGATTACATACTGGCATGGAACAAGAAAGGATTTTTTCCTAAATATTGTTGAAATCACATTCAGTGAACAACTATCTATCAACTTGAAATTTAATAAGGCAAACTCTGAATAGGAATTGCTATAAACATATTTTGAGTGGCAAACTACTTGCTAGACATAGAAACACCATAGTAAACAATATCTCTTCTCCCCAAGAGCTTAAGGTCCAGGCAAGGAAGCAGATATTTAAAAATTATAATGTAGACAGAAACAATGCCATCTTGAAGGGGACAGCTGCTGTGATTAGGAGCCCAGCTTCATCACCACCCAGACTGGCCTCAGACACCAATTTGGACCCTACAGACACTCCAGACAAAGACCTTCTACCTTAGATGCAGACCTACAGACACCAGACTCCAGCCTCCCTGGCCATGGGCTCCTGTCGGCCCCAGAGTGAGCTCCCCTCCCACTAGCCTGCTGCTTTGGCCCCAGAGCCCACACATCCAAGTGAATGGGCCCTCCAATGAGTCTCAGAGTGTGTGACTTTCCCACCAAGCCCACCACTTCAGCCATAGGCCCCGTGTGACTCAGTGCCTGGACCCTTTAGTGAGAGCAAAAATGGGGAGACAAAGAAACAAACCTCAAAATCTATGGGACACAGTGAAAGCAGTCCTGAGAGGAAAGTTCATAGCATTACAGGCCTACCTCAAAAAAATAAGAAAAAACCGGTAATAAATTATCTAACTCTACAACTTAAAGAATTAGAAAGAGAGAGACAAGAAAAGCCAAGAATGAGCAGAAGGAAGAAGATAATAAAGATCATAGCAGAAATAAATGACATAGAAGCCAAAAAAAAAATACAAAAGATTAATGACACCAAGAGCTACTTCTTCAAAAAGATAAACAAGATTGATGAACCTCTAGCCAGGCTCCCAAGAAGCAAAGAGAGAGGACCCAAATAAACAAAATAGGAAATGAAAGGGGCAAAATAACAACAGACCCCACAGAAGTACAAAGGATTGTAAAAACAAAACAAAACAAAACAACAAAATACTATGAGCAATTTTATTCCAACAAACTAAACAACCTAGCAGAAATGGATATATTCCTAGAAAAATATAACCTTCCAAAACTTAATCATGAAGAACCAAAAACTCTCAACAGGCCAATAACTCAGAAGGAAATTGAAGCAGTCATCAAAAAAACTTTCAGCAAAAAAGCCTGAGGCCAAACAGCTTCACAGGGCAGTTTTACCAAACATTCAAAGAAAAACTAAAACCTCTCCTCCTCAGACTATTCCAAATTATTCAGGAGAAAGAAGCACTTCCAAGCTCTTGCTATAAAACCAACATTACCCTAATCCCAAACCAGAAAAAGACACTACAAAGAAAGAGAATTACAGGCCAATATTCTTAGTGAACAAAGATGCTAAAACCCTCAACAAAATTCTAGAAAATCATATCCAGCATTACATTAGAAAGATCATACACCATGACGAAGAAGGATTTATTCTGGGGATGTAAGGATGGTGCAATATACACAAATCAATCAATGAAACACATCACTTAAACAAATTGAGAGATAAATACCAAATAGTCATATCCATTGATGCAGAAAAAACATTTGACAAAATTCAACACCTTCTTGATAAAAACTCTCAGCAAAGTGGGAATAGAGGGATCATACTTCAACATAATAAAAGCTTTAAATGACAAACCTACAGCCAACATCATACTCAGCGGGCAAAAACTAAAACCATTTCACCTAAGAACAGAAACGAGACAGGGATGCCCACTTTCACTTCTCCTATTCAACATAGTACTGGAAGTGCTAGGTACAGTGATCAGACAAGAAGAAGAAATAAAAGGCATCCAATTGAAAAAGAAGAAATAAAACTCATTACTTGTAGAAGACATGATACTGTATTTAGAAAACTCTAAAGACTTCATCAAAAAAACTATTAGACATAATAAATGAAATAAGGTGGGGTACTGGGGGGACAAGGACACATATGTAATACTTTAATCAAAAAAGAAAAATAAATATATAAATAAAAATTTTAAAAAAAGATCATTGAGAAGAAAAAGTGTTAAAATGGTACATACCTGGATGGATATATATATATATATATATATATGTGTGTGTGTGTGTGTGTGTGTGTGTGTGTGTGTGTGTATCAGAGGTATTTTTCTTAATTACTTTATAATATAAATGTTTACAAATAAAAAAAATTAAAATACCAACAGCATATTTCACAGACCTAGAACGAACTCGCCAAACATTCATGTTATAAAAAAAGACTCTGAGTAGCTGCAGCATTCCTGAAAAAGAATTAAGTAGGAGGGATTCCAATACCAGATATCATATTATATTACAAAGCCCCTGTTCTCAAAACTGCCTAGTACTGGCATAAGAACAGACATATAGACCAATGGAAGAGAAAAGAGAACCCAGAAATTGACTCAAGCTATTATGCTCAATTAATATTTGACAATGGAGAAAAAAGCATACAATGGAATCAAGACATTCTCTTCAATAAATGGTGTTGGGAAAATTGGACAGATGCATGCAAAAAAAATGAAATTAGACGACCAACTTATACCATACACAAAATTAAACTCAAAATGGATAAAGGGCTTAGCTGTAAGATGGGAAACCATAAAAATATTAGAAGTCATAGGCAGCAAATTATCAAACATATGTCAGCAATATCTTTACTGATTCAGCTCCTAGGGTAATGGAAACTAAGGAGAAAATAAACTAATGGGACTACATCAAAATAATAAGCTTCTGCATAGCGAAAGAAATATCAGCAAAACCACAAGAAATCCCACTGCATGGGAGAGCATATTTGTCAATGTTATTCCAATAAAGGTTTAATCTCCAAAATTTATAGAGAACTCATACAGCTTAACAAAAGGAAGATACATAACCCAATCAAAAATGGGCAAAGGACAGAAATAGACACTTTTCAAAAGAGGACTTACAGAAGGCCAAGAAACATATGAAAACATGCTCAAAGTCACTAATCATCTGAGAGATGCAAATCAAAACAACAATGAGGTACCACCTCACACCTGTCAGAAAAGCTATCATCAACAAATCAACAAACAACAAGTGCTAAAGAGAATGTAGAGAAAAAGGAAACCTCCTTCACTGCTGGTGGGAATGCAAACTGGTGCAGCCACTGTGGAAAACAATATGAAGTTTCTTCAAAAAATTAAAAAATGGAACTCCTATTTGACCCAGTAATCTTGAAGCATCCATCTTATGGATGCTTAATGTCTTAGTTTCCATTGCCCTAAAAACTGCTGTTTGAAATTTTAACCCTGCTATTTTAGCTTCTGTAAATGCTTGCTTGCTTAAATAATAAGGAAAATAAGACTACTCCCATTCCAGAGAGGCCATAAACTATGCTCTAGACAGAGCTGTCAGTGCTGGCACCAGGCTAGGCCTTGAGATATGGTCTCATGGCCCCTTCCAAATATGCAGGCCTTCTTTCTCAGAAGGCCAGGAAGTCAAATTCCAAATTTGGGTGACAAAGGACTAGAAAAAGTATAAATAGAGTAAGTTTCCTCCATGTTGGGGTGGGGGGGCAGAATTTGAAATACACAGTTTTCTCTGGGCCTACACATTATTATAATTAAAATGTAACTCCCTTTCTCTAAGTGTGGCTTGGTTTTTCTCCTGTCTTCTGTAACAATCTCACTTCTAGGAATATATCCCAAGAAATAAGAATTACCAGTTAGAAAGGATATATACACCCTTATGTTCATAGAAGCACAATTTATAATAGCTAAGATTTGGAAACAGCCTAAGTGCCCCTCCGCAAATGAGTAGATTAAAAAACAGTGGTACATTCTAGAAGAACAAATTATTTTTTAAAAATCTTTATTGTTGAAGGTATTACATATATCTTCCTTTTTCCCCCATTAACCTCTTCCAGCCTACTTCAGTCATCTCCTCCCCTCACCACCCCATTGTCTGTGTCCACATATATGCATACAAGTTCATTGGTTAATCTCTCCCACCCACCCTTTCCTGCCTTCCCTCTGAAGTACAACAGTCTATTCAAGCTTCTATGTCTCTGGGGAGGAACAAATTCTTAAGGGTGTGATTTCTCAGGTGGTTCTAGATTTTCTGGAATTGGTTCTCTAATCTGGTTAGACTTAAAGGCACTATGGCTCTATTTCTAGTGGTAGAGAGAATAGTGATAGTTCATGGTATGATGCAGCATTAGTGATATACAAAATACCACTATTGGCTACTCCTAACCAAATACTTATAAAAGGTCTAGATGACCATGTATTTGATACTTTAGAACATTCTAGTATAATGACTTTAGCTGGTTTCTCTTAATTGCACTGGAGGAAGTGGGGTGGGGGAAGCAGGTGGGATAAGTAGATGAAATCATAGCATCAGATTCCCAGCTCAAGCTCTGTATAAATGACCAGAAAATTTCAATGTCTGCCCTGAAAGAAATATCTCCTATAGCAGCAAGGCTGAGATTTCTAAAAAATAAGATAAACCTTATTCTGTGAATGGTTGAATTAAAAAACACAAATTCTCAAACTTGCAGACTACTTTCTGTTAAGAGGTATAAATGGGATCCTGAAAATTGGAATGGGGAAATATGAACAGATACCAGTGAAGTTGGAGACATCAAATCCCTAAATTCTGCTGAGTCTTTTTTGCCCAAAGTAGCAGCCTTTGTAACCTGTCTGAAGAGTTGTTAACCCTTCTTTGGCCTCAGGAAATACAAATGACCTTCCTTGAGGTATTTGCCTTGAAAGACATTGCTGTTCTATTCAAGGCCTTCCCCACTCACTCCTTTCAACTGTAGACCTATAACCAGACTCAAGTGCCAGCCAGGGTCCAAAAGGAAGTACAAAGTGTATCCCACAAGAAAGTGTACTACACACTATATAATTTTCCAATTTATACACTTATACATCTAAGAATAAGTGTGGGATTTGATATTAAAGATGTGGGATAATGATGAAAAAAACATAAAATTAGGCTAAATGTATTTATATGGTCTATTAAGCAGAGATTCTATATTGAATGCAGTAGCTTGAGGGATAAGAAGAGACTGAAATAGTTTATTCATTTGATGGGTTAAAATATGGACCAAATGGTGGCCTATACTAAGTGAAAATTAATACCTGAACTGCCTTGGTAAACTGTAGAGAGAGGTATCTAAAGATTAATGAATATTGAAATATTAAATTAGATTTATCATGTATGACCAGCTTATTCACCCTGGTGACCTTTCACCATGACTATGAGAAATGTTTCTGAAGAAAACCTCAACATTATTTAAGAGGTATGTGGTTGCTCTTCTCAGAACATCAGAAATCATAGTGAGAACTGCTGTCATTGACTGGGATCCTTAGGTGCAACTTATTTGAATCTCCAGTGAATTTTACAAGTGAAAAAAGGCAATCCTGAAAGGTTACATATACTATGATTCCATTTATATAATAACATTCTTAAAATGATGAAATTATAGTAATGGAGAATAGATTAGTGGTTGTAGGGGCTAGTAGTAGGGGTGAGATGAAAGTATGTGGTAATAAATGTCTTCTGTATCTTTTCCTGTGGTGATAAATAACAAACATGTAAATTAATAAAATTGCATAGAACCAAATACACATCCTCAATGAGTCTGTTAAACAAAACTTCTTAGAGGAAGATGTCATAAATGTATTGCCATACTTGTGTTCATAAGTGGATGCAGTTAAAAATCTTGCCTGCAAAGATTGTGGTGGCAAGACCTGCTGAGGTGCTTCATGGGTAGCCTAGTAAAGGTATATTGTATTCCTTTGAAAATAAAGACAGCTGCAGCCAGAGCGGCTGCCGAAGCGGTCACTTAATAAACATAGATGGAGTGGCTAATTTTAATATCAGATGGGAGATGGGAGCTTTAATGGAGGTTTGACAATAGCATTAAGGTTGCAAATAATACACGAGGAGGCACCATTCATTCTTTCTAAGTTTGAGAATAGACAAGCTGTCAAATGGAGAAGCAGTGGGGATAATCACGAGTCACCCATTTATGAATTTGATCTTACGTGTCTCAAACTTTGAAGGACCTTTTTAAACTTACATTGGGACATATTTACTATTTTCACTGAGGGTGTGTGGGGTCCAATTTTGTGAAGGCAATTTGTAGGTGCCAAAGACTTAATTTAATTATAATTAATTATTTATTGATTCAGATTGTTTATGTCCACTATCTTAGTCTGTTCGGGCTGTTATAACAAAATACTACAGATGAGGTGACTTATAAACAAAAGAACTTTATTTCTAATGTTTTGAAAGCTAAGAAATCCAAGATCAAGTCACCAGCATATTTGGTGCCTGGTGAGGGTCTGCTTTCTAGTTCACAGACAGAGCCTTTTCATTGTGTTCTCACATGACACAATGAAAGGAAGGGACAAGCTAGCTCTCTGGGGTCTTTTTTATAAGGGCCTTAATCTTATCCATGAGGACTCTACCCTCATCACCAAATCACCTCCCAAATGTTCCACTTCCAAATCCTATCACACTGGGGAAATAGGTTTCAGTATATTAATTGGGGAGGTACAAGTATTCAGTCTATAGCCAACCAAAAGGTTGGACCCTAGAGAATGTGGCTCAAGTAGCTTATCATTCCCATAAGGTAACCTCCGCCTGATTAGAATCTAGCCCATGGAGTTTGATGGCAGGACACCACACAATGACTCTCTAATAGATGAAAGGCAGAACTCTCTATAAATCATGACTCCAAGAGAGAAGGTTGCACTGGGAACCGGATAACAGCAAGTTGGAACTATAGGGGGACAGTTTATATAGGGCAAGTGAAATGGGGTTTGCTAGGTTTGGCAGATTCTTTGCATTGGCAAATTTGAAAATTTTCATAGGTTCCAGGGCAAAGGGGCTGATACTAGTTGTCTGGGGCAATTAGGGCCTACAGTGTGAAAGTCCAAATAAGGAAGTGCTTGGGGTGTGGACGTAATCAGGGGTTCAAGAATAGGAACTGACTGGCCTCTAGCCAGGGCCTCAAAACTAATTTTTTTTAATTAAAAAAATTAAAAACAAACAACAACAAAAAAAAAAAAAACTGTATCACACATCCTTCAAGAAAGAGCCAACCCTGCTGACACTGTGATCTTGGAAATCTAGCCTCCAGCACTATGAGACACTAATTTTTGTTGTTTCAGCCATTTAGTTTGTGCTACTTCATTAAAACAGTCTTAGAAAATGAACACACTTCCAAACGAGTAGTGCCACTTTTCATTCCTACCATTGCAGAAGACCAGTTACAATACATCCTAACTATATCCCCCATGACAGTTTGCCACATCTCACACCTCAACTCTGATTAGCCACATTTTAAGTGGTCAACAACTGTTGTGACAAAGGACTAACATTTTGGACACCACTATTCCAGAGAATTATTAGTTGGGTTTTTTTGTTGTTGTTTATTTGTTTTTAAATATATTTGTATTGATTTCAGAGGGGAAGGGAGAGGAAGTGAGAGATAGAAACATCAAAGATGAGAGGAATCATTGTCCAGCTGCCTTCTCTAAGTCCCACAATGGGTATCAATCCCAAAACCTGGTCATGTGCCTCAACTGGGACTTGAATGTGTCCTCCTGGTTCATAGTTCTACACTCAACCACTGAGCAATGCTGGCTGGGCCAGAGCATCATTTGTTTTTATGGTCAGTATGATATTCTAAAATTTTTGATAAAATTATTTTTAAAAGAAATAAAATATGTTTAGTCCTTTCTCAGACCTGGAGAAAGTTGCCAAAAGGAATTCTATTTTTGGCAATAGTTTTCAACATATATGGTAGAGATACAACCTATAATGTGGCAATTAAAATATACATAAATTTGTAATTCTGCTGAAATTATTTACTTCACTAATGGCCTGGTGCACAAAATTCATGCATGGGCGGTGGGGGTGTCCCTCAGCCCGGCCTGCATCCTCTCCAATCTGGAACTTCTGTGGGGTTGGGCCTAAACTGGCAGTTGGACAACCCCCTTGCAATCCTGGACTTCTGGCTCTTAACCACTCACCTGCCTGCCTGCTTGATTGCCCCTAACCAATCTGCCTGCTGGCTTGCTTGTCCCCAACTGCACCTCCCTGCCAACCTGCTCACCCCTAACTGGTCCCCTCTGCTGGCCTGCTTGCTCCCAACTGCTCCCCCTTCCACCAGCCTGATCACTCCCAACTGCCCTCCCCTCCTGGCCTAATCACCCCTAACTGCCTCTGCCTCAGCCCTGACACCAGGGCTTTGTCCAGAAGGACATCTGGAAGGTCTCATGGTCTAATTAGCATATTACCCTTTTATTAATATAGATAGGATGTGACATACTACCATAATTATAACATATCTACCGGTATTACTCTATGAGGATATGCACTTCATGCAATAGGAAGGCATCTAATACATTACATTGTATATGTTGTAAGTAGTAGGAAATACTGTATTCATAGCAATAATATACACCCTGTGACTTCCCTTCCTGATTTGAGAATGGTTCCCCAATTCTTTGAATGTTTCCTGGCCCCTGATGTTTTTTTTTTTGTCATTCAGTGTAACTTTATTTACTGTTTATTGCACATATTTTTAGAACTTTAATTTCTAACCACCAAAGATTCAAAGGACTATTTTTTCCATGAAGTTTAATATTAACATTAGTGAATTCATGTGTTTTTATTGTAAATATCTGAATTATTCACATTGTCATAGATCCTGAACTCATAAGCTTGGACCATGCACAGCCTGGCAGCAAGCCAGGAAGCCACTGTGCAAGCAAACAGATACTCTGCATAAGGAGAAAAGTCATAGCACAACATTTAATGTCCAACCTGAGTCACCTCAGAATGTTATATATATATATTGGCTTCTTAATTCATAAAGTATCGGGAACTCAACTGCTTGGTTGGCGACGGGGTTGACCTGGTTTCAGGAGGATTATTCTTGAAATAATTAAAAAAAGAGGGGCTCAATCTTTCTGCTGGTTGCTTGCTCCTCCCCAGCACCGTCATCTTTCTTCTCATCCTCAGCTTCTTAGACATCTTCTCCTTCACCTTCACTCCTTCTTTCTCCTTTGCATCCTCAAATTCTTCCTTGGTACCTTCTCCTCCTCCTCTCCTTCCTCTTCCTCAGCCACTTCCTTCTCCTTCTCCTCCTCTTCAGCTTCTCCTTCAGAGGGGGGTTCATCCTTAGCTTCCTCAGTTTTGTTTTGTTTTGTTTTGTTTTTTTAATATATTTTATTGATTTTTTACAGAGAGGAAGGAAGAGGGATAGAGAGTTAGAAACATCGATGAGAGAGAGACATCGATCAGCCACCGGCCCGGAATCAAGGTACATACATGCCCCTGCCCAGAATCAAACCTGGGACCTTTCAGTCCACAGGCCGACGCTCTATCCACTGAGCCAAACCGGTTTTGGCAGCTTCCTCAGTTTTTGCAGCCTCATTGGTCTCCTCCATCTCGATATGCTCCTCCATCTCGATCTGCTCCTCCTGGAGTGGCTGGTGTATTAAGAAGAGAAGGTGCCAGCGGACATCAAGTAGAAGCTGGTCTGTAAACCACCCTAGGCAGATCAACCAAAGACCTGGAAACTCTGGGAGTAGCCACTGGCTATGCTTCCCACACTGGTGAAGCTGAGCTGGGACTCCTCACCTTCCAAGAGTTTCCTGTAAGCTGCAATGTCAATGTCCAATGCCATCTTCATATTGAGGAGGTCCTGGTATTCTTTTAAGTATCATGCCATTTCACTCTGTAGTTCTCAACTCATTTTCTAACTTGTTGATTGTGTTCAGCATAGCACTAACGTTGGCATTCTGCTTATCCTCCAGCTCTTGCAGATGCTTTACCAGCGCTTTGTTCATGCCCCAGCTTGCTTCGATCTCCAGGGTCTTGGCCTTGAACAGGCGGCAGCGCTCAGACACCTCGTTCTTGGCGGCGCACACCATGTAGGTGTTCTTGGCAGCACTCTCGGTCAGCATGGTGAAGCGGCTCTTTTACTATTCTTCAGCATTCTGCATGTTCTTAGCAGCCAGCCTCTCGTACTGAGTGTAGATGTCCTTGAGCACGGAGGAGAGTTCAGACTTGGAGAAGAGATCCATCTCCATGAAGATCTGAGCATAATGGATCTGTGCCTGCAGCTCCACAATCTTCTCCTTATGCACCTTCTTCAGAAAGGTGATTTTATCCATCAGTCAGTTGATGCACTTTTCGAGCTCAGCACCTGCGAGAGCTGCCTCCTCTGCACTTTTGCACACCTCCATCAGCCAGCCCTCAGTGTCTTCATGGTTAAGCACCTCTTCCCGGTAGCACACCTGCAGGTTGCTCCCAGTCCCTTCTGAGCCTAGTGCCTCCTAACTTCCCACTGCCCTCTCCTCGCCAGGGATGGGGAGTGGTGGGGCAGGGCACAGGCATCCTATTTTCATTAAAATGTTCAACCCAGGCCTGCTCCACCGGTGTCCTCAGGCGGCCCTGGGGGCAGACAGTGATCCCAGAGACACTGGCCACCCCTGCCTGCTGGATTCCAAATTGCAGCCTGGACCCCACAGATGGTGTCTGGCACTGCCTGCCCTGCCTGCATATGCAAATTTATCTGCCATTTTTGTTGGGTTACTTTACATATCACTCCTGATTGGCTGTGGACATAGCATAGGTATGGTCAATCAGCATCTTTCTCTTTTATTAGTTAGATTTTCCTATAGGATTTAAATGAGTTTCTACAAGACTTTAGTGATAACATAGCGAAAAAATAAAATAAAATAAATTTATGCATGAAATCGAGCCTCGCTCCAGCCTGCTTCCTCTCACAGCCCAAGACCCCTTGCTCCTTACCACTGCCTGCTTGCTGCTCCTTACCTCTCAGCTCACTGCTCTTTAATGTTGCTGCAAAGACTAGAGAGGCTCCTGCTACTGCAGCTGCTATCGCCGGCCATGAGCCCAGCTTCTAGCAGAGCAGCACTCCCCTGTGGGAGGGAGCACACTGACCACCAAGGGACAGCTCATGGATTGAGCATTTGCCCCCTGGTGGTCAGTGCCCATCATAGCAACCAGTCGTTCTGCCTGTCATTTTGCAGTTTGGTCCATTTGCACATTAGGCTTTTATTATATAGGATTTGTATGAACTCTTTATATGTTAAAGATATTGAGCATTTATTGAATATTTGCTGCAAATACATTTTTCCCAGTTTGACTTTTAAAATCTAGGTTCATTAGCGATTTCTCCTGTAGCCACATGGAATTCCTTCAGCTGTCCTTTTTCTTCCTCATTAGAATTTTGTTATTTTTATTACTATAATTTCTTTTTTTAAGAGTCTCTTATTCTTGTAGAGTTATGTTTTATTTTAGAGTTTGCAGCCATGAGACCACAATAGTTTCACTTCTAACTTTATTTTTTTAAATATGTTTTCATTTATTTGAGAGAGAGGGAGGGAAAAAGAGGGAAAGAGAGAAACATTGAGCCCACAATCGAGACATGTGCCCTGACCTGGAACCTAACCAGTAACCTATTGGTATACAGGACAGACATCCAGGCTCAGGCCTCAGGCTTCTTACTCTTTATTGTTAATGCTTATAGGAGTCAAAAGTTTCTTCACAAGTGGTTTATTATGCTAATGAGCTCATAGTTTCTGAAAGAGGCTGAAGATTCTCATTCAGGGTTTTCACAGGACAGTGGCACCTTGCAGAATCCCTACTCCTAGGAGACTCACTTTTCAACAGCAATAACAGAACAACTGACACTTAACGGCCACTTAAAACAGCCCCAGCACTTTTCTAAGTGCTTCACTGGTGACATGGTTTGATAAACAACCCCAGGAGGCCCGCACTATTTTTCCCAGCTTCAGATGAGAAAACAAAGGCGCCGAGAGATTAAGTGATTTGCCCGAGTGCAGGGGAGAGCTGAGAGGCACACAGAGTGGGGGCTGCTGGGGAACAGATGTGCACCCAGATAACGCAGGGATTCCCGGCATGAGTGACAACTGAGGCAGGACAGGTCAGTGTCAGGAAGAGGGGGAAGGCAGTGAGAATTGCCCCGGAGACCTAGGGAGCACATGCTGGGACCCGGCTGGGCTCCTGACCCTCAGGGGTTGCATATTGCAGAGGCGTCTTGCCCAGGAATCCGGATCCGGAATCCGAGTTCTCCCAGTGCCCCAGAACAGAGAGCAGGCAACTTCCACACCTGCCTACATTGCCAGTTAAGCACTGGGGTTGTAAACCCAGGGAGGGCAGGGGGCAGATTATTACAGTGCCAACAGTGAGGCTTAGTACCTGTCAAGCACAGGGCTGAGAGCCTTACGTGCATAATCTCAGGCACACCCTGTAACATTCCAATGAGGCTGGTACTATTGCCATACCCGTTTTACAGATGAAGGAACCAAAGTTCAGAGAGGTTACACAGCTCTAACTGGCAGAGTCTGTGTGACTCCAAAGTCTGTATATCGTCACCACGTCTGATTACTACCCCTGACCCTTGGGTGGGTGGTATTGCTAAGTCCAGCTTTTCTCTCCCCATTGCTCTGGGACGTCTGATGGTCAGCAAGACTGAGCAGAAGAGGAGAGATGGGGATCCAGCGACCCAAAAGGGGACCTTGCTATTATTTCTCTAGGGCCCGGCAATAAATCAATATGGAAAAAGATTTGCCATTTCCAGACTGTTCTATTGTATCTTCTTCCCACTAATGGAAACTGGTAAGCCATGGGTGATGGGAGGCTGCAGGAGGAGGGATGGGACCCAGAGGCCAGACCCTCCGTGGGTTGTCATCTGTGTATGGAACAACCGGTGGGGCAGGAGCCTTGGCCTGGTGCCACCCGTGTCCCCCGCCACCCACCAGGGGTTCCCCATTCTGCCAGTTGGAGCCTGCTGGCCGGAGGGAAGGGACCAAGAGGTGGTCAGTGCACCTGATAGTGCCCAGTCGAGTGGTCGTTCTGGGGGGGTCCACCATTGCATATTACCCTTTTATTATATAGGATCATTTATAAGTTTCCCTTAAGATTCTATTTTTTTTCTCTCTTACATCTACAAGTAACTAAAGTGCATTTATCAAAACAGAAATCATTTGACTAAATTAAACAGCAATTGTCTTAGTCTGCTGGAACTACATGACTTAACAACTAAAATGTATTTTTCACATCTCTGGGGATGTAAGTCCAAGATCAAGGTCCTCCCAGCAGGGTTCTGGTGAGGTCTCTCTTCCTGGTTGGCAGACACCTGCCTTCTGTATCTCAGATATCTTGCTCCTGTGTGTGTGCTAGGGGTGAGAGATATCTCTGATGTCTCTTCCTCTTTCAATAAGATCAAGAGTTTCATCAGACTGGGATCCCACTCATATGACCTCATTTTATCTTAATTATCCCATTAAAGACCTATCCCCTAACCCCATCACATTAAGGATTAGGGCTTGAACATATTTGAGTCTTGCCTCTAGAGGTAGTCTCTTATAGACAGTGTATAGTTGGATCATGTGGGCGTTTTTCCTAATTCTGCTAATCCCTGCCTTTTTATTCATTTATATTTAATGTAATTACTGATAAAGAAGAACTTACTTCTTCCATTTTGGTATATGTTTTCTCTATGTCTTAAACATTTTTTGTTCCTCGTTTCCTCATAACTGCCATATTTTATTAAATTGTATTTTTCTAATATAATTTTGAATTATTTCTCATTTTATTTTTGTATGTTTTAAGTTATTTTTGTGGTTATCCTGAAGATTATAATTAAATCTTAAATTTATAATTATCTAGTTTGAACTAATACCAAGTTAGCTTCAATAGCAAACAAAACCTCTGCTCCCATAAAGCTTTATCCCTTCCACTTTATGTCACTGCTATCACAAATTATGGCTTTATACATGTGTGCCCATTAGCATAGATGTGTAATTATTTTATGCATTTGTCTCTTAAATCATATAGGGAAAAAAGTTGCAGAATAAACATATAATCCGTGTTTTTATATTAACCTATATAGTTGCCCTTCCTGGTGTTATTTTTTTTCCAATATATTTTATTGATTTTTTACAGAGAGGAAGGGAAAGGGATAGAGTGTTAAAAACATCAATGAGAGAGAAACATCGATTAGCTGCCTCCTGCATGCCCCCACTGGGGATATGTCCGAAACCAAGGTATCAAACCTGGGACCTTTCAGTCTGCAGGCCGACGCTCTATCTACTGAGCCAAACCGGTTTTGGCCTTCCTGGTGTTCTTTATTTCATTAGATGGCTATAAGTGACCATCCAGTGTTCTCTTATTTCAGTCTGATGGATTCATTTAACAATTCCTGTACAGTAGATCTCCAGGGAATAAACTCCTTCACCTTTGGTTTAACTGGAAATGTCAGGATTTCTTCTTTATTTTTGAAAGACAGTTTTGGCCTATATAGTATTTGGTTTAGCTGTTTTTTTTTCTTTCAGGACTTTAAATATGTCATCCTGCTGCCTACTGGCCTCCATAGTTTCTAATGAATAGTTTGCTGTTGAGTTTTTTGAAGTTAAGATGATGCTAACCTTGTATGTGATTAATCATTTCTCTCTTGCTAATGTCAAGATTCTCTTTGATTTTGACTTTTGTTTAATTATAATAAATCACAGTGTGGATCTCTGAGTTTTTCCACTTGGAATTTATTGAGCTTCTTGGATGTGAGGATTTGAGAAGCTTTTGACCATTATTTTCTCAAATATTTTTTCTATCCTCTCCTCTCCATTTTTTTTTTCTCTCTCTCTCTTCTCCTTTTTGGACACACATTATGCATCTGTTGGTACACATGATGATGTGCCACAGGCCTCTTAGATGTGTTTTTTTATTTTCCTTCATTCTTTTTTCTTTCTGTTCCTCCAAGTGAATAATCTCAATTAACCTATCTTAAAATCTGTTCGTTTATTCTACATGTTCATATCTACTGTTAAGCCTCTCTAGTGAATTTTTCATTTCAGTTATTGCATTTTACAGCTCCTAAATTTCTATTTGATTCCTTTTCATAATTTTATTTTTTTATTGATATTCTCTGGTGAGATATATTTTCTGGTTTCCCAAAATTCTTTGTGCATAGTTTTCTTTAGATTTTGGAGCATATTTAAAATAGTTTATTTAAAGCCTTTTGATAGTTAAAAAATAGTGGGCTACTGTCCTTTAGCCACTACCCAGCTGAAGATTGTAAGATTAAATGTCATACCACTCACTCTCTTACTGAAATTTAGCAGCTTCTTACTTTGATAAGTATTTCCCTGGTCATTATAACTTTTTAATTAGATTCCAGAATTATTAAAAATTCAATTCTGACTGTTTTAATTAACTCAATTGTTGCTTTAGGTGGAGGAGAGTTTTGGAGCTTCCTAAATTTGTGGTGATATCACTCAATATATTTGTTTTTTAGATAGTCTCAGACCACTTTTATGCCACAGCTTCTAACTTTATTCTCCTTAAAGGTTAGACATTTTTTTATTTGCACTGGAGGTAACCTGTTTCCTATATGCCCAAATCTGCTCATTTTCAAAGTTATTTTGGGGCATTTTGCAGCCTTTCATCAAACATGTCTTTAGTTGCTTCTGCTTGGACACATCTGGTGCTCCAGGTTCTCCCTTACCCTCCACAGTCAGCTTTTCTCACTTTGCCTTCCCCAACCCCAGTTCTCAAAGCACCCTTTCTCATCTTTCTCCTCCACACTTCTCTAAAGTGCATATTTAATACTGAAATTATTACCCACATCCTGTTCAGGATGATTGTTATCTAAGATATTTCCACCACTAATACTAAGCATTGTATTTAGTGACATTAACCATACAGGTGCAAATATAACATATATACACAGACTAATTAGGTTCTCACAGTGTGGTGAACTGTGGTCATCATAAACATCATGGCTTAAAATAAACTGATAGTTGCATATGTCTCATCTGAGCCACAGGCAAGTTTGCTAGTTACTTTGGATGTAACAGGTTCTATATCTGTTCTGACATTTTAGCACTATATTATTTAATTGGTAATCTCAAAATGGTTTTGATTATGAGTGAGAAGTTGTTTTGCTTTGTCCCTGAGAGAGTTTTTTAATCATTTTTTCTCACTTAGAATGAAAACTAGCCCTGTTCATAATTGCATGATTACATTGTCAGAAAATAGATTCTGCCTTATATTCAATGAGAAGCTCAACATACAGAGAGACATATTCTGAACTGGAGTGAATTATAATGGGTTTTATTTCATATTACCTCCAGATCTGTACCAAAGAAGACAGAAGAGAATTTAAAAACAAATACAAGCTCTCGTTTGTTAAATCCTTCCTCTTCAGCCTCGTATTTCTCCAATGATAAAACAACAAAAACACCAGATAGTGATGTCTCACCAAACAAGATACAAATGTAAATGAGAAGTTGTGATTGGTGATGAACAAATTCATTTAAAGACAGGATTAAGACTAAACCCTTGAGAAAATTATGGCTAAAAAATAGAATGCAAATATTTAAAACTTTCAAAATGTAAAAATAATACATTACTAACAAATCAGAAAGTAGGAGGATGGTAACAAATCAGAAAGTAAGAGAGTGGTAGAGAATACCTTCAGAAATTAGTGTTTTGTCGGGCAAAAACATTTTTTTCAATATGTAGGGGCAACGGTCTGGACTCACTGGTATAGACATGGATGCAGATTTGCTTTCTCTACTTGGCATACAGTGGTTTTACTCTGTTTCGTTGTGCCCCTAACCACTTCTGCCTGCCAGTCTATTGAACACTGCATAGTTTTGACCCCATTACGGTAAACCAGAAAATACTACTTCTGAAAAGGAGCTCATGCTTTTAAATATGTTTTGTTTTTTAGAGCAGTTTAAAGTTCACAACAAAATTAAGCAGAAAGAGCAAAGACTTCTTATATATTCCCTGCCTCCACACATACATTGCTTTCCCCAGTTATCAACATCTCCACTAGAGCAGTACATATATTACAATAAATAAGCGGATAATGGCACATTATTATCACTCAGATGCCATAGTATACATTAATATTCAATCTTGGTGTTATACATGGTAGAGGCATTTTTACCTCAAAAGTCACAGCTTTTGTTTCTCTAGTTTAAAATCAAGTAAAAAATAGTATTTTTCACTGAAAATAACATTTCTGTCTTTCCTTATTTTGACATATATTCATAGGAAAATGTATGGCAAATATTAGTGTTTCTGAGTAGTGGCATTTTAATCAATTATGACTTTATCGCTGAAACATAATAAGCATGTTTCATTTCACCAAAATAAAATGTCATTATTTAAAAGTTTTAAAAACAAAAAAGAAAATATATACATAAGAGACCACTCATAAATTGTCTCACTTTAAAGTGAGTCTTAACCACCAAGGCTTGGTGAAAAAAGTGATTAAACAAACAAACAAAAAGAAAACTTCACCCTAGCTGGTTTGGCTCAGCAGATAGAGTGTTGGCCTGGGACTAAAGGGTCCCAGGTTTGATTCCAGTCAAGGGCATATGCTGAGTTTGCAGGCTCCTTCCCCAGGAGGGGGCATGCAGGAGATAGCCATTTCGTCATTAATTCTACCTCTCTCTCCCTTTCCCTTCCTCTCTGAAATCAATAAAAATATTTTTTTTAAAAAGAAAACCTCATACACACAGACAACAGTGTGGTGATAACCTGAGGGGAAGGGAGGTGGGTAGAGATAGGACAGGATAAAGAGAAGATAATTGGTGATAGAAGGAGACTTGACTTGGGGTGGTGAACACACAATACAATATACAGATGATGTATTATAGAATTGTACACCTGAAACCTATATAATTTATTAACCAATGTCACTCCAATAAATTCAACTAAGAATAAAATGAACCTTTAAATAACTCTAAAAAATGATCTATATTTACAACCAATTCAGATAAACCAAATGATACAATTTATGAATTTAAATTAGTTTTTCATATTTCATAACATTTAATAATTTGATATAACTTTCTAAAGGGATGTTTCCCAAACTTAAAATTAATTCAATCTTAAGTGGTCCTAATATATATTTCATTAGAGGCCTGGTACATAAAATTCATGCATGGGGGCAGGGGAGAAGGGTCCCTCAGCCTGGCCTGCACCCTCTCCATTTAAGGACCCCTTGGGGGATGTCTGACTGCTGATTTAGGCCCCATCCCTAAATCAGAAGTCTGACATCCTCCTCACAATTTAGGACCGCTGGCTCCTAACTGCTTGCCTGCCTGCCAGCCTGATCACTGCCTAACCGCTCCTCTGCCAACCTGATGGCCTCCAACTACCCTCCTCTGCTGACCTGATGGCCCCTAACTGGCCTCCCCTGCCAGCTTGATGGCCTCCAACTGCCTTCCCTGCCAGCCTGATAGTCCCTAAATGCCTCTGCCTCAGCCTCCACCACTGTAGCTTTGTCCAGAAGGAAGTCAAATGTCCAGAAGATGTCCAGTCACCCGGTCTAATTTGCATATTACCACATTTATTAGTATAGACTAGAGGCCTGGTGCACAAAATTCATGCACAGGGGGTAGGAAGGTGTCCCTCAGCTCAGCCTGCACCCTCTCCAATCTGGAACCACTCGAGGGATGTTCTACTGCCCATTTAGGCCCGATTTCAATAGGATTGGGCCTAAATGGGCAGTCAGATATCCCTCTCATAATCCAGGACTGCTAGCTCCCAACTGCTCACCTGCTTGCCTTCCTGATTGCCCCTAACCACTTCTGCCTGCCAACCTGATCACCCCCTAACCACTCCCATGCCAACCAGATTGATGCCTAACTGTTCCCCTGCCAGCCTGATTGCCCACAACTGCCCTCCCTTGCAGACCTGGTTCCTCCCAAATGCCCTTCCCTGCTGGTCATCTTGTGGTGGCCATCTTGTGTCCACATGGGGGCAGTCATCTTGCGTGTTGGGGTGATGGTCAATTTACATATTACTATTTTATTAGATAAGATAGAGGCCTGGTGCACAGGTGGTGGCCAGCTCGTTTGCCCTGAATGGTGTCCCAGATAAGGGTGGAGGTTTTCTTGGGGCATGGGGAAGCCTGGGAAAGGGGCTTATGGTGTTTTGCAGGCCAACTACACACCCCCAGAGACCCAATCAGAGGCCCTAGGATCTGGGATTTATTTATCTTCTATAATTAAAACTTTGTAGCCTTGAGTAGAGCCAAGCCTCCTGCTCACTTCATGGCTGTAGCCATTTTTGTTGGGATTTATTTATCTCCTATAATTGAAACTTTGTAGCCTTAAGCAGAGGCCAAGGCAGGTGAGGGCAGATGGAAAGCTTTACTCCATTGCGGGGGAAACCCAAGCCCATTGCTCTCTCCATGGCCACAGCCATCTTGGTTGAGTTAATTTGCATACTCGCTCCAGATTGGCTAGCAGGTGTGGCTTGTGGGTATAGTGGAAATATGGTCAATTTGCATATTACTCTTTTATTAGATAGGATGGTTACTGAGCAGTGCATTCTGGGGAACATTGAGAAGCAGCCCTATGACTCAGAGACCAGGAATTTGACAGAAAGCTGGGAGGTCCAGTCTCACTCAGCAGAGAACGGGCCTCATGGGTGAGGCCTGGACTGTGTTTAGGTCCAAGGAGCCTCCCTCCTCCAGGCACCACTTGCTCAGTGGCTCCCGCACACACCCCAACCTGGGTTCAAACCCGCAACCTTCCAATGTACAGGATGAAACTCTAACCAATGGAGCCACCCAGCCATGATAGTTATTCTTAGTTTTTCTTTTCTTTTCTTTTACTTTTTTATTTTATTTTTTACTCTTTGTATTATATCTTTATTGTTGAAAGGCTTACATAGACTCCTTTTTCCCCATGAACCTTTTCCAGCCTACCCACTCCCCCAACCCCCACTCAGGCCCTCACCACCCCATTGTCTATGTCCAGGGGTGATGCATATATGCACACAGGCCATTGGTTGATCTCTTACCACCCACCCTCCCCCCCCCCCACCTTTCCTCTGAGGCTCCACAGTCTTTTCATGCATTCTGTGTCTCTGGGTCTATTTTTGTTCATCAGTGTATTTGGCTCATTAGATGTTAAAAGTGCTCTGGTTGTAATCACTTGGGTTTTCTAAAGATTCAGTTATATCATATACAAATCTTTTTTCTTTTCCCTAAAACCGGTTTGGCTCAGTGGATAGAGCGTTGGCCTGCAGACTGAAACGTCCCAGGTTCGATTCCAGTCAAAGGCATGTACCTCGGTTGTGGGCACATCCCCAGTAGGGAGTGTGCAGGAGGCAGCTGATCGATGTCTCTCTCTCATCGATGTTTCTAACTTTCTATCCCTCTCCCTTCCTCTCTGTAAAAAATCAATAAAATATATTTTTTAAAAAATCTTTTTTCTTTTTCCAAATGTACTTGTGGACACATTGGGAATATAGATACCAGAAATACAAGTCTGTGAATAAGATGAGAATAGGATGCTTTTTCTTTTGTGATGTTGTGTACACGATCCTGTGCTTCTGCCGTGTTGAGAACACAGAGTACTGTGGCTGCATAGCAACTCTTCCACATAGAGCCAGAGCCTCCCTCTCCATCAGCCACAGCTCCCAGGACAGACCCATGCATCTCTCAGCAGAAGTGGGGGCACTTGGCTATCTCCCACAGGCTTGCCTCCTGTCATCACCCAGTGGGGCCCACCTTCTGCATATCACCCTCCTGTTCCTACTCCCAGGCCTTTCCATGCACTTCCTCTCACCCAGCCCCCTTCTTCCTCCTGACATGTCCCAAGACCCAAGTGCTGTTTCTGCAAGGTCTGTGACACTCCCTACCAAAGTGTTTCATCTTATGCTTCCATGGCATCCAGTGTTTCTTCTGCCTCATTAACTTGACTTAAATCTGAATGGAAATGGCTCCATCTTCTATTCCATTTGTGTCCTTTCCACCCCTAAGTTAATGTTGTGTCCTTAGTATGTGGCTATGAGATATCTCTGTGACTGAGCTAGGAAACCTTTCACGTTTCTCTTTTCTTTTCCCTCAATTCAGGATAACTGAACTCTGTGGTTTGTGTGGGGCCAAAGGCCCTGGGAATACAATGCTGAACCCTCTGAGCTCATTTTATTCTTTATTGTATTATTTGATTCCTGGAGTTGAATTAAACAGGAAAACAGAAGAAAATATACCCTTAGATATACAATCTGAGTTATTACCTGGAGATTTCTGTGAGAGTTGACACTGGCGTATGAGATACATGTGTTTATTGGCCAGTTTCCTCAACTATGGAACGAAGATTGAACCTGCTCCTCGGATCCTTTGAAGGTTGGATATGATGCATCCAGAGGGATTAACTGGGAGAGTAAGATTGGAAGTCAACTGACACTTGTTTCCTTTACCCGGATAGAGTTAGAAAAACACAACTCTTTTTATCATAACACCAGGAATGGCTATGTCTTTGGGAGGAGGTGCAGGGAACCAGGGCTTCCCCCTTGCTCCTGCCCCGCCCTCCCTCCCTCCATCCCTGCACTGGCCCAGCCACCATCGCAGAACCACTCAACTCAGGCTTTGGCCCCACCCATCGTGCAGGGAAGAGCATGTGCAGTTTCTTGCAGACATGGAAGCAGCTGTGGAATAGGGAAGTGGCAGTTTTCCCTGAGGAGGGTGTTTGTGTTTTAACACTGATGCTCTCTGTCCACCTCCCAGGAGTGAAGGCTGAGGGTCACTGCAGGTGCTGAAGTCCTTGTTGAAGTCTCTATTCTGGAGCCTTTCACAGCAGTGAGTCCACATCCCGGGAGGCTGTGCAATGGAAACACCATTTCTCCTTTCAGAAGAAACAGAATTGATTGGAGCCTGCTGGCTGGGAGGAGGGACCAGTAGGTCTGCCTTACATCCATTCACCAATCCCCAGTCCCACTCTGCTGCCACCCAGCCTGGTTCCCTGTGGCTTTCCATTGGCCATCTTGCAATGAGAGTCTTTTGGCTGGGGATGGGGAGTGAGGAGATGGAGGTTGGGGAGGAGGGACTGAGAAGTGTTCCATTGCACTTCATGGTGACCAGTCATCCATCTGGTCATTGTGGTCATTAGGGACATGGCCTTTTATAATGTAAATATTACCTAGCAATTCTTAGACTTTTTGGTCTCAGAATCCTTTTTTACCATTAAAAATTATTGAGGATTCCAAAGAACTTACTTCAGGAAAATCTGGAAACACACACACACACACACACACACACACACACACACAAATAAATAAATAAATAAATAAATAAATAAATAAATAAATAAATACACATGTACTTCATAAGCCATCAAAACAATATAAAGAAATGACCTGTAGCATTTATGAAAGAATGTAAGTGTAAACAGCAAATAACATCTTAGCATTATTACGAAAATAGAAACAACTTTAAAGACCATATGCAAGGTGCTTGGACCACATTTTGATTAGAACTAAACAAAAATAAACTTGAAAGCCCCAAGATTTGTAGTCTTTTTTTTTCATTAAATTTATTGGGTGATATTGGTTCATAAAACTATACAGGTTTCAAGTGTACTCGCAATAAAACATCTCTACACTGCATCGTGTGACCACCACCCCAAGCAAAGTCTCTTTCTGTCCCTATTTTCTGCCCCTTTGCCCACCTCCACCTATCCCACCCCCTTTCCTTCTGGTCATTTGTGTCCCTGTGTTACGTATATGTTTTTGGTTAATCCCTTTACTTTCTTTCATCCAATCTCTTCTCCTCCTCTCTGATTCTGACAGTCTGTTCCATGTATCCATCCCTCTGTTTCTATTTTGTTCATCAGTTTATTTTGTTCATGAGTATCCACATATAAGTGAGATCATATGGTATTTGTCTTTTTCTGACTGGTTTATTTCACTTAGCATAATCCAAAGATTATTTATTCTTCTCTTCTCCTTTTGTGTGTCAAAATGTCAGGACACTGAAAATATAGGGAAAAAGTAATCTGATTCAGTACTTGTTATTATTCCACTGTCAACTTTAGTTAGCAAACCAATTGTGAATAAAAATTATTTGCACTTTTTAAAAAAACTGTTTCTTTTAATTACATATGTTATTTTCCTCCTTTATGTATCTATAAAAATATGCATATGTCATAGAAGCTCATTTATATGGATAGTTGCTCCCAATCTTTAGTTCTATTTATTAATAAGAAAACAAACTAGTTTGCCTGGCTGATGTAGCTCAGTGGTTGAGCATCGACTTATGAACCAAGAGGTCATGGTTTAATTCCCGAATTAGGACACATGCCCTGGTTGCAGGCTAGCTACCCCATGGGGGGCATGCAAGGGACAATCTGTGATTCTCTCTCATCATTAATATTTATCTCTCTCTCTCTTCCTCACCCTTCCTGAATAAGAAAATATATAGTTTAAATGAAATTTATAAGAATTTGGTGATTTAAAACAAGTTGACTAAATAGAATACACACTCCTCAAGGATATAGATTGCATCTTGTGATTCCTGTGCTTCTTCCATATTGTTCAATAGATAATATTCATGGCTGTGATAAGACACTCAGGGGTAACATGAAGATAAGTGAGGGCAATGGTACCAAATAGTTCTCTGCTATTCCAAATTTGTGAGCAAATCCAAGCAGGGCAGGATGAAGACCTGCCAAGTTTAGTTTCCCTATTACTCTCTATATACTGTAAATGTGGGTATTATATTCACACCCACAATATAGAAGTCACCCATCCTAAAACATCCTACTTAATAAAGAGGAAATATGCTAATTGACCATCATGCCCTCATAAAGATGGTGGCACCCACAGCCAATAAGGCCAGAATATGCTAATTGACTGCCATGCCCTCAAAGATAGTAGCACCCACAGCCACAAGATGGCAGCACCCAGTCCCCTCAGCCCTGCCTGTGCGGCCCTGTCACTCCACATGCTTGCCTCTGGAGTCTCCCAGTCCCCTCAGCCCCCCAGCCGCCCAGGGACACCCCAAGGTTTAGGCATGTCTCAGATGTCAGCTACCCAGCCACCTAGGGCCACCCAAGGCTCAGGTAACCAGTGCCAGCCAAGGCTTGAACTGCTAGTAGTGGTAGCAGCAGAGGTGTGATGGGAGTGTCACCATTCCCTGATCTCCAAGTCACCTCCTGCCCCTGAGGGCTCCCAGACTGTAAGAGGGGGCAGGCCAGGCTGAGGGACTCCACCCCCTTCAATGCATGAATTTTCATGCATGGTGCCTCTAGTGTTTACATAAACCTTTAAGGAAAGCTGAAGCTCAAACAAACTTAGCTCCACCTGGAAAAATAAATGAAAACTTGTGGGATTTCATGCATTTTGCAGAGTAACTTTGAAAGGTTGCACACCATGTGTTTCTCATGCAAATATAGAGCCTTGTGATATCAAAAATGACACCACTAAATTGCACACATAGAAATACAAAATCTATGACCTGTTTCCTTACATATATATGGAATCCAATATCTATTAAAGTATAAAACATGGAAATTTATACTGCTTATTATAATATAATGTGAATCATTCAAAGCATATTTATTATTTACCAATTGAAATAGGTTTTCAAGTTTTTTAACTTTATAGGTCTTATAAAAAGATTAAAATTAAAATAAAATAGCAAAGAATTCATAAACCATTCCTTGTGTCATACTCTTAAAGATGGCTACCAACAAACCAATTAAAGAATGAATATTTCCAGTTCAGTTTTAAATAATTTTTTTCTTGCTCTTCAAAATATTTATTTTGGATTAAGTCTCTTTTGTTGTTGTTGTTATTGTTGCCAGTTGAAAGGCAGTATTGTGAGAAATCCAGGGTGTGAACCCAGTATTATTTGATTATGTTTACTGTATTTTTCCATGTATAAGACACTATTTTTTTTTTCTAAAATTGTTAGACTGAAAATCAGAGGGGCATTTTATACATGGAAATCAGCCTGGGAGGGAGCCTCAGGTGCATAGCTGCCCATTCTTTGTCAAACAGGCTTCCTCTAGTCATCAGTCTTATTGTTACTGATGTCAGCTGATGCTGTAATTAGAGGTACAGCTGGAGAGTGAACAAATGCAACTGGGCCCAGAGCATTCTGAGCCCATAAAGATGTCAAACAATAAAAAGATAAATACTGGTAAATGATTGTCTTATTCTGAAAAATTCAAATTGAATGTAATCAGCTATGCAAAAGAGCATGGGAACAGATCTTCAGAGAGACAATTTGGACCTTCTCCTACTGAGTGTATGATCAGACAATGGGGATTCCCACCAGAAGTGTACAAGGGTTCCCTTTTCTCACTAACACTTGTTCTTTGTTGATTTGTTGATGATAGTCATCTGACAGGTGTGAGGTGATTGATTATAAGATGCATATTTCCTGGCCAGTTTGAAAAAAATTTTATTTTTTTTTCATTTTTTAAATATATTTTATTGAGTTTTTACAGAGGGGAAGTGAGATAGATAGAGTTAGAAACATCAATGAAAGAGAAACACCAATCAGCTGCCTCCTGCACACCCCCTACTGGGGATGTGCCCACAATCAAGGTAACGTGCCCTTGATCGGAATTGAACCTGGGACTTCTCAGTCTATCCATTGAGCCAAACTAGTTTAGGCAGTTTGAAATAATTTTTAAACAAGTTATCTAGCAATGAAATTCACTTCCCTAAAATAAAATAAAATAAAATAAAATAATAAAAAATAAAAAAATAGTGCTGTACTCTACAATAAGAAAATAGTCAGGACAAACCAAGATGGCAGCATAGGTAAACACCTGAACTTGCTGCCTTGCACAACCACTTCAAAACTACAACTAAAAGACAAAATGAACATCATCCAGAACCTGGCTGAGTGGAAATTCTACAACTAGAAAAAAAGAGAAAAGCACATTGAGACTCAGAGGAGGTGCAGAAGTAAAGTGCGGAGGTAACAAGGCATGTGTGGGAAAGGGGCTGGAAACTGAGGACGTGGTTATCTTTTTCAATCAGGAGGGACATAAAAGCTCCTAACTACTCTGAACTCCAGTTCAAGGCAAGACTCTGGGGACCCAGATTCATACAGGGGGGAAACTGGACTGTCTGGCATTGGGCCAGAACATGATTGTGGCTTTCTCTCAGAGGTGCTTGCAGGGATTACCATGGGACACTGACACCTGGGAGTCTCTTAGAGCAAGGCTGATGGTCAGCCATTGCTGTTTTCTCCACCCTGTTGATTCCCTGAGACCCCATCCCACCCAATTTACAACCCCACCCCAGCTATTTTCAGAGGCTTTTGCATATGACTGGCCTGGCCCTTTGCAATCTAAAATTACCTAACAAACTGCAGCTGAGCCAGAGAGCCCCAGAACTTCCAAAAGAAGGCCCAAGACTCCACAGCAGCTTGCATTGCTTCACAGATGGGCCTCATCTGGGCACCTCCAAACCCCAAACAAAGAAGAGGAGGAGAATCCAAGATGGCGGCATAGGTAAACACCTACACTGGTGCCTCGCACAACAATTTCAAAACTACAACGAAAAGACAGAACAGACATCATCCAGAACCACAGGAAAGCTGGCCGAGTGGAAGTTCTACAACTAGAGGGAAAGAGAGGGGCTCACAGAGACCCAGAGGAGCTGCAAAGAGCTGAGGTACAGAGACGCGCTTGAGGAAAGAGCGGGTGCCGGAGTGCCTGGCTGGCTTTCTCTGGCGGGAGGGAAACGGAGACTCCCAACGGCATTGAACCCCTTATCCTACGACACTAAACCCCAGATCCAGCCGAAACTCATACAGGGGGAGATTGGACTGTGAAAAGGGAGAAGTGCAAGGAAATTTAGGGGAGTCGCAAAAGATCAAAAGCCTGGTGGAGCACAAAGCACTGTGCGCAGGACAGATTGCTGATTGAATCGCTGGCTTTCGAGAGTGGGCGGGAGACAGACCCTCCCAGCTGTGCCACTTCTGACTCCACTAAGCCCATTTCGGGTGAAACCCTGGGGACCTAGACTCGTGTGGTCCTGGTGCTCAGGGAAGCCAGAAAGGCAGTGGTTAGAGGCACTACGGGCGCTCTGGCACAAGAACCGCTCCAGCGATTACCCAGCCACGTGAGACTCAGGGGCCGTGGAGGGCGGGGCGGTCTCTTAAGCCCTGAGACTCCACCCATCCCAAGCTCAACAGAGGCTTCTGCGGCTTTGCACATCTGGTATCATAAAGCTGAATTCAACACAGAAGTTTCCCTGGCATAGTGAAAATGCCGAGACAAGGGAAGGGATTACAAACAAAAGAAATGGAGGAAAAAAAACGACTGGATATAGAGTTCAAAACCACGCTTATAAGGTTTTTCAAGAATATGCTAGAAAAGTTGGATAAATTTAGTGAGACCCAAGAGGAGATGAAAAAGGTCCAACTAAAGATGAAAAAGGACCAACTAGAAATTAAACATACACTGTTTGAAATAAAAACTATTATACAGAGTCCTAACAGCAGACTAGAGAAAGGCAAGAATCAAGTCAAAAATTTGAAATATAAAGAAGCAGAAAACATTCAACTGGAAAAGCAAGAAGAGAAAAGAATCCAAAAATGTGAAGATAATGTAAGGAGCCTCTGGGACAGCTTCAAGTGTACCAACATCAGAATTGTGGCGGTGCCAGAAGAAGAGAGAGAACAAGATACTGAAAACCTATTTAAAGAAATAATGACTGAAAACTTCCCACATCTGGTAAAAGAAATAGACTTACAAGTCCAGGAAGCATACAGAACCCCAAATAAAAGGAATCCAAAGAGGACCACACCAAGACACATCATAATTAAAATACCAAGAGCAAAAGAGAAAGAGACAATATTAAAAGCAGCAAGAGAAAAACAGTTCATTACCTACAAGGGAGCACCCATACGACTGTCAGCTAATTTCTCAACAGAAACGATGCAGGCCAGACGGGAGTGGCAAGAAATATTCAACGTGATGAATAGCAAGAACCTACAACCAAGAATAATCTATCCAGCAAAGCTATCATTCAGAATTGAAGGGCAGATAAAGAGCTTCACAGAGAAGAGAAAGCTAAAGGAGTTCATCAACTCCAAACCAGTATTATATGAAATGCTGAGAGGTACTCTTTTAGAAGAGGAAGAAGAAAAAGGTAAAAGCCAAAAAATTATGAACAACAAATACATATCTATCAACAAGTGAATCTAAAAATTAAGTGAATTAAAAATTTGATCAACAGAATAAACTGGTGAATATAATAGAATCAGGAGCACAGAAAGGGAGTAGACTGATAATTCTCAGGAGGACAAAAATCATAAAGCATCAAACAGTCTGTGACATTACAGCAGAAAGATTAAAGTTAGGTGAGGTAGATAAGTGATCAACCAAAGGACTTGTATGCATGCATATAAGCATAACCAATGACCACAGACACTGGGGAGTTGGGGTATGCCTGGGAGGGAGGGGGGGGGGCAATGGGAAGATATGTATAAAAAATTAATAAAATTAATAAAAATTAAAAAAAAGAAGAAGAGGAAACTGCACATCTCTCTGTAGCTCCTGCTGAGTGGTCTCAGATAGAAGCTAAATTTGCACCTCCTTGGAGATCCAAGAGCCAATGTAACCAGTGGTCAGAGTGGGACCATTCAGCTTATAACTCCTGAGATTCATAAGGGACACACTCAGGGAGGAGACTCAGTGAGCACCAAAGCCCCACTGAAGCAAATCCTGCCCCATAAGGGTGTCTCCAGCACAGAAGTTCTCCCATTGTAAACCCAACTGATCTTCACAGCCAATGGGCCTGGAGGTCAATTCCTCCCAGTGATACCAACAACAGTCAAGGCTTAATTACAACAAGACTGTTCATACAAGAACAATCCACCAAGAGTGTCCACCTCAGATAATTAGGGAGGCTGAACCACTGGGCCTTATAGGACACCTAGCACACAAAGCCACTCTATCAACACAGGGAAGCAGATAAAATGCAGAGACAAAGAAACAGGTCACAAATGACAGAAATGGAGGAAAGCAAACTACTGGATATAGAGTTCAAAATCATGGTTATAAGGTTATTCAAGAATCTTCTAGAAACCACCAATAAATTTAGTGAGACCCTCAAGGATATAAAAAAGGTCCAACTAGAAATTAAGCATACACTGGCTGAAATAAAGAATAATGTACAGAGATCAACAGCAGACTAGAGGATTTCAAGAATCAAGTCAAAAAATTGAAATATAGAGAAGCAAAAACAATCAACCAAAAAGCAAAAAGAAAAAAGAATCCAAAAATATGAAGATAGTGTAAGGAACTTCTGGGACAACTTCAAGTGTACCAACATCTGAATTATAGGGTTGCCAGAAGAAGAGAGAGAACAAGATACTGAAAACCTATTTGAAGAAATAATGACTGAAAACTTCCCACATCTGGTGAAAGAAATAGACTTACAAGTCCAGGAGGCACACAGAACCCCAAACAAAAGGAATCCAAAGAGGACCACACCAAGACACATCATAATTAAAATACCAAGAGTGAAAGACAGACTATTAAAAGCAGCAAGAGAAAAACAATTAGTTACCTACATGAGAGTACCTGTATAACTGTCAGCTGATTTCTCAACAGATATTATACAGGCCAGAAGGGAGTGGCAAGAAATATTCAAAGTGATGAATAGCAAGAACCTACAACCAAGATTACTCTACCCAGCAAAGCTATCATTCAGAATTGAAGGTCAGATAAAGAGCTTCACAGATAAGAAAAAGCTAAAAGAGTTCATCAACACCAAACCAGTATTATACAAAATGCTGAAAGGTACTCTTTAAGAAGAGGAAGAAGAAGAAAATGATAAAGGTAAAAATTATGAACAACAAATACATATCTATCAACAAGTGAATCTAAAAATCAAGTGAATTGAAAATCTGGTGAACAGAATAAACTGATGAATATAATACAATCAGAGGCATAGAAAGGGAGTGGACTGACAATTCTCAGAAGGAAAGGACTGTGGAGGGTGCGGGAAGAGACTGAACAAAATCGTACACCTATGGATGAGGGCAGTGGTTGGGGAGGAGGGTAAGGACAGTGAGGTGGGAACCTGGTGGAGGGGAGCATTGGAGGTAAAAAAAAAAAAAAGAGAGAAACAACTGTAATAATCTGAACAATAAAGATTTATTAAATATTAAGAAAATGAAAATAGTCAAGTGATATCAAAACCAGGAAAAAAATAATTATGGTAAGGCGGATCCTGGGGATGAGTGTTTCAGTGGGAATTGTAGCGATTTTAAATAGGATTGTCGGGTTAGGTGACATTTGAACAAAAGTTTGAAAGAAGTGAGGAAACTAGCCATATAAATATTTAGAAAAAGGCCAGTTATTCAAAACCTCAGACAAAAGGGGGCTGGTAGGTTTGAAGCTGAGAGAGAAAAGCAGTGTCCAGAGCAGAGTGAGCCATGGGAAGAGTAGGAGAAGGTGAAGTGAGATCAGAGAAATAACCTGAGTGGGAAGCAGATGATAGAGGGCCCTGGGGAACACTGTGAGTTCTGGAACTTTTTCTCGGAATGAAATGAGGAGGCTCGGGAGTTTTCAAACAAGAAGAGTGACATAACCTACCCTTGTCCTAACATGATCACTCAGGCTTCTCAGTTAAGAAACTAAGTGAGAAAAGGCAAACCAATTATGAGGTTCCATAATAAACCCATCTATGCTCGGTGGTGGCTTTAATAGGGATGGTAGTTGTAGAGAGGTAGAAGTCTAGATGTATTGTGAAGGCAGAGACAACAGGGAATGTGACACAAAGGATTTAAAGATTATCCCAGGAATTTATTCTGAGGAACTGAAAGAATGGAGTTGCCATCAACAGAGAGGAGAAGCACTGGGAGTGAAGTATATTTGGAAAGATAAGGGAGTTCAGTTTGGGACACGCTGAAACTGAGCTGTCTGTTAAACATCCAAGTGAATCTGTCAGGGACGCAGGGAGGCCCTGGCTAGAGGCCCATAGCCATCACTTTGATTTTGATATAAAAGGCTTCAGTGTTATTCACAGCCTTTCTGACAATTCCAATAATTGATCTCCCCTATGCAATATCCAAGAGAAATTCATGTTACATTAAAATACCACTGTGTCTTCTTCTTCTCTTTTCTAATAAAAGATAGCAGGATAAAATGAAGAATATATAGAAGACAATGTTTACAGTCTAATAGGTAAACTAAAACACTATTACCTATAGCTTACCAAATTCTCACAGCTATGTCAGAACCCTCATCATGAAAAGGAACAGAGTCTAAACCTTAAAAAAAAAAAAGAAAAGAAAAGAAAAACAAACAAACAGTAAGGGTGGCCTAGTGAATAGAATACATACTTTGGCATCAAAGAGATCACAGCATTTCTGTTATCAAGTATGCAGCCTTACACAAAGCCCTTGCCTTTTCTGGAAGAAGTTATGAGGATTTTAGAGGCATATGGTATAGCACCAGACAGTAGTAAACATTCAAATAATGACATCTATTGCTATTTGTGGCTTGTTGCTGCTGCTGCTACTGTTGTAGTAGTTGATGTTTCCACCTGTCTGCCACAAGCATTAAATATGAGCACACTAAAGGTAACACACCAGGATCATAAACTTTGCTGCCTACAAATTCCCCATTTTAATACTTATACTTTGAGTGCACAGTCCATTCTAATTAACAAACCAATAATTGCTTGCAGTAAAATTCCAGAAAGAGATGGATCTCACAACAATCTGAACACCCAAAGGAAAAGAGATACTTGTGCACAGAGTCTAAGGTATAGAATAAACTGGGGCCTTAAAAACTTTAAATACAAAACAAAGTAATGCCTTAGAGGTGCATGCCTAACTGACAAGTCAATTTAACTATGGTGCATTATTGATGTTTAATACCACTTTTTGTTCAAAGTAGCAAAGAAATCTGCAGAAAGTTAGTTGTTTCACTTTTCTCTAAATAAATTAAGATATTTCTAGTGAAATTTTGCCTAACTTGTCTACAAAAAGTTCCTTGAAAAAATTATCTGTACATAAAACATCAAATATCAGCATTCTGCTGAAAAAAAAAAATTGACCAAAGTGCCATTTAAAATTCTTTAAAGAGTTTTATTCTTAGAAAATAAATATTACATTACACAGGTTGGGGCAAAAATAGATTTATAAGAGAAACCAAGATGGCAGCATAAAAAAACACCTAAACTGCTGCCTCACATAATTTCAAAACTACAACTGAAAGACAGAACGGACATTATCCAGAACCACAGGAAAGTTGGCTGAGTGGAAATTCTACAACTAGAAGGAAAGACAGGGGCTCACGGAGACTCAGAAGAGCTGCAAAAAGCTGAGGTATGGAGACACGCACATGGAGAGGCCAGCCGGCAGAGTGCCTGGCTGGCTCCCTCTGGCAGGAGGGAGAGACTAAAACCCCTGACTGTAGTGATCATACAGGGAGAGACTCATACGAGGGGAGTCTGGACTGTCATGAAAAGGAGAAGTGGATAGAAATTTAGAGGAGCTGCGAAAAGGCAGAGGTGAGGTGGTGCATGAGGGCGCACACAGAGGACAAACTGCTGATTGTGCTGCTGGCTTTCTCTAGTAGGAGGAAGATGGAACCTCCCAACTGCACTGAACTCCAGTTCCAACTGCACTGAAACCCAGTTTTGGGCGAGACCCTAGGGACACAGACTCATAGGGGTCCATGGAGTTCATGGAAACACAGGGATCTGGAAAGGCAGAGGTCTGGAGGTGCAACCAAAAGTAGCAATTACTGAGGGACACTGAGACCCAGGAGCCATGTAGGACAGGGCTGATGGGAAGCCAAGGCTATCTCTGTTCATCCCTGAGACTCTGCCCCACCCAAGCCAAACACAGAAGTTTTTGCAATTTTGCAAGTCTTGTATCATAAGCCTGACTCCAGCACAGAAGTTCTCCTGGCATAGATACTGCTGATTCTCACAACCAATGGGCATGGAGGTCAATTCCCCCCAGTGATACCAACAGCAATCAAGGCTTAACTACAAGGCTGTACACACAGTCCACAAAGGGGTGCACCAAGAGAGTCCACCTCAGTTAACTGGGGAGGCAGAGCTACTGGGCCATATAGTACACCTAGCACACAACGCTACTCTACCAACTCAGAGAAGTAGCAAAAATGTGGAAACAAAGGAACAGATCACAAAACAAAAAAATGGAGGAAAACAAACTACTGGATATAGAGTTCAAAACCATGGTTATAAGGTTTTTTAAGAATTTCTAGAAAAGATGGATAAATTTAGCGAGACCCAAGAAGAGATGAAAAAGGATCAACTAGAGATGAAAAAGGACCAACTGAACATAGACTGACTGAAATAAAAAATACTATACAGAGACCTAACAGCAGAATAGAGGAACACAAGAATCAAGTCAAAGAAAAGGAATCCAAAGAGTACCACACCAAGACACATCATAATTAAAATACCAAGAGCAAAAGACAAAGAGAGAATATTAAAAGCAGAAAGAGAAAAACAGTTAATTGCCTACAAGGAAGCACCCATCCAATTATCAGCTGATTTCTCAACAGAAACTATGCATGCCAGATGGGCATGGCAGGAAATATTTAAAATGATGAATAGTAAGAACCTACAACCAAGATTACTCTACCAGCAAAGCTATCATTCAGAATTGAAGGGCAGATAAAGAGCCTCACAAATAAGAAAAAGCTAAAGGAGTTAATCAACTCCAAACCAGTGTTATATGAAATGTTGAAAGAAGAGGAAGAAGAAAAAGGTAAAGATAAAAATTATGAACAACAAATATATATCTATCAACAAGAAAATCTAAAAATCAAGTGGAATAAAAAATCTGGTGAACAGAATAAACTGGTGAATATAGTAGAATCCAGGGCAGAGAATGGGAGTGGACTGACAATTCTCAGAAGGAAAGGGATGAGGGAGGTGCAGGAAGAGACTGGACAAAAATCATACACCTATAAATGAAGACAAAGCAAGGGGTGGTAAGGGCAGAGGGAAGGGTAAGAGCCAGGTGGAAGGGAGCTATGTGGGGGAAAAGAGGAACAAATGTAATTATCTGAATAATAAAGATACAGTAAATGTTAAAAAAAAACGGGTTTACAGTTGTTCATATGGAAAAAGACATGCAAGTTAGGATTATTATAATAGCTTTATCAAATCTTTGTTTCATGTACTCACAACTGTAAACCAAATTTTTCCCACTCCTGTATAAAAGAACTTGAGTGAGGTATTCATATATATAAAAGCCTAAATGACCATCATGACCAAATGGACGACTGAACAGGCTCTGTGGGGTGAATAGACCGGCAGGGGGTTTAGTGAGGGGCCATTAAATGACTGAACAGCAGGCTGTGTGGGGCGATCAGGTCCATGGGGCGGGGGCTCAATTGAGGGTGACCAGGCTGGCCAGGAGAGCAGTGAGGGGTGACCAGGCTGGTGGGGAGGCAGTTGATGTGCAGAGAAGAGTTTTCTGTTCTTTTTTTTACATTATTTTATTTTTATTTTATTTTGTTTTTTTAATTAAATCTTTATTATTCATATTATTACATTTGTTTCTCTTTTTTCCCTCCATAGCTCTCCTCCACCTGGCTCCCACCACTCCCTCTACCCTTACCTCCCCCACATTGACCTCATCCATAGGTGTATGATTTTTGTCCAGTCTCTCGCTGCAACCGCCTCACCCCTTTCCCCCTGAGAATTATCAGTCCACCCCCTTTATGTGCTCCTGATTCTATTATATTTACCAGTTTATTCTGTTGATCAAATTTTTAATTCACTTAATTTTTATATTCATTTGTTGATAGCTATGTATTTGTTGCTCATAATTTTTGGCTTTTACCTTTTTCTTCTTCCTCTTCTAAAAGAGTACCTTTCAGCATTTCATATAATACTGGTTTGGAGTTGATGAACTCCTTTAGCTTTTTCTTATCTGTGAAGCTCTTTATCTGACCTTCAATTCTGAATGATAGTTTTGCTGGGTAATCTTGGTTGTAGGTTCTTGCTATTATTCATCACGTTGAATATTTCTTGCCACTCATGTCTGGCCTGCATAATTTCTGTTGAGAAATCAGCTGACAATTGGATGAGTGCTCCCTTGTAGGTAATTACCTGTTTTTCTCATGTTGCTTTTAATATTCTCCCTTTGTCTTTTGCTCTTGGTATTTTAATTATGATGTGTCTTGGTGTGGTCCTCTTTGGATTCCTTTTATATGAGGTTCTGTGTGCTTCCTGGACTTGTAAGTCTATTTCCTTCACCAGATGTGGAAAGTTTTCAGTCATTATTTCTTCAAATAGGTTTTCAGTATCTTGTTCTCTCTCTTCTTCTGGCACCCCCACAATTCTGATGTTGGTATGCTTGAAGCTGTCCCAGAGGCTCCTTACATTATCTTCACATTTTGGGGTTCTTTTTTCTTCTTACTTTTCCAGTTGAATGTTTTATGATTCTTTATATTTCAAATTTTTGACTTGATTTTTGCCTTCCTCTAGTCTACTGTTAGGTCTCTGTATAATATTTTTTATTTCAGTCAGTGTATATTTAATTTCTAGTTGGTTCTTTTTCATCTCTAGTTGGTCCTTTTTCATCTCCTCTTGGGTCTCACAAATTTATCCATCTTTTCTAGGATATTCTTGAAAAACCTTATAAGCGTGGTTTTGAACTCTATATCCAGTCGTTTGTTTTCCTCCATTTCTTTCGTTTGTGATCTCTTCCTTTGTCTCCGCATTTTCACTATGCTGGGAGAACTTCTGTGTTGTATTCAGCCTTATGATACAAGACTTGTAAAACTGCAAAAGCCTCTCTGTTGAGCTTGGAAGGGGTAGAGTCTCAGGGCTTAACAGACCGACTTGCCTTCCAGTTGGCCCCACCCTCCAAGGCCCCTGGGTCTCACGTGTCTCTGGGTAATCACTGGAGCCATTCCTGTGCATGCGCACAGTGCCTCTAGACTGCTGCCTTTCCTGCGCCCCTGCGCTCTGGAACCATATGAGTCTGGGTCCCCTGGATCTCGCCTGAAACGGGTTTAGTGGAGTTAGAAGTGGCACAGTTGGGAGGCTCTGTCTGCCGCCTACTCATGAAAGCCAGCGTCACAATCGGCAGTCAGTCTTCTGCGACCAGTGCTGTGTGCGCCACCAGACTTCTGCTCTTTTGTGGCTCCCCTAAATTTCCATGCACTTTTCCCTTTTCACAGTCCAAACTCCCCCCATATTAGTTTTGGCTGGCCCTGGGGTTCAGTGTTGTAGGATAAGGGGTTCAGTGCAGTTGGGAGTCTCCATCTCCCTCCCACCAGAGAAAGCCAGCCAGGTACTGCAGTACCTGCTCTCTCCACACTCTCGTCTCTGTACCTCAGCTTTTTGCAGCTCCTCTGAGTCTCTGTGAGCCCCTCTCTTTCCTTCTACTTGTAGACTTTCCACTCAGCCAGCTTTCCTGTGGTTCTGGATGATGTCCGTTTTGTCTTTTAGTTGTAGTTTTGAAATTGTTGTGCGAGGCAGCAGTCTAGGTGTTTACCTATGCCGCCATCTTGGATTCTCTCTCGAGAACAGTTTTCTTCAACCTTGATGGAATTGTCTCTTTTATCAGTTTCTCTTTTTTGTTATACCTTTAAGAATGTAATGTTCCCTAGATTCCATCTATTGCCTGCTTCTCTATCCAATGTAATGCCCTGCCTTGAAAAATTACACTCTTTTCATGGGCTTATTTATGACTCTCAAATCTGCATTCCATTCCCATTTCCTTTGCTTAAAACCTTTATTGCCCAATTCATCTCAAAATCAGATTAAATTCAAACAAATCATCTCCATTTTTTCCCTTATACTCCTTCTGAAATCAAGGATATCATCATACATATTACTAATAGTAACTCCTACTTAATTCTATATTTATTGATACAGAAACCCTGTTGATCTCATAACTAAAATATCTTCTAAATATCTTCATAAATATATTTATGTCAATTCTAGACTATAAAAAAATAGTCTCCAAATTTATCTCCCTGTCACTAATTTGTTTTAATCCTAGCCCATGAAAACCATGATAAATCTCTTTCAAATCATGTCACTCCCTTATTTGAGATTCTTTAATGTCTTTCTATTGCCTATTTCATAAAATGCAAATTCCTTAGAATGGCATACAAAGTTCTTTACAATTGGGCCTTAGTTTATTTTTCTTTTTTCTTCTTCTTCTTCTTTTGAAAAATTAAATATTTTCTTTTTTTATTTTTTTAATACGTGTTTATTGTTTATTTTATTACAGATTTTCCTTACCCCCCATAGCTCCTCTGCATCTGATTCCCCACCCCCCACCCCATGCCCTTACCCCCTGCCACTGTCCTCATCCATAGATGTACGATTTTTGTCCAATCTCTTCCTGTACCCCTCAAACCCTCTTTCCCCTGAGAATTGTTAGTCCATTCCCTTTCTATGCCCCTAATTCTATTATATTCACCAGTTTATTCTGTTTATTGGATTTTTTATTCTCTTGATTTTTATATTCACTTGTTGATAGGTATGTATTTGCTATCACTTTGTTATTCATAATTTTTATCTTTACCTTTTTCTTCTTCCTCCTCTTCTTAAAGAATACCCTTAACCATTTCATATAATCCTGGTTTGGTGGTGATGAACTCCTTTAGGTTTTTCTTGTCTGTGAAGCTCTTTATCTGACCATTAATTCTGAATAATAGCTTTACTGGGTAGAGCACTCTTGGTTGTAGGTTCTTGCTGTTCATCACTTTGAATATTTCCTGTCACTCCTTCTGGCCTGCATAGTTTCTGTTGAGAAATCAGCTGAAAGTCATATGGGTATTCCCTTATAGGTGACTAACTGATTTTCTCTTGCTGCTCTCAAGATTCCCTCTTTGTCTTTTGCCCTTGGCATTTTAATTATGATGTGTTTTGGTGTGGTCCTCTTTGGATTCCTTTTGTTTGTGGTTCTGTGAGCTTCCTGGACTTGTAAGTTCATTTCTTTCACCAGGTAGGGAAAGTTTTCAGTAACTATTTCTTAAAATAGGCTTTCAGTATCTTGCTCTCCCTCTTTTTCTGGCACCCCATAATTCTGATGTTGGTACGCTTGAAGTTGTCCCAGAGGCTCCTTATACTATCTTCACATTGTTGGACTCTTTTTTTCTTTTTCTTTTTCTGTTAGGGTGTTTTTTGCTTCCTCATATTTCAGATCTTTTATTTGATTCTTGGGGTCCTTTAGTCTGCTGTTGGGTTTCTGTATATTATTCTTTATTTTGACAGTGTATGCTTAATTTCTGACTGGTCCTTTTCCATTTTTAGGGCATTCTCATTAAGATCCTTGAAAGTCTCACTAAGTTTCTCAAAAGTCTCACTAAGTTTCTCAAAAGTCTCACTAAGTTTCTCGAGGGTTTGTAGAAGACTCTTGAGTAACCTTATAAATGTGGTTTTGAATTCTATGTCCAGTCATTTGCTTTCCTCCATTTTTTTCATTCATGACATGTTTCTTTTTTGTCTCCACATTTTGGCTGCTTCCCTTTGTTGATGGAGTGGCTTTAAGTGCTAGTTGTCCTTTATGGCTCTGCCTCCCCAATCACATGAGGTGGACGTTCTTGGTGCACCCTTTTGTGGGCTGGGTTCACAGTCTTGTTGTAGTTAAGCCTTGATTGCTATTGGTACACTGGGGGGAATTGACCTCCAGGCCAGTTGACTGAGAATTAGCTGTGTCTATTAATGGAAGAACTGCTGTGCTGGAGACACCCTAATGGGATAGGACTTGCTTCAGTGGGGCTTTGGTGCTCACTGAGTCTGCCTCTTGAGTGTGTCACTTACGGATGTGAGGAGTTGAAATCTAGTGTCATCTCACACTGACTTCTAGGTACACTGGTTCCTGGATCTCCAAGGAGGAATGCAAGTCAGCTAGTGTCTGAGGCCACCCAGCAGGAGCTACAGGGATATTTGCATATTTCTCCTCTTTGCTTGGAGTTTGGAAGTTTTAGAATTGTCTGACCCAGTTGCAATTTGTTAGGTTAAGCTGCCAGAGGGCAGGCCATTCATGTGCAAAAGCTGTGCACAGCTGTTTTGGGTGTGTAAATTGGGCAGGGTGGGGTCTCAGGGAATCCCTAGGCTAGGGGGTGGCATATACCACTGGCTGCCAGTCAGCCCTCTCTGCCACATTCTGTTCTGTGTTCTGTGTCCTGTGCCCCAGTGCAGTAAACAATGATTTCTGTGTGCACCTCTGGGAGAAGGCCACCCTCTCTTTCTGACCCAATGGCAGACAGTCCAGTTTCTCTTTGTCTGAGTCTGGCTCCCCTGAGTCTTGCCGGAAACTGGAGTTCAGAGAGTTGGGAACTTGTAACTCCCTCCCAATTGAAAAAAAAAAAATAGCCCATGCCAGCCCCATTCCCTCGCGTCTCAGTACTTCTGCCTTTCTGAGCCTCTGCACATCCTACCAGGTCTCAATGCACTTTTTACTTTCCTTCTAGTTGTAGAACTTCCACTCCACCAGCTTTCCCGTGATTCTGGGGGTAGTTGTTTTGTCTTTTAGTTGGAGTTTTGGTGTGGTTGCAAGAGGCAGCACGTATAGGTGTATACCTTATGCTGCCATCTTGGTTCTCCTTAGTTTATTTTTCAAGCTCTACATCAAATCCAGAGATTGAAAACACTGGCCAGATGTGAATTACAGATCCTTATATTTGTTTTGAGCTCATATGGAACTTTTTATAAACCAGAAAATTTTACATAACAACCTGATGTCAAGCTCTTTGGAGAAACTTAAAGATCTGTCCATAATGGGCCTTCATTTTCTAACAGAAATCATGAGCTGGACATGAAAAGTTAGATTAGTCTTGCACATTCTCTCACCATTTAAGTGCAGTGTTGCTCATATTCACCAAAGCCCACTTGGACTCATTTATGTTAGCTGGCTCCTGAAGCACCTTAATACACTGCTCTAGTCACCAATCACTCTCCTCACCAGCATTTCCTCCAAGAAATTTTATGAATCCCAGTCTTTGTATAGTCATCTTTATTTAAAATGCATAGGCTTTAAAGTCAAATTATCTGGGTTCACATTCTGCCACAATTGTTTCCTAATTTTAAACAAGTGACTATGTTTCTTCAAGACCATTGGAAAACACAGATATTTACATTACGATTCGTAACAGTAAGCAAAATTACAGTTATGAAGTAGCAACGAAAATAATTTTATGGCTGGGAGTCACCACAACATGAAGAACTGTGTTAAAGGGTTGCAGCATTAGAAAGGCTGAGAACCACTGGACTCTAAAGGCTTTCCCACCCATATCCTACCTTCTGCCCCAAGTGTAACCTCTCTCCCACATTTAATCTTTATCACTCCTGATTCAATTTAGTCTCTGCTGACTGAAGATCTAACTGATACATCTGGTCCAATCTGTAGAATTTTCTGAGTCAGTAGGTCTAAAGTGGATTTGGGGAATCTATATACAGTAGTCCCCCTTATCCCAGGTTTTGCTTTCACAGCTTTAGTTACTCATGGACAATTGTGGTTTGAAAATATTAAATAGAGAAGTCCAGAAATAAACAATTCATAAGTTTTAAATTGCACACTATGCAGAGTAGTGATGAAATTTCAAACTGTACTGTGCCATCCCTCCTGAGACATCCCTTATTCCATATATCCAGACTGTATGGGCTACCTGCCTGTTAGTCACTTACTAGCTATCTCACGGTGTTTTTGTTCAAGTAAACCTTAATTTATGGGCCCAAAGCACAAGAGTAGTAATGCTCTAAATTTAGATATGCCAAAAAGAAGACATAAAGTGCTTCTTTTACATAAAAATGTATGTACATAGAGGAAAAAACATAGTATATCTGGGATTCAGTACTATCCATAGTTTCAGGGATCTACTGGGAGTCTTAGGACATATCTCCCATGGATAAAGGGGACTTCTGTAATTTTCCCCCCACTTGATTCTGATGTTCAACTACACTTGGCACACTATAGTGGAATATATTAATACATTTTTTCTTATACTATATAATTTAGCATTTAAAAACCATCTTGAAATATTTTCTATAATGTCATTTGACATGGTAGATTTGACATTATAAGGTGAAAATGTAAACACAGTTTTATCTTGTTTTGTTTTTCAGTAATATTTAAACAGATATGTTTGAACCTAACTATGAGCCTCATTCCAACTAGAAAAGATTGAATAATTAAGAAAAGTCAAGAGTCGCATTGGGTGTGTTTGTTGGCAAGCTAAGAGTCAGTTATCCTCCAGGAGAAGGCGGAGAACTGCTGGAAGGGGCTCTACCGGCCAAGCAGCCCCACTGCCACGGGGATTTTGTCAGCCAGAGCCACCAGCGCGAACGCGGAGCCCGAGCCATCTTGCAGTGGGAGGTGGATGTCTGCGGCTGTCTGAAGCCTTCCTCTGGGGACCCATCGAGCAGCCAGGGACCCGGGGACCCAGAACTCTGCTCTCCAATCAGCGCAGACACGCGGCGGAATTAGAGATCCACAGAGCGAACGGAAAGGTCAGATTACGCCTGAGTTAAGGGGGAGGTGGATGTCTGCCCAGGTCTGAAAGCTGCGGCTGATGGAGGCACCCACAGAGCAGCCAGTACCCAGAGCACGGCTTCCCAGGTGGCACGGACACGCAGGCGGCGGATTCAGAGATCCACACGGGGCGCGGAAGGGTCAGATTTTGCCTGGGTCAGGGTAAGGTCTCCTACCCCCGCAGGGCAGAGACGCACACCCTGTGGGAGCTGGACTGTGGGAAAGCTGCCTCTGGAGAGGTCCGCAGAGGTGGTCAGGGCGTGATCCCTGAGTGTGAAGGCAGACCCTCTGAGCTGTTGACAGAGGAGAGCTCCGGAAAACGACTCGTTTTGTTTTTTTCTGGGGCAGAGGGACAGCCTGGGAGTTATTACAGTGTCCCGGCGGCAAAACCTCCACAAACTGGCTTTGAGAACCACAGAGTAGCAGAATCTGAGCACAGCCTAGAGAGGTCCTGTGCTTTGTCTCAGAGATCAATTCCGAAACACTGCCACCCAGTGGATGACACACGAATTGACGCTCGCATAACCACAAAAGAATAAAGAGATTAAAACACCAAGGGGGGAACACAGGGAACTGCAATACCTTCCCTACTGGGAAACGTGAGTGCCAAGCAGAATAATAGTGGAAGTGAAGGACCATTCTATTTTTCTTCTTTTTTTTATTTTTCCTTTTTTCTTTTTTCTTTTTTTAAATTTTTTATTTTTTATTTTTCATTTTCACATACTTTAATTAAAAGAATATTTTTTTTCTTTCTTCCTCAATTGATTTTACCTTTATAATTATTACATTTTTGTTTTAAACTAGTATTATTAATTACTACTAGTACTTAACCGTTTTGGGGAAAAAAGTGTCATTTTGTTTTCTCTTTATTTTATTTCAGGATTAGAGTTCTACATTCTATTTTCATCTTTCCTTTAGCATAATTTGACTCCAACTCAACTCTACCTTTATGCCAACACTTTCCTCCTAACTTTCCCCATTTTGTTGTCTTGTTTCTCTTTCCCTTTTCCAACTTTAGATTCTCCCTATTTTTCTCTTTACCTGGTTAAAATTTCACCCCATTTATATATCTAATTTCAAATCCCCTACTACAAGTCCACACAAACCTCTCTCTTCTTGTCTTCACTAGCCAAAAAGTTGTTTTTTCTCTATGTCCTTTTGTTGCTCTTTGCCTGAAAAGTGATTATATCGATTTTTTGAAATTTTTTTGTGAGATTGTTTTAGTTTATTCTACTTGTTTTATTTTGCTTTTTGCTTGCTTTGTTTTCTACCTCTCTTTTCCCTCACCTCCCTCGATACCAGTTGCTATTTGCAATTTGCCTTAATCTCTAGGTACTGGTTGCTGGCCTTTATTGGGATTAGTGACTGTTCTATTGGAGTTGTCTCCTGACATCTATATTTTATTGCTCTTTTCTCTCTTATACACTTTCTTTTCTCTCTGACTTTTTCTCTTCCTCTTTCTTTCTCCTTCTTCTCCTTTTTATTTTCTTATTTTATTTTATTTTATTGTTCATTTATTTATCTTTTTTTTCTTACTCACTCTCCCAATTTGATTTTGGCATTTCTTTCTTTTCTTTTTTTCCTCACTTTCCTCTTCTTCTTTCTCTATTTACCCCTAATTTGTTCTTCATTGGTGGTCAGCTTATTTGTGATTATTAATGTCTTGAATACATTTCTACTCAGTGCTTTGTGTGCTCTACCTGGTCGTGTTGTAGTTTGTGCCTTTCAATCAACGTAGGAGAGAGAACTACATAACCAGACACCCGGAGAAGAAAGACCATGGACAGAAAAAGAAACAGCCCACATAAGACAGAAAGGCAGGTTTCACCAGAAAAGGAAGTAAACGAAATACAACCAGAAATAAGCCTACCAGAGAAAGAGTTCAGAGAAATGATCATAATGTGGTTGAAAAGAATGGAAGACAAATTTGACAATATGAGTAAGAGCCAAGAGGAAATGAAGAAGACGCAAGAGGAGATGAAGAAGCAGCAGAAGAAATGCAGAAGAACCTAGAGGAGGTGCAGAATAATCAAGAAGAAATGAAAAATGACATCACTGCTATAAAGAACTCAATAGAAAGCATCAAAAGTAGACTAGAAGAAGCAGAGGACCACATCAGTGAGCTAGAAGACACGGTAGGAAAAAAACCCAAGTACAGCAGCTTCTAGAAAAAAAAGTTAAAAAGCAAGAGGAGAGTCTAAGGGAACTTTGGGATAACAAGAAACAAAACAACATCCGCATAATTGGGGTTCCAGAAAGAGTGGAAACTGAACAAGGATTAGAGAACGTGTTTGAAGAAATAATGACAGAAAATTTCCCCAATATAGAAAAGAAAAAACCCACAGAAATCCAAGAAGCTCACAGAGTCCCAAGCAAAATGAACCCCAACAAACCGACACCAAGGCACATTATTTTTAAATTGGCAAACACCAACGACAAAGTAAGAATCGTAAAAGCAGACAGAGAGAAACAGAAACTTACCTACAAAGGAACCCCCATAACACTATCTACTGACTTCTCAACAGAAACTCATCAGGCCAGAAGGGAATGGAATAAAATATACAAAGTCATACAAAGGAAGGGTCTGAATCCAAGAATACTGTACCCTGCAAGACTCTCAATCAAAATTGAAGGTGAAATCAAAAGCTTCACAGACAAAAAAGGACTAAGGGAATATATTACCACCAAACCAGCAATGCAAGAAATGTTAAAAGCTCTGCTGTAATAAAAAGAAAGAGGAAGCCAAGAAGGAACTCGGGGGTAAGGACTAAAAATGGCAACAGATAAGTACTTATCAAAAATTACTTTAAATGTAAACGGATTAAATGCTCCAACCTTAGGAAAAGAGATGCACACAGATTGAGGGTGAAGGGATGGAACATGGTATTTCAGGCAAATGGAAATGAAAAAAAAGCTGGGGTTGAAATACTTATATCTGACAAATTAGATCTCAAAGTGAAGGACATAACAAGAGATAAAGAAGGACACTTCATAATACTAAAGGGAACAATCCAACAAGAAGAAATAACTCTGGTAAACATATATGCACCCAATATAGGAGCACCTAAATACATAAAAAAAACTCTTGGAGGATATTAAGGGAGAGATTGACAGCAATACAATCATAGTA
>JAAGEH010000286.1:8213327-8249647 GCA_011751065.1 Lasiurus cinereus | reverse complement strand
AGGGTATGATATCTATTGTTTACAGTGCTTAGTAATATTTATATGGGAAACTTAATGAATTAGGGTTTTGGACCAACTTAAAGTGGTATCAAATGTCTTGGTCAAATATGATGTGCCAAGTGCTATTATGTAAGTTTTTCATCCAAATAGACTAAAATTTATTTTAAAGATAAAGCCTAGAGTAACCAAAATGTCTGGAAGGAGGAAGGCATGTTAATAAGACAAAATAACTGTCTTAAATGTTTCAAAGGTATAATTGAAGAATGAATGGATTTTGTTTTCATTTCTACCATGCTGAAAGATTTTAATGTTTTTCTGCTGTGGAGAAACAGACTTAGTTTTTCATAAATAAAATATATTTTAATAATATTAAAAATGATTAATATACATAGTCCTAACATTTTATTCTACAAATAGAGAGGAGGGTCATGTCATTCCAGAGCCATTTTGTTAGCACATAGAACCTATTTTATAGATTTCCAAGTCCTCCATAATGCATATTTAGCTACTTACATAGTCAATAAACATTTTTTTATTTGATAAATACATCACAATAGAATATATGTTATAAAGAACACATTTCTAATTTATCTGCAAAACTCTTAAGCATTAGACACTAGACATCAATACCTCTATAGGGATACAATAAGCCAAAGTTTTCATACATGTTTTCATTCTCTCTCTCTCTTTCTTTCTCTCTCTATCATAAACATGATAGATATAAATCTGGTTTATTAAATAATATAACTCTTATTATAATTTTGGATCAGATTAGCCAATTGGTTGATTAACAATAAAAAGTGGGAATTTGTGGATATTAAAATAATAGTATGGGGACCGGCACATTTAAATACAGTTGGAGGGAATGTAAATAGATATAATTTGACATATCAATCAATAATAAAAATACACAAACCCTTTGACCTGTAAATTCCACTCAAGGAAATTACTCTATAAATATACTCAAACAACTACAAAGACGTACCCAGAAGAAGCATTCTGTATGGTATTGTTTATCATAACAAAACAAAAAAACAAAACTTAAAATAATGTAACTGTCAATCACAAGAGTTGTGGTTAGTTAAATTACAACACAACCATACAATGAAATGTTATCTAACAATTAATAAGAATGAGGTAGCTCTGCTTGTGTGGATAAAAGATTTACAAGACATATTATATTAAGTACAGAACAGCATTGTAGCATTTTCTCACTTGTGCATCAAGGATATATGTATGTATACTAGTATATAAATAGACTTATCATATTCACCTATACCATGGGTATATAAGTATATCAAAAGCTCACAGAAATTTTCTGAATGCATAAAACCTGTTAATGAATGTTCCTTCTGCAGAATTATTTATTGAGGGAACCAGTTTTCATTACCTACTGTACTGAACAATTTGAATATTTAATCATGAGCATGTGCTTTCTTTGTTCTCTTCAAAGAACTAGCTATTAGCAGCTAAGATTCATATAAGGATATGAATGCAAATCCTTTAGAACATCTCTAGCTTCTAAAAGTATTTGAAAATCTAATTTCAAAACTGGTCTTCCTTTCTAAAACTCAAAGAAAATCAAAACAGTGACTGCATTGTACCTTGATTTCATTTCTCCTGGTCCTAGATTCTAGTAACTTATAAAGTATGGAGATTTGTCCCAACAACTTCACTTTGTAACACCTGAGATGTCTTCACCCTATTTGTAGTATCATAGAGTGGATTGCTCTTCTCTGTATAGCTGGCATAGGGCTGCATTTCATCCTAAGAAAAATATTAAAATCAAAATCAATTCAAAAGTCATTACAGAAACTACCTATATTTTTGTAATAGGTACCCATAGCTTTAGTACCTACCAATAAGGTTTACATTTGTGTCTCTGGGCTTATATGAACATAGATAAAGACTTTTAAAATTTTTTTATTAAAATCTTTGTTTATTACATAAATCTTGGTGTCAGATGATAAAGGTTAGATGAAGGTAGGAATGGAGAAGAAGGAAGTGATATGAGAAGTATTTCGTTGGAGAGCATCAAAGACTTAGTAAACTACTGGTTATAAAAGATTAAGGAGCCCTCGCCAGTTTTGCTCAATGGACAGAGCATCGGCCTGTGGACCAAAGGATCCCAGGTTTGATCCCAGGCAGGAGCTTGTACCTTGTACAGGCTTTTCCCCGCCCTGGGCCCTTGTCAAGCTTGCAGAGGAGGCAACCAATCAATGTGTTTCTCTCACATCGATGTTTCTCTCTGTCTTTCCCTCTCGTTTACTCTCCCTAAAAAATCAATGGAAAAATATCCTCAGATGAGGATTAAAAAACAAACAAACAAAAAGACATTAAGGAGTAGAAGAGGTTTTAAGCTTGGGCTAGAGGGAAATGATAATGGTATTAAAAAAGGGAAGACAAGAATTAGAGAGATGGTTTCACTGGGAGTAAACACCAGTTCAGTTTCTCCACAGATTACAATCTGAATGAAACAAACATTATGTGATTTGTAAGATTCAGTTCATGAAATGAAAATATGGATTTAGGGTGATATATACATAGTACTTGGTAAATAATTAATAAAATAAATACACTTCATTATTAGTATTATAAAATCAGAATTTTTGCTTTTCAGCTAACACACTAATATTGATGCAAATTACAAATTATGTGGATAGATTTTCAAACTACAAGGCTTAAAATTTGCAAATATTCTATTAAACTTATCATACCTCTTCAAGACCTGGAATAGGTTCTGTTTTTTTCAATTTATATTTTCTGTAAAAATAAAAATAAGTTGGAGTAAATTACAATAAATGTTATTATTTAGATTGAAAATGAAAACACAAAATAGTATACTATTGACAACTATGGTTCATTTTGATAGAAGCGATACTAAATCAGAAATGAGTGAAGAATGCTGCTTGTAGTAAATACAGCCAAACAAGATAATTCTGGATTTGGGAAAAGGGAGTAAAATTATACAACAGCAGTTTGCTGTAATAGAATATATGTGACACCTCCTCTTTGGTACATTAAATGAATTATAGTAATTATTTTCCCAAGTAGTAAATTAGTATGCACAATCTCTCCCAAAGTCCTGCCCCAAAAGGCCAAATTTGTTATGCTTGCATGCCTAGGTAAACCAGCAAATCCCTCTCATTCAGAATAGTCCAAGTCTAACACATTTAGAATATAGGAGAATTATGTTAACATCTTAATTTTATCCTCTTCCTGACCCCCTCCTAGCCCAATAAAGCTGAAGAAGAAAAAACATCAGTCAATACCTGCAGCCAATGATTTTCAAAAGCCAAATGAATCCCACGATGACCAAGATAATGACAGGAAGGATGCTATATAGAATGATTAAGGTTTTTGATGTTTTGGCACCTGTATAAATAGACACAAAAATACATGCAGTAATATTATTCAGCATTTTAAAAATTAGCTATTAAGGCATGAAAAGACATGAAGGAATCTTAATGGCATATTACTAAGTGCAAGAAGTCATCCTGAAAAGCCACTCTGATATGATTCCAACCATATCTGGAAAAGACAAAATTATGGAGCCAGTAAAAAGATCAGGGGTTACTAGAGGTTAGGGTGAAGAGGGAACTGAACAGGTGGAGCATAAAGGATTGTTAGGGCAATGAAACTGCTCTGTATGGTATTACAATGGTGAATACATGTCCTTCAATACATTTGTTAAAACTCATTGCATGTACACCAAGACTAAACCCTAATGTAAACTATAGACTTTGGATGACAATGATGTGTTACTGTAGCTTCATCTTTTATAACGTATATACCACTGCAGTGTGTGGATGTAGATAGGGAGAATGTGTGCATATGTTGGGGCAGGTGGTATATAGGAACTCAGTACTTTCCAGTCAATTTTGCTATAAACCTAAAACTACTCCAAAAAAATACAAATCAGTTAAAATAAAGTTCCTATACATATATATGTTTCAAGGATGTTGCACTGTACATAAAATTCATTTCTGTGTTTTTATTTTAAACACTTCTAACCCATTACTCATTAATAATTGTTAAAATAAAGTTGTTTTTATCAATTAAGACTTTAGGGTTTCTAGCAAGACATCATCTTATGTCAGAATTTGTGAATGGTGAATTGTTATAGCAGAAATGTAAAATGTTTATCTCTGTGTTATAATAATAGCAGTGTTTCTCATTTGCAAGATTCAGAAATAAATAGGAAGTTATAACAGAGGTAGTTGGAAAAATAACCCTAATTTTGAAGTCACCTTTCTATTAGGGCATTGAAACTAAAATTAATTAGGGCAGCAAGTTCAAATTGTGTGTTAACTGTTGGCAGCAATGCACTGCTCAGTCTGACAAAGGACAAGTCAACAAAGGAATTGCCAGTCTGTGCTCCTGGCATTGGGTGAATGGGATGGGGCAGCAGAGGGAGGTGAAGTGAGGGCTGAGTAGGCTGGCATCCAGTCCCTCCACCTTCTTTTAACTGTTTCTTGGGTTTGTTTATTAATTAATTTATTTATTTATTTATTTATTTATTTATTTATTACAGTGATTGGGGTGACTTTGGTCAACATGAATATATAGATTTCATGTGTGGGTTTCTATGTTACAAGATGCTGGTTTTTAAACTTTGATTTCTCAGTATTCCATTAGAAAAAGAAACATTTGGTTTTACAGTTTAAAATAACATTGTTTTGAAACCCTCTCTTTTCACTGTGCTCTCTTTCACTGGAAGTGTACAGGAGAGGCTGAAGGTCCCCCAGCAGGGAAGACGCAGGAGATCCCTGCATGGTGTGGGAGTGGCCTAACCGGCCTCTTCAGTTCTGGAATTCTATAAATACGACATCATATTGTCCTAGTGGATGGTTGCACATCATTAATAAACAGGATGCAATTACTCTTCTCAGTAAATACTACTAACCTCCTTAAAATAAAAAACAAATCTCACTTTAAGAATGGATATTGAGAAGTGGCAGTTCACACACATGGGTTTGTCACCTCTCCCTTCTTAAAACATATTAAAATACCAGTAAAAAAAATTTTTTAGAGTGTACATTGCAAAGACAATGAAAACATGGATGAAGTCAAGAGCAGATGACAGATTTTAAGTTGTTTTTATTTCTTTTAAAAGTAAACAGAGAAATGGCAAATAATTCAGAGTAAAATAAGTAATAACCCTAGTGCCAAAGAACTTCAGGAAAAATTCTAAAGTAGGAAAGACTAAATATAGAGGAAAGGGTTGGGGGCATGTGGGCTAAAAGCTGGAGGCTTCTTTGAAAGTTTTCATTGAGAACAGGTAGCTACCAAGTCTCCTCCCACCCTGTGCAGCAGGTCACTACACGTTCCCCAGTCAGTAAAGAACAGAAGTTTTACCTAAAGAACATGAACTGGTGAAACTCCAGAGTCAAGGATCCAAACATAATGGAGAGTGGAGATGAGGTGCCAGATTTCAGAGAGTTATTAAAGGGAAATCTCTCTCTCACACACACACACACACACACACACACACACACACACACACACCTCTTCTTTCCTGCTCCCAGAAAATTGACAGCAGTCAGGTTTACACCTCTAAAACAAGAGACTGGAGTTATTTTCTGCAGAACCCGAACAGCCTTAGAGAAAAAACCTTCAGCTAACTAAAGAATCCCCAATTTTTTAAAAAAAAAATTCATTTACCAGCTTTCACCCTATTGAAATGAACTGTTTGACAAGTTCAGCCACAGAGAGCAGAGCTTCCAATCAGCTCACTTTTGAATGCACGCTTTAAATGAATAGACAGTGAAGAATTACCAGAGAGTTAAGGAATGCCTCACATGTGAAAGAGAGTAAAACTAGCAAATGTCTGGAAGGGAGAAGGAATTCAAGTTAAACAGACACGGATCCAGCAGAGGGTCCAGGGTAAGAAAATGTCCAGGACAATAGCTGTACAGCAGGTCTAGCTGCCAATCAGGCCAAATTAAAATAAGAGCCTGAAAAGCCTCAAGAAGGGATGCCTCAAGAAAAATGGGACTGATGCTCCCTATGTAACTGAGACAATGAACTTCACCATCAAATCATCTTGTAAATCCTTACTGATAAGATAATCTACTTATTACTGGAATTGCCTGCTTCAGAGCAGAGGGTATATTCCAAACCTGAATAAAAGGGATGGCAAGGCCAAAAAAAAAAAAGAAAAGAAAAAGAAAAAGAAAAACGGGACTGATGAACTACCTAAAAAATCAAAAAAAGAAAAGATGAGCTTATTTCTTGACTTAACACTTAATAATGTAAACTATGGCTATTTAATTTAACCAAAATTGCAATATATTCATGCTATAAAAGATGAGGGAAGGAAGGTAAAGTGAAATCCTCTTTAAAAAAAAAAGTGGTCACATAATGTCTAAATTTGATATTTTAAGAAATATCAGTAGGGACACATTACTTAGAAAAATGAAGTTAAAACAAAACAAAACACCTAAAGATTTGAATGTACTTGCTTCTATGTAACTGAGTGAGGATGGAGAGGTAAAGGTGGAGAGTCATAGATGTGCAGTAATATACTTAAGAAATTCTAGAAAGATCCTAGAGAAGAAAATTTTGTGAGGAAAAGTTTTGGGTGATTTTATCTTTCTAGTAAAAGTATAAGTTTTTGTTTAAGATTATAATTTACCCCTCTACTATAAACATAGATATTCGTTTAAAAGTATGCTACTCAAGCCAATTTACTACTAGATAGAAGTGAACATTCAATTCTTCTTATATTTTAATTATTTATTAATTCTGTCAAAATATGGCTTCTTACAAAAAATTTCTGTATTATTCTTCTAGATATCCCGCTCACTTTGTGTAAGAGAAGGAAATAACACAGAAAGTTGAGATAACATCCTTAAGAGAAAATATTTGCACACTGCTTTTTTCTTCTTACCACAACTCGTCTGAAAGAATGGAAAATCAAACACAAAACTAGAATTACTTACTTTGATTCAGCTCTATGGACCGACTCCAGCTGCCAGTCTCATGGGAGACAGAGCAGGACACAATAGACACATTGCGATCTGTCCAGTGGCAGGTACTCTGGACAGTCACTGTGCCATTGCCCCAATCTTTGTGCTCAGGGACACAATCTCCTGCTGGGGTCCAGGAGATCCGGGCAGCCGGCCTCCCTGCAGCTGCCTTGCACACTGCAGTTCTGTTCTCCGTTTGAAACAGAGTCGCCTCAGGGGCCACTGCAGAGATGAAGAAGTAAATGTTTTAGCCCTAACACATTAGACATGGAATTTAGAGAGGAATTCCTTTAAGTCCAAATGTGGTTATCTGAAACACCACAGTGTATAATGTTCCTTACCTAACACTCGGAGGTGATATTCATACTGGAAATTCCCATCAGGTGTTGCCACTATACACCTGTAATTCCCTTCATGAGTGATGGCCACTGGGTCAATCTGAAGGGCAGGAATCTGGTCAGGTCTGTCAGGCCAGGTCATTCTCTCATCAGTGCAGTTTGTTTCTGTGGTCGCATTTGTGTCTCTCCTGTGGGTTCTGATGCAGAAAGGCTTGTCTCCAAAGATTATTTCCCATGTTGTTAAAAGCACATTTGTCAACAGGATAGAAGGACAAAAGAGTACAGCCTTTGTATCCACCAGTACAGGCAAGGAAGTATTAGCTGCAGGCACACACACACACACACACACACACACACACATACACACAAAGAATAAAAAAGAAAAGCTTGGTAAAAAAATTCATGTGTTATATTTTCCACAACATATTATATAAAGTTGTATTAGCTCATTATTTGGCTGGTGGTTTTATTCCAAAAATATGAGGCTTAAAGAATTAAACATTCACAAGATGTATATAACATGTTAAACCTAATTCAAAGATTAACTCATTTTTTCCCATATTATATTATTAGGTAAAAGGTGTACATGTATGAGAAAATTTTTAAGTATTTTTAAGTTAATTCAGAAGTTTCAATATGTATGAAAAAAAACAAGAAAATGCAATTCTCAACTAAAAGAGAAAGACAATGATTCTTTTGATCAGAGACTATTATATTTATTTTATACCTCATGCTCCTTGGGGTAGAAAATGGAATGATTAGTGATGTGGTTGTATTCTTCTAAGTTTTATGAGAAATAATACATCAGTAATATCAAATCTAAATGTCTATTCCCAAGGGTGACACTTCAGACAAAAATAAATATGAAAAGTGTTATAAAAAATAATTAACATGGCATTCAAATTGAGCAAGCTAGAAATTTTTAAAGTTCTTTTATTTATTTATTTATTTTGAGAATCAGAAAGTCAGTAAATTCAACAAACACCTCTTTCCTTCCTCCCTTCCTTCATCCCTTTCTTCTTTCCTTTCTTTCTTCCTTCCTTCCTTCCTTCTAATTGCACACATTCCAAAGAGATAACTATAAATTTTTTCACAGATTTTATTGCCATAAAAATCACTCTAATTATGATAATTAAATATAGAAATTGACTCCTTTTGTTCATTTTTTTAAAGTAAAAAGTCCTGCAACCTACAAGTATTTTCCAACATGGAAGCTCATATTTTTCCCATAAATTGATATAATGTGTCCATGAGTGGTAGGCATTTGCTGAGAGGTGACTAGGTGTACCTGTTACAGCTCACTTGTAACGGAAGTGTCAGGAATTTCATTACTTTAACATTGGCTGTATGGTGGGGCAAAATTTTTATGAGTGAAGCTTGCTTCAGCTAACCTCTGCATTAACCTCTCTCCTCTGTTGGTGTCACCTATCTCTTCTAAGAAATACTCAAGCCTTTGAATTTCACAGCCAAATAAATATCACTTAACTAGATGAGGAAAAGAGGGGATTTTAAAGCAGATTTGAGAGGCAGTTAAATATGAAATTTAAAAAGATATTTAGCCAAAACCGGTTTGGCTCAGTGGACAGAGCGTCAGCCTGCAGACTGAAAGGTCCCAGGTTCGATTCCAGTTGGAGGCATGTACCTTGGTTGCGGGCAATCCCCAGTAGGGGGCATGCAAGAGGCAGCTGATAGATGTCTCTCTCTCATCGATGTTTCTAACTCTCTATTACTCTCCCTTCCTCTCTGTAAAAAATCAATAAAATATATATTTTAAATAAATAAATAAGATAAAAAGATATTTATTTCAGTCCCAAATCTGGTTGTCTGAGACACCACAATGTATAATATTTCTTACCTAACACTTGGCTTGTTGGGAACCACTAGAGTTAGATGTGGGTAAGCTACATGTGCACAAGGGAAAGATGCTAAAGATAAAAATAGAAAGAAAAGAGACTGGTAAAGACACAAGTTTGAAGGCTCTTGGGAGTTTGAATTTTAATTTATAAACACTATAAGGCTTAATGTTTTGATTAATATTTAGCCTCAAGATCTGATTCTATTTTTTTCAAAGAAAGTACTAAGTAATCATATAAACATATGAATTTTAACAGAGCCAAGTATCCAAAGTATTAATTCCAATGGCAAGAAATCTAAGTATGGTAAGTATTCTATGTTCTTTCACCTTCCTCTATTATGGAACTTTCAATCAATCGCCCTCTCCTTTATCATGATAGTTCTAACTCAGTGGGTTTGGCACCTTTCTACCACTACTATTCTCCATTCACTCCTGTAATCAGCTAGGGTGATTTCACCTCCTATTTCATTAGGGAGAGAGAGGGTAGATTCCCATATTTATCCTAGAACCAACTTTCAAATCTCATCTTTTCTGAATCCTTTGTCTATAAATATCTCCCAGTCTCACCCAGTTACCATCCCCTAGTTTAAGTCTCCATCACCATGCATCCAGATACTACAAAAGCCTCCTCATTCTATCTCTGTCTCAAAACTCTCCTATCTTCAATTCATACCTTACATTGCAACCAGGTACCTCATTCTATAACACAGTTCTGATTCACTCAACTCTGAGACTCTTCAGAGATCTCTCACTGCCTGAGAAAACATTTAAATGCCTTTGTGTGGCTTTGAAAGCCCTCTTTTTCAAAATGACTCAGCTTCCAATCAATCACTCCCTACATTGCTCCCCCATTTCAGAAAGAAAACACCAAGCACAATTGCATTTCTGTGTCTTTCCTCACATGTCCCTGTGGTCTGGCATGCCCTACACAATGTTCTTTGTCTATTATAATACTCCTCACTCCAGTGTTTCTCTTCAGAATGTGTAAATCTTTTGACTTTTTTATTATAATACTCCTCTCCCTTTAAGACCCAGTTCCTGTGAAACATCCCCTGTGAAGCCTTCTCTTAGCCATGGTGCTCACAGCTCCCTCCTCTAGACTTCTGGCACACTTGATATGACAGCTGTGCCCATGTCATGTGATCCCATAAAACTGAGCTCCCTTGGAGCTCTCTTATAGTCTTACTCATCTTGCTCATCCTTGTGTTCCCTGTAAAGCCCTAAATGAATGCCTGATAGAGAAAGCTCCATAATTTTCAAATGGAATTAAATTGCTTTGGAGGCAGAGGAGCAGGGTCATTCAGGATCCCTCACCCACAGCATTGAGATCACCATATTCTTCAGCTAGGAAAAGGCTGGCTCTCAGACCAGACCACCAGTTATGTTTCTAAGGAAATTCAACACTCCATTCCTTCAGTACTGGCCTCTAGAAAAAAAAAAGTGTATTACCTTCTGTAGGAGGTGTTACCAGTAAATAGTTCTGCTTTCTGTCCACAAATGAAACTAGAAAAAATATTTAGAAAAAAAAGAAAAAGAAATCAATTTTAGGTACTTAAATCAAATGGGAGACACTATTATCCACAAAAATCTTATATACAACATGACTGTAAACAATCAGTTAACCATAACTAAATTACATCGAAAGCATTGCAAAATAAATTAGAGTTATTTCATCATTAAATGGGAAAATATGTTTACATTTGAAAGTTACATTTGTAAGCTCTTAATGAATGATTTCCCATTTATGGGACACCTTCTTTTGTACTTGATTAGTATTTTTATATGAGATAACCCTGCGACTACCCTTTGCTTAGCCACAATGGATTGGCCCAGCATGGGCATTACCAATGATTTGGAATGATTACAATTCTTTCCCCAGATGCTACCCTGGTCCAGTGGTAGGTACCTCACCCAGTTGGACAAATCAGAATACTTTCTTGATTTATGGAACCAGAACTGAGAGGAATATTTCATTATTCTTCCTTTCCCATTTTTCCTACTCTGGTGGTCAACTCAGCTAGGCCACAATTTCAAGATATTGAGTTAAACATTATTCTAGATCAAGCATGTCAAACTCAAAGGCTAACACAGGCCAAATAAATGAGGCATGTGGCCGCGGACCGAGATTTGATATGCTTGTTCTAGATGTTTTTGTGAAGACATTTTTAGATGAGATTGATTTTTAAGTTAGTAGATATTGAGTAAAACAAATTAGTATTCATAATGTTCGTGGGCCTCATCCAATCAATCAGTTGAAGGAAGGCCTTAATAAAAAAAAGGCTGACCTCCTGGAAAAGGGAATTATGCCAGCAGACTGCCTTTAGACTTGAATTGCAACTCTTTCCTGGGTATTCAGGCTGCTGGACCACCCTGCAGATTTTGGACTTGGCAAGCTTCTATAATTATGTGAGCCAATTCCTAAAAATAAATCTTTCTCTCTCTCTCTCTCTTTCCACATGTCCTCAAACACACACACACATACACACATACACACACACACACACAATCCTATTGTTCTGTTTCTCTGAGAAACCCTGACTAATACATCTACCTTGGAAAGAAGAAAACAAGCCAAATTGGGGGGGAAGGGGGTGGGGGGAGGGGGGAGAAAGAGAGAGAGAGAGAAACAGTCTTCATCTAGCTCAATCTTCTAATTCCATAGTTCCAAGATCCCCATGCATTTCTTCCCTTGGTTTTACAGTTTCTGACAATTGAAGTAGTCCTAATTTACTTCAAGTTTGATTTCTGAAAAACTTCTGTTTTGTAGTATTTTAGAAAAACAATAAAGATTTTTAAAATATTTCTTATGATTTAAGGGCCTAAAAAAGTTCTTTCTGTGACTAATTACTCAATAACCATTTATCCCTCCTCTGCTTATAAAAAACTAGAGTGCTGGCGCATGACATTCATGCACTGGGAGAGTGGGGGGCTCCTTAGCCTGGCCTGCACCCTCTTGCAGTCCGGGGCTCTTGCAGTCTGGGACCCCTCGCTCCTTATGGACCATGTGTAGCAGAGGTAGGAGAGGCTCCCGCCACTGCTGCTTCACTCACTAGCCATGAACCCAGCTTCTGGCTAAGCAGTGCTCCCTCTGAGGGAGTGCATAGGGGGCAGCTCCTGCATTGAGCATCTGCCCCTTGGTGGTCAGTGCACATCATAGAGACCAGTCGTTCTGCTGTTTAGTTGATTTGCATATTAGGATTTTATTATATAAGATACCCTTGCTCCCCATTCTAATTTTGTACCCAGATCTACAATATTTAAAAATAAATTCAGTAAAGATCTTAGAAATGAGCAGCAAACAGGCATCTGAAATAATTTGGCTTTTGTAGGCAGCTGTAATTGGGATGAAGGCAGGCTATTATTGAGAGTCTATTATATTTAGTTTATATTAGGCTCAAGAATCTACTCCAGAAACAGATAAGAAGTCAGAGCTAACCTCAGAGAGCTTATCCAAATCAAGCAATGACTTAGATATTCTTAATTCTAGAGCTCTAAAATTCATAGCATGAAATATAGCTTAGCCTTCCAGACCTCTCCCATCCTACCACACCCAGCTTCCCAGGGTTCTGGAGTCTGTCACTTTATTCCATTGTCAAATTCATCACCAACCAAGACTGTGTGTTTGTGTTTGTAATGGAATAAAATTTAGGATGTAGGTACTTTTGATTATGATATTGTTAGCGTTACCATTCAGAAGCATCAAGAGGAAAATTTAAAGTTTTATTGGGAATAAGGGGTGTAAGTAAGGTGGGGTAAAATCAGTATCTGCAGACATTTCCATAAAAAACAAGAAGTAAACATTGAGGCTTTGTGGTTCATGTGGTCTCTGCTGTAAGTATTTATCTCTGCTGTTGCCTCAAGAAAACAGCCACATATAATACTTAAATAAATGGATGTGGCCTTCCTCCAATAAAGTTGTATTTATATGTTTTATTGGTAATAAATGCTTATTTTTTTAATTTAAAAGATTTAATGTTGACATAATTACAAGTGTATCCCTTTCCCCATCCTTTGTGACTGGTTGGATTTTGCCCATAGGCCATAGTCTGCTGACTCTTTATTTGAAGTATGGCGTTTTGTTTGTTCTAATTTCTTGCATTTACCACAATTTAAAACAATAAGCATCTATTAAGTATTCTATTTTCTTCTGCTTACTTTGTTTTTAAAAATAAACTAAACTTTGTTAACAACTGCAAGTTGTCTCTCAAATTAAATAAATTTCTTATTCTGGCAAATTTCTTACCATAACCAGTAAATTTCCTTCCTTTCTTCCTTCCTTCCTTCCTTCCTTCCTTCCTTCCTTCCTTCCTTCCTTCCTTCCCTCCCTCCCTCCCTCCTTCCTTTCTTCCACCCTCCTTCCTGCCTTCATTCTCTTACCCTAAGTGAAGTGTGCCAAGAACCAAGAGCACCAAATAGTATTCTCACAAAAAGAAAACTACCATGTGCCCTGCTCCATTCCCAGCTAAGGTAACTGTCTGGTTACCAAGAGATGGCAGCCAGGATGGACAAAGGTTACTGTAGTGGATGAGGGCTTTCTCTTGTGGCATTTGGATTCAGGAGCCCTGAGACCTGCTCTCTGTTTTAAAGACATAGGAGCTTGTCAATGGAAAGTTTAAAAACTTAGTTTTGATTGATATCTTTAAAAGGATAATTAAAGCTTTTCTTCTATCCTTTGGATTTTACTTCATATGCCCCACAGAAATTATTATTTTAGTGACAAAGCAAATATTTTCCATGCTCTAAATTGTTAAGTTGTTGGCACTTAAGTAGATTCTCATTTTGGCAAACTTGTTTGGGAATATTAGCAATTTGGACACATTAGTTCTTAGCAGATGTAACTAAATAAGTCCAGAAACTAACAGGAACCTGTTAGAAGAGCCTGGTATTGCATTAAGTGGTGTCTTCAAAATTGTTTTGAAGTCTTGAAGTCTTCAAGCATTTTGTGTCTCAACGATCTCCCAGGGGGCTGGAATATGAACAACTTCTACTTAATAAAGTTTTTTCAGTGAATGGAGACCCATAGAGAAATTTGCCTCTCAAATCAGATACCAAATTTTTCTACAATCAAGCAAAATCCACCTCCTTCCAAAGAATACCCTGAGAAGGAAAATCAATAAATTATCCTTGCAACTTCTCATATCAGAGATAAAAGTCACAAGTTAAAATGTACTCTTAAGTGGGCAGAAATGGTTATTTTTAGAAGAGAAAAAATAATCATGCTTATTTTCACAAATGTTCCCCTGATTATTTTTATAATAGTGGATATACTTTTTAAACTTCATTAGTTGTTAATACATGAGTCCTTTAGTTTTGTGGTCTCATTTGCCAGCTAGTTGCTAAAGATACCAATTTCATATCAAGTATCATGACTTCATTGAAAATAGAAAGTGTCCTTCTTGTTTGAAACTTTGTATACAGTACCAAAGTAGTATAACAAACATTCAAAGCTTCTGATCAGTGCTCCTGTGTTCTTTCTGTCATTTCTTCGTATAAAACTAAATTTTCTTTCAAATTTAGAAAGATTATCCTATATAATAAAAGGATAATATGCAAATTGACCAGAGGGCAGAACAATTGGTTGCTATGATGCTCAATGACCACCAGAGGGCAGACGCTCAGTGCAGGAACTTCCCCCTGGTGGTCAGTGCCATTAGCTGGGCTCATGATTGGCAAGTGCAGTGGCGGTGGTGGGAGCCTCTTTCACCTCCACAGCAGCACTAAGGATGTCCAACTGATACTTAGGCCCACTCCCCATGGATGCAAAAGGGCACAGGCCAGACTGAAGGACTCTCCTCAAGTGCACAAATTTCATGCACTGGGCCTCTAGTAGTTTTATATTATTAATATCAGAAGTCAAATTAATTCTTTCACCCTGTACCTGTATATAGACTGAAAGAGTGTAAATTGAGTTTTTTAAAACATATTTATAGGGGGTGGGAGAGTGAAGAGAGATTAACTGAGGAATTTATATGCATACTAGAGGCTCAATGCATGAAATTCATGCAAGAGTAGGCCTTCCTTCTTCTGGCTGCTAGCACTAGTTTCCCTCTGGCACCCAGGCCCCAGGCTTCCCTCTGGCACCCAGGACCTGAGCTTCCTTCCAGCTACCAGCAAGCACCAGGGGCCCAAGCTTCCCTCTAGCCTCTGGCAGGCACCTGGGATCTGGGCTTTCCTCATAGCCTTGGCTTCCTCCAGAAGGTTATCTGGAAGGACATCCAAAAGAATGTCTGATCTAATTAGCATATTATGGTTTTATTTTTATAGATATACATAGCCCATGGACACAGATAATGTGGTGAAGGCTTGGGAGGGGCAGGTGCAGGGGAAGGCATCAATGGGGAAGAAAACAAAGAGAGATCTGTAATACTTTCAACAATAAAGATAAAATTTTAAAATAACAATAATAAAACATATTTATAATAGAAAGGTAACTTAATTACTCATTATATTCATTTATTTGGCTGCCTTAATATATATAGCTGCAAATTTGATTACTTAAAACAACAGAAATGTATTCTCTCATATTTGTGGAAGCCAGAAGTCTGATATCAAGGAATCCTTCCTTGCTTCTTTCAGGTTTTGATCACTGCTAAAAACCTTTGGTTCTTGGCTTGTAGATGTATTATTTCAGCTTCTACCTCCATCTTGATAACCTTTTTCCCTGTGTCTTCTCTTCAAAGGACACTAGCCATTGGATTTAGGGCCCACTCTAATTCAATATGATCACATCTCAAGAGCCTTAACCTAATTTCTTCATCAAAAATTATTTTCCAAGTGCAGTGACATTCACAAGTTTCAGGTGGATATGTCTTGAGGGGTTGGGGGAGTGGACACCATTTAACTCACTACACTCACGCATTATCCCCACCCCTGAAATTTATAGTTATATAATTTTTATTTACTTTATTCTGTAGTTGATTATAAATATAGTTTATTCTGTGATTTTTCTAGATAGTGAATAATTGAGTATAATTTATGAAGATATTTATTGAATCCAAGAATGTATTTTGAAATCATTGGAATTATTTTTCCATGAAATGCTTAATGCAACATATCACAAAAATAGCCTTTTAAAATACATACAAGGAAAAGAATAACTATAATGGCAAACAAAAGTTTGGGAGACTGTAGGGCTGGGTAAGGGGTACAGAAAATAACATCTACTAAGACCTATTTTTTAAAGTTTCTTATATTTAAAAAATTGAATGACAAATACTTTGGAAATTGTTTAGTCATCACATCTACACTAATAAAAGAGAAACATGCAAATTGACCATCCCTCTGCTATGTCAACCAATCAGGAGCAAGTATGCAAATTAACCCAACAAAAATGGTGGTTGGTTTGCATACACAGGCAGGGAGCGAAGACTGAAGACAGCATAGAAGGAAGCCAAGCACTGCAGAAGGGAGTGAAGCAGTAGAGAAGGGAGGGAGTGAGGCAGCTCCCTTCTCTGATTTGTTCTGGCCACAGGAAGCTTTATTCTTACAGGAATAGGCCCGTGGAAGCCCTATTCTTGCAGGAGTCTTCCTGCAGCAGACTTCTAGTTCTTGAAATAGTAGTAAATAGGCACAGAAATAAATTTCAGAGTGAAAAATTTATCAACTATCTTAAACATATGCAGTATTTTTTTTAGTCCTTACCTGAGGATATGTTTTTATTGATTTTTTTTTTTTAGAGAGAGAGGGATAGAGGAAGAGAGAAATAGATCAGTGCAAGGGAGAAATATCAATTAATTGTCTCCTATACACATCCCAACTAGGGGTCGAACTGCAACCTAGATATGTGCTCTGACTGGAATCAAACCCAAAACCTTTGGTATACAGAATGATGTTCCAACCAACTGAACCATCTGGCCAAGGCAAAATAACAGTATTTTTTTAGACAATACAGTCTATAAATGCATATACAGCAATTCAAATTCCTAAAATGTAAGATCTGTACAAGTATCAAATACTCTCCTATTAAAATTATCCTTAAAAAAATGAACATTGCCCAAACTGCAATTGTTCTTACCTATTTGCTGTGCTGAGTTGCTTGATGCACATATGCACTCTAAAATGGGGCAAAGAGAGAAATATATATATATATATTAGCATTTCTGACTCATAGTTAAAACCACATTTTTTCCCACATTTTTGAAGCCATCTTTGGATTGCAGTTACCAATGAAAGCACAAATTATGACAGACAAACAAAAGTCTCAAAAATTTACTCCACTATGAACTTTTGATCAGATCTTTCTGCCTGTTTGTTATACTCCTATTTTAGAATGCCTACATCCTGTATTAATATTCAAATCAGAGTATGTCTGAACACCTATTTGAAGAAATAATGACAGAAAACTTCCCATACCTGGTGAAACAAATAGACTTACAAGTTCAGGAACTGCAGTAACCCCAAACAAAAGGAATCCAAAGAGGACCACACCAAGACGCATCATAATTAAAATACCAAGAGAAAAAAACTGACAAAAGATTTTATATATATGTTGAAGTGTGACTTAGTAGTATCTATAATTATACTCTTCAGATACAACATAGAGAAATAAAACATCCATCAAATTTATGAAAAGGAGAAATGTTTAAGAAAAGTAATAAGTTCTAAAACACAAGCATTCAATAATTACCAATGAATGGATAAATTTTGAAGTCAAAAAGAATTAAGATAAGTTACAAATTCTATCTTTTCCAAAGCAATATAATCAAAGTCTGTATCTGTTGGTTAGAACACGGTGCTAATAAAAACCATATTGCTGGCCTAATTTTTTTTTTCTGATGATAATCACAAAGTCTGTATCAGTTTGTTAGGACACAAAGCTAATAAAAGCCATATTGTTGGGCTAGATTTTGGAGGGTTTTTTGTTTTTTTGTTTTGTTTTGTTTTGGTTTGGTTTGGTTTGGTTTGGTTTTCTGGTGCGGTTTTCTTTTGTTGTTTTTTCAAAGGTTTCCTTTGGGAATTACTATCACAGCCCAAAATGAATTGTTGGAGATAGATTTTTTTGTAGAAACATATATTGGTGATAACAAGGATCAAGGTTTTTAATGAATATATGGTGAATATATATGCATATTAAATATGCAAAGATATATGCACAGGATATTAATTCCAGCATAGTTTTTCATTCCAAGAAATGTAAACAACCATAAAGTCAATCTATAGGGGCTAATTAAATATTATGAAATAATATCTATGCAAGTGCTTTGAAAACCACAAAATGATAATTAAGATACCATTTTTGAATGTTTGTAAAATTAAAACACAGTGCTAAGTGTTTTATATATAGCCTTAAACCAATCCTCATGGCAACCTAGACATAAAATCAAGGCTTTGGGGTAAAATCTCCCAATTAAAAAAAATTAGAAATGAGTTCAAATTTTTAAAAATATTACACAAGCCAACTAAAAGTGTCTGCAAGCCAGATCTAGCCTAAGACTGCCAAATTGCACTCTCTGATGTGGAAATTAGAGGGGAAAAATAAAACCAGTCTTGAAAACATTTAAAATTAGGAATCTTTTGGAGGAAATGAAGTTAGCAAAAGTGATGAAAAACATAGAAAGTAAATGCAGTTCCTTACACCAGGGAAAGAAGAAATTTTAGGACAGGAATTATTATGTAAGAAAAATCTTAAAATAAGGACTAGGAAGCTTTATGATTTGCTAACAAGAAGGCGGTCAGAGACCTTTCAGAGCTGTAAAGAGTGGTGTTGGTACAGAGAGAGGAGCAGAAACAGACTGCAAGGACCCAAGGAGAAGCAATTTTCAACAAAATTTCTTTCAGGAATTTTGACCAGGAAAGTATTGGAGAATGAGACACTGTGTTTTGTTTTGTTTTTCCTCTCGTGTCAAATGGGAAAGAGATAGGATAAAGCTGGAACTCTGAAGACTGAGAGGGTTATCTGAGAATAGAGAATACAGGAGATGGAAAGAGGGTGAGCTGCCTTACAAGAATGAAGGAGGTTAAATGGTAAATAAAGCAGGATCCTAGAGGTGCTGGAGCAGAATGGATGTTAGCTCTTGAAAAGACTGATACTCAGTCTCTGAGAGAGGAGCAGAAAAGGAAACAGTGATTAGAGACCCAACAGACATTTTGAAGAAGTTTAGGTCACAAATATTTTCTGACTATACCTATCAGCATCAGGTAGCTGTGCAGAGCTTTTGGGAATGGTAAGATAAATTAGGTAACATCTCTGCCCTAAGAAATCTTATCATCAGGGGGAGTTAACGATGCCTACACTGGACGATGGATAAATCAGAAGGTGAGCAGCCATGTGCTGAGTGTAAGGAACAACAGTGACAGTTTGGGTGATAAAGACAGACTTAGAACAGTGTTCTTAATCCTGGCTCCCATTAGAGGTATCTGCAAAGGTGCCCAGACTCTATACTCTGAAAAAGTCCAATTAAATAGACTTGAGCAGGCACCACAGTATAATATTTTAGGCTATACAGGCAACTCTGTCTGTCAACCTGCTTTAAATTACTGGTTTAAAACAACCTTTGGCGAGGGAGTTAATAAAGAATAAGATAGAATTATTTTTCTGGAGAACAAAAATAGCTAGATTTCATTATTTTGAATCTATCAAGTTTTACTACGTACTTGGATATCTTTTCAAAAGTTTGTCAGTACTACAAAATGCATCATATAATTAGATACTCTTACATTATGTAATAGATAAAGCTTTGGGAAAAGTTAGTATTTCATGGTAAATTAACAAAATGGAAGGACAAAAAGAAATCACTAAGCAATTTAAAGCTACATATGTACACACCCAGTTTGGAAAAATACTTCTATCAAATCACTGCATGTTTTCAAATGATACTTTTAAAGACATTCAGGTTTCTTCTATGTTGAGGGGGTAGGGGGAGGAAATTAAATGCTACTTTCTCCTTCTAGCTATCCTTAATCCATTCTTTGCTGCCAGACTTCTAGAACAAGTGGTCTGTGCCCACTACCTCGATTTCCTCCCCACCCCCTCTCTCCTTGATACCAGCAATCTTGTGGCTCCCACACCCTTCCAACTCAAACCACAACTTTGAAGGGGTATCATCACACATTCAGTCCTTCTTCAGGGCTTGCGCTCCTGGATTCCTTGGCACATTCAGATGCTATTAACCACTTTCCCCACCTAAAATCTCTTCCTTCATGACCACCACTACCCTATGCTTTTCCCTGTTTGCCTCTTTCTCTGCAAGCCTGCTTGTTTCCTCGGGCATCATAGTATAGTATTTCCCCAAAGTCTTACCTGCTCTTCTTCCTCGTTTATTTTTCTTCTATTGTTCTACCCACCCCCAGAACTTCACCTGGGCCTCTACACAGTTGATTTCGCCTTGTTTTACCACTTTAATCACAATTTAACTCCCTCTGTCCTTTATACAGGCTGTTTAACCTGTCTGGAAGGTTCATCTCCCCAACTCTTCTTGCTAGCTGTTTCTATTCATCTTCATTTTAAACAACACTTCTAAAGGTAAGTCTTCTTTAGTCCTCAGAGCAGATTAAATATACCAATTATGCATTTCTATGTCACCCTCTACTTCTGTTTTCACAGTATGTATGATTTAATTATTTTCAATGAAATGTTATGTATTCCTAGAAGATTCCAAGCTCCTTGAGAGCAGGATCTGTGTCCGTCTTGTTCAAGTATCCTAGCATGAAGCACAGTGTCTGACACATGATAAACACTACCTTACTTATCGATTAGCAGAGCAACTGACCCACATTTAACTTTGACTTATTTTTCCTAAACGGGAATCTCAACTTTGTAGCTGTCCTCTTTTTCTATTCCAATGCCCTCTGCCATTTTAGGTGCATCAGATCTAAAAGTCACAGATTTTCTCACATATACTTGCCATATCTCTTTTTCTTGCTGCCTTTTTTTTTTTTTTTGTGCTATGAAGGAGTTTCAAGCTCAGCTCAACCACTGAAAGTTTGGTAATATCTTTAATAATTCCTTGAACATTCCTGGGCTTTATTTGTCTATGTATAAAATAAAAGGATTAATTTTAAGGTTTCTAAACTTCTTCCATGAAAGCTATAACTTCTCAATAGTTTCACACATTTCCTTCACTTCACAAATGAGGATATTACGGTCTACAGAGAGTAAGCAATTTGTTAAAGATGACACAATTATATCTCATGACATATTTTTAAAGCCAACAAAAGCATTTATACAAATCTAGAAATTGGAGAAAAGGAGTGAGATTTTGTTGAGGATATGAAAATACCAAGATACTCAATGCATAAATGAAATTTACAAAGCAAAAAGGCATTTAATAGCATAACACATTTGAACTCAATGTCCAAAAACAGTATAATCAGCCAAATCAATATCAGTTGATAAAAGCACAATGATATTAGCCCTAGCTACTTTGGCTCAGTAGATAGAGTGTCGGCCTGCAGACTGAAGGGTCCCAGGTTTGATCCAGGTCAAGGGCACATGCTTGTGTCGTGAGCTTGATCCCCAGTCAGGGATGTGCAGAAGGCAACTGATCAATGATTCTCTCTCAACTGATGTTTCTATTTCTCTCATTCTCCCTTCCTCTCTGAAATCAATAAAAATGTTTTTAAAAGCACAATGATTTTAAAAACACATGCATTTGCCCTAACCGGTTTGGCTCAGTGGATAGAGCGTCAGCCTGTTGACTGAAGGGTCCCAGGTTAGATTCTGGTCAAGGACATGTACCTTGGTTATGGGCACATCCCAAACAGGGAGTGTGCAAGAGACAGCTGAATCAATGTTTCTTCTCATCAATGTTTCTAACTCTCTATCCCTCTCCTTTCCTCTCTGTAAAAAATCAATATAATATATTTTTAAAATAAAAAATAAATAAAAATACATGAATTTGAAGAAAGTTCCACTTTTTTTATAGCAAAATAAGCTCTCACATAAAACAACTATAAGTTCTAGAAAAATATAAAAACAATTATCTGAATCCAATGGAGAATGAAAAAAAACAAGAAGATGCTTGAAGAATGTCAATTATTGGAAGAAGGGAGTGGTTCAAGGCTGAGAGTGTGGGTTCCTATTTTTTCCCATTTTTACCACTTTTAGTCTCAAGAAAGGCTGCAATTGGAACCACATTGAACTTTTTAAAGCTCTAATAGAAAACCCACAGTTTTCTGAAGAAGAGAATACATTTTGTGGCAACCTTGGTCTCTGAAAATTGAGAGAGGCACAGAGAGAGAGAGAGTCTGTGTGAAAAAGTTTCAAACTCTACCAACATCCCTCTCTCTGACTCTAAGCCACACATGGCAGGAAACACCTGAAGCCAATTAGCTAAATGTAAAAGCACTGTCCAAGAGGAAGACTTAGCCATTGAGTCCAACCAAGTTAAATGTTTTCTGGAGGAGAGGGTGGGGCCAACAAAGCAGTATGACAAAATCCAGAGTCTCTATGATGCAATATTCAATATCCAAATAAAATTGCTCAGAGAACTAGGGAAATGTGGCTCATTCTTTCTTGGGAGAAAAAAAAAATTAAAGGAAAACCAATCTTAAAGTGATCCAGATATTGGGATTATCAAACAAGGACTTAAATCAGATATAAAACTACGCTCAGTGATGTAAAGGAAAATATACTCACAATGAATAAAAACACAGAAAAATTACAACAGAGAAAAATAAACCAGTTTAAAAAATAAATGGAAATTCTAAAATTGAAAATATAACATCTAAAATAAAATATTTCATGAATGGGCCTAACAGATGAATGGAGATGAGGCAGGAAATTGTTGGCAAACTTTAAATATATCAATAAAAATTATCTAATCTGAATAAAAGGGAAAAAAGTGATTAAAAAACATAATAGCCACAGAGACCAGTGATGAAATAGCAAAAGTTCTTTGAATATATGTGCAATTTGAGTTCTAGAAGAACAAGAGAGACAAAGTTGGCAGAAAAATTATTTGAAGCAATAGCAATTGAAAATTTTGCAAAATTTGCTGAAAAGCATAAGTATACAAATTCAAATAACTCAGTAATCTTCAAGCAGGATAAATATGCAAATAACTATACATAGACATATAACATACTAAAAACAACAATAAAGAGAAAATCTTGAGAGTAGCCAAGGAAAAATGATGGATTATAGCCAGGGAAACAATAATTTGAATATCTGCTGACTTCTCATCAGATATAGTGAAAGAACATTTTTAAAATGCTGAAAAATAAAAGTCAAGCCAGAGTTCTATATACAGCAAAAAATATGCTTCAAGAATGAGGCATATTTAGACAAAAGGAAACTAAAAGAATTCCTCACTAGCAGGCCTACACTGCTAATAATGATTTTTTTTTTAATTACTTAGGCTAAAGGGAAATAATACCAGACAAACTAGAAATTCAGGAAGCAATGAAGAACATGGAAATAGCAACTCTGGTGGATATAGTGTATGCACTCAGAATCTCTTTTTGCTATTACTGCTAGGAGCACTACCGGCAGAAAGCCTTCAGTTATCAGCATCTTCAGAGACAAACTCAATTACTTGCCCAAGTCAGACTCTTTTCAGGGTATCCCGAATTTAATGACTAACTGAGATGAAGGTATAAAGGCCCAGCCAAGTTGATAAAATGGAGGGACTTTCTAAGACTATTCTAACTATTCTAGCTTCCCATGGGTGGGGATCAGATAAGGTGTCAAGGATTGAGATTGCAAATAGACTTCTCCCTCTGCAAACTTGCCCTTCCAGGTGTTTCTTCCAACTGTCCTCCCTAATAAACATTCTCTATTCAAAACTATTATCTCAGAGTTTGATTCGTACAGAGCCTGCAACAGCATCAACAACTCAAAGGAGCAGATATTTTTAAAGAAAATGATTTACTTCTAAAACCTTTCAGTTTAGTTTCTAGTACTTTTCTATACTGCTTTCCATAAACACAAATAGGATTATGTTGTTCAGATTGTTTCAAAGCTTTTTGTAACAGATAAGGCATATAAACTCTAGCTATAAAAAAACAACAACAGAAAAAAAACAACCCTTCAAAACTGTTTGCTCAATGTTCGTGCATGAACAATGTTGTTTTTTCCTGCAAACAATTAACAGATTGTGACCCTTAGGTGAGTTTTGTTATGGTAGGACATACAAAGCTATTTCATAACCACAGATCTACCTAATCCTAATCAGAAGTTACCAAATGTGTGTCACTGATAACAAGGAGGAAAAGTGTATTAATAATTACTGAATTTTAGTCTCTTTAAGTCTGATTTTTTAGATAAAATATAAAACCAAATGACAACTGAGTTATTAACTAGCAACATTAACTGAAATACCCATGACTTATTGGGAGGCAACTTATCTACTGTGAAACCTGTGGAACTGACTCATCTCCTTATTTCTATTCTCAACTTATTAGAATCTCTATATTTAACTTTTCATCTTACTCCTCAATTTCAAAAGAGTTTTCTGCTCTAACTGGTTTGGCTCAGTGGATAGAGCGCCAGCCTGCAGACTGAAGGGTCCTGGGTTTTATTCCAGCCCACGTCCTAGTCAGAACGCATGCAGGCGGCAACCAGTCGATGTGTTTCTCTTACATCCATGTTTTTCTCTATTTTTCCTTTTCTCTTCCACTCTCTCTAAAAATCAATGGGAAAATATCCCCAAGTGAGGGGGGGGGGAAAAGTTTTCCTCTTCTTATTTAAGGTTAAAAATTGCCTTGTCTTTTCTTCTTGGATCTTGCTCTCTGTTATTGAGAGGAAAGAAATAATTATTGCTCCTAGGACCCAAATACAAAAATATATAGTGCCTATTCTACCATTTTAAACTCTATGAAGACTCCCTTTGTGGGAACCTCCACTCCATGAATGATTCACAAATCCTAGATTGTGTTATATTTCCAGGTACATATAGGAATTTACCTTCTAGTTCTCCTCCTCAAACCCGGGGGCCGGCCGGGGGGGGGGGGGGGGGGGGGGGGGGGGGGGGGGCTTGCTCTGCAAAGAAATTTCTCTTCTCAGCCACCAATGTCTCACAACAGAAATACTGTATAGGGCTTTCTAAAATAAAACCCCAGGGTAGGAGCTCTTGACTCCTTCTGCAAAATTAGTCTTTTACCAATCGCCTCTCCCACTGAAGGGGAGAGGCGATTGGTAAAAGTCCCTCTGTTTAGTTATCAAGGACTCCTGAAATTCAGCCTTATTGTCTATATTCATTGTCTATGATCACTTCACACACAATCTCCATTCCATCGCGCAAGAGTTTTTTTTTCTCTTTCCAAAACAACTTGCTTTTTTGTTCATACTGCACATCTGCTCCTCCTTATTTCTATTTCTACCTTTCCACATCAACTCAAACTCATCATTCAAGATCCAGCTCAAGACCCATCTCTTCTACAAAGACTTTGACAACTCCATCCCAATGTAATTTCTTCAATGTTTTACTAGATTCTTGCCCTTCCCGGGTAGTTCAGTTGGTTAGAACAGCATCCCATTATGCCAAGGGTGTGGTTTTGAGCCCCAATCAGGGCAAGAATCAACCAATGAATGCATAAATAAATGGAACAACAAATTAATATTTCCCCTTCTCCTTTTGTCTGTCTCTTTCTAGAAATCAATAAAATTTAAGAAATAATAAAAATAATAAATAAAACAGAAGGCAGAAAAGGGGACAAGAAGAGATTAACCAAAGAACATATATGGCCAAAACCGGTGTGGCTCGGATAGAGCGTCGGCCTGTGGACTGAAGTGTCCCAGGTTCGATTCCGGTCAAGGGCACGTACCTTGGTTGCAGGGCACATCCCTAGGAGGGGGTGTGCAGGAGGCAGGTGATGGATGTCTCTCTCTCACCGATGTTTCTAGCTCTCTATCCCTCTCCCTTCCTCTCTGTAAGAAATCAATAAAATATGTATTTAAAAAAATAAATAAAAATAAAAAAAGAACGTATATGCATCTATGCATTACATATGAACACAGAAAATAGGGTGGTGGAGGCCTAAGCCAGGATGGGAACCAGGTGGAGGGAGGCAATGGGGGGAGGGACATGGGGAAAAGGGGACATCTGTAATACTCTCAACAATAAAGATTTTTTTTTAAAGTTCTCTTAAAATGTTATCTTAGCTTGATTTCCCTAATTTAGTCTGCTAAGAACTTTTAGGCACTATTCACAGATAACACATACCCTCCATACATACTCAGTGTTAATTGCTTAAGCATGGATGATTAGAGAAAACATACCTAAAATTATTGTAATATGTAAATTTGCAACTATCATAAATCAAGAAAGGAAGATATTACTGAAATTAATGAGGACAAACCCCTTCTTTTCACAACTGCTTTTTTTTTTTAAGTACCATATGATTTTGAAATTGCTTTTTATCCCTTGTTCCATCTTTTGCAAACCTGCTGAAGCTATCAGTCCTGTCTGGATTGTAACTCTTCTTCTTGTTACTGCTTGCCCCCTAGTGGAACACAATGATAAGTGTTCAAAATTAGCCCAAGCAAGAATAAAAGGGGAGAATTTCTTTTCACTAATTCACACATAATCTCAGCATCAGTGACTTTTATAAAAAATGAGATTGTATTAATTGAAATAGCAAAATATAACTTGAACACAAGAAAAAGCTAGAGGATAACTTGATAAAATAAGGAAGAAGAAGTTGTAAAGAGGGAAAGAGAATACAAAGAAAGAACAGACAAAGTTGCAAGTTTGGACCATTTACAATGTTTTAATCTTTTCCCTCGGGTATTTTCTGAATAAACTTTGACTACCAACTGCCATGTTGTTTGAATTTATAAGCAAATTAGTAAAGGTGAAAGTGAATAGTTTTTTTTTAATGCCATGTTTTACATTGAACTCATTCGCTGAATTTATGTTGCATATTAAAGTGAGTTGTTTATGCTTGGCAGTATTTCTAGGTTTTTTTTAACAGAGAAGGCATATAAACTCTACCTAAAAAAAAACAAAACTTCAAATCTTTTTGCATAATGTTCATGGGTGAACAATACTGTTTCTCCTGAAAATGATTAACTGATTGTGACCCTTATGTGAGTTTTGTTAGAACATACAAAGCTATTAAAGTACCAGTAATAAAGGCAAATTCATGCTCCAGGTGGTTTCTTCTCATTATTCTAAATTATTTCATGGTGAATCTATTATGCCAAATCACTGCACAGAATTTGCTTTCCATAATTTTATTCTAAACATTTTGATAAGTTTATAATTATTGAAGCACAGACTCCAGGTATTTTATATATGTAGTACCCCTAGTTATGCTTAGAAATAGTTTTAAAACTCAAACCTTTAAACCATTAAAATTCAAAATTATCAATTATATTTTAATCTCCTAAGGGGAATGAAATGTTTATTACTTAATGTATAGTTGGCATACAATATCACATCATATTAGTTTCAGGTGTACAACATAGTGATTTGGCATGCATGTATCTTATAATGTGTTCACTATACTAAATGTAGTAACCATCTGTCATCATGCAAATGGCTTCTCTGACAACTTGGGTTCTGCACAGGTTTCTGTACTAGCTTTCTTCAACAAGATCTCAGTAAATATACCACTAAATTTATAACCAATATTGGCTTAACTTTTTCTCTGTGGTGCTATAAATAGTGGTTGAAAAGTATAAGAGCTAAATATTGAGGAAAATTGCCTATTCAAATATTTAGTGATGCTTATAGTTGCACCCTCTAATAGTATATGGTGTGACTTTGCCATATACTATTAGTGTCACCTAAGCTTCAGTTTCTATCTTTACAAAATGGAGAAATGTTTTTTATGCCTATTTCGCTGAGTTGCTTTACAGATCAAGGAAGAAAATATATGTGAAAATTCTGCACAGAAAGGAACAGTAGTACAGTATGGTTATTTTGCATGTGCTCATCAGTAAGATTATCATGTGTAAAATGGATTTTTTTGTTGGAAGATAGGCAATATTTTGAAGTCACTCACATGAGAAAAGAAATACCTTTTCTCCTTCCAATTATCAAATTACAAAATTTAAAATCAACTACACTGTTTCCTTGTCACTGCTCCCTTTACTAAAAGCGAAACCTAAAAGCTCCCTCCCACATCAACTCCTACCAACCCTCTGCAGTGAAACCAGGACACCCCCACAACAGTCCCAAGTCCTCTACAACACCTACAGCAACCAGGCATTGAAGTGGGTCCCCTATCACAGAAAGTGTCTTTTGTAGCCTGCACCTCTTAAAACTAAACACAGACATGTATTGCAGATGCACCACCAAACTCTGAGTATATTATATTTTAAAAAGCACCTGGATATAGGAAGTGCTAGAAAGCCATAAATTTTCCTAATTTATATTAACAATATGGACCTAAATGGGTTGAAATTATTATTTTAATTAAAAAAGAGAGAGAGAAGAAGATAAAGAGGACCCAGATGACTTGGATTGCTTCTAGAAAGTATCTAATGTATTCAGCCTCATTCAAAAAAAAAGGGAGGGGAAAGTAAGAAAATGGGCAATGAGGCAAATCATAGAAATGAGTACACTGTAGTCAAATACAAAATAAAATAAGTACAACAATGAGGAAAATAAGGATAATAAAGTGAAATAAATCTGGGAGCAACCCCATACCCCATATCTGTGACTGTATCTATCTTGTATTGCTCTATAAGAAAGGCAAAGACACCGCCGGAAAATCTGAGACCAGATTTCTCACCAGTCATTCTCTTGTCACTCTTCCAAAGGCAATTCAAACTTACCAGCCACTAAGAAGACAGTCAACAGCAGTAGTAACTGTAGGTCAGAAGTTCTCCAAGAGCAGGGCATTGCTGTTCTCTTATTTTCCACCCTTCACTCAGCCCTTCTCTTCCACACAGGTGCGAAAGGAGCTGTGGGCATGGTGAGGCTCTCTCTGGCTGACTCTGAGCTGAATCCTCTTAGGCTATCAGTAGCCGGGGACTCCTTTCCTCCTGGCCCCTTCCTTCAACTCTATGTGTTTTTGACTGATTAGTAACTTGGAACAGAAGAAACGCTTTTCTGGAACTTGACACAGCAATAGATTTCCTGTATGAAGCGCTGAAGCAAAGACGGAGGAAGCAGATTGATTGAGTTATCTTTCAGCTCATTGGTTCTCCTCTCACTTCTGCTGTACAGAGATAAACCTTACAGTAGGGCATTGACCAAGATTAACGGACTTTCTAAACTTGGATTGAAAAGCAAAACAGAATACTTATCTGTTTTTTGGCGATTCCTATTAAACTTCCCAATCATGATAACTTTCAGAAGCTCTCTCCAAATTGAAGGGGTGGACAGCCTTAGTAATAAAGTTTGTCATAAAACATTTCCCTTGAAAATTTTTGCATAAAATTGTTGTCTACAATATTTACAACTCTACATGCATCGTAAGTGTATTACTTTCCAATCACTACTGTAACAAATTACCACAAACTAAGTGACTTAAAATAACAGGAATGAATCTAGTTCGAAATGGATCTTACGGGGCTAAAACCAAAGAGCTGGAAGGGCCGTGTTCTTTCTGGACACATGGAGAGAATCTGTTCATTGACTTTTTCAGCTTCTAGAGGCCACCAGCATTTCCTGCCTTGTAGCTGCATTATTCCTAACCCCTATTCCAATGTCACATTCTCTTACCATAACCCTCCTACTTCCCTCTTATAAAAACCTTTGTGATTATGTTGGACCATCCAGATATCCCGAATAATCTCCCAATCCCAAAACCCTTAATCATATCTGCAAATTCCCTTTTCACATGTAAATTAACCTATTTACAAATTTCAGAATTTAGGTCACAGATTTTTGGGGGGGTGGGGGGAGGGGAGGAGAGCATTACTCTATCACGATTTCATACTTATTTCCATTCATTTTCACTTTTGAAGAACTAGACTGATCTTTTGAACCAAATTACAAATAAGCACTCATCTTTAGTTGTCACAGAGTTGTTGTAAATGAGAATTACAACAACAACAACAACAACAAATCTCTGCCTTAAAGTGCTAGTTCATATGCATTTGGATTGTTTGGAGGAAAGAAATTCTCTATGTGCTAAGAATTTCCTTCTCCAAGGCAAAACTCTCCAGGAAGGGGAAGAAAACACTGCAAACAGGAAAAAAGACTAAGCAACATGCAATTTTTTCCTGTAAGTTAGCAGTTTCATCTTTCCTCTTGCCAAACAGTAAACCATATATATATTTTTCCCCCTTCCTCTTCTCCAGCTTTCCTTTCAGTGAGCCAATAATATACAATGAGATTGGGTGATTGAGGTCATGAAATATTTGAAGATATGGGCTATGTGACAGTGGTGGACTATACTAAAAACAGCTTCCTGATGTCTAAAATTGTACCATGTGTCAGAAAATCAGTGATGAAATGTCAGTTCAAATATAACATTCTTGTTTCCATTACACTGATCTTAAAGTTCATAGTAATTATGACCATGAGTTTTCTTTTTTTCTTTTTTTTTCTTTTTTGATGCCGAAACCCAGGACCGAATGACCATGAGTTTTGATATCAGATAGACCTAGCACTGAATCTCTGCTGGGCAAGTACTAGTCAGATGAGACTGGGCAAGTTTCTTAATCAAATCAGTAACCTGATTTTTTCCATTTATATTAAACTTACATAAATGCTTTCTTATGCCATCAGGACTTCTTGGTGACCATTTATTTTAATGCCTGTTCAATGTCAGCCAAAACTAAAGCACAGAGGGCTACGTGGCCTGCTTAATGTCTCAGAATGACTTGGCGACACAACTAGAAGTAAAATTCACATTGCACATTTGCTAGCCTTATTTTTGCCCACTCAACTCCTCTGGTTTGAAATTCCAGGCAACAACTTTCATAGACATTCTCCCATGCACTTATCTCAGGTCAGACCACAATCTACTGATGAGCAGTGTAAGAATCAAATGAATTGTGTCAAAAGCTATAGAATTCTAGAAGTAGATTTGGCAGGATGAGACTTCCTCCCCCTACATTTTATCTCCTTCACCCCAATTCTCAACCCCTACCTTTACCTCTTAAGGAGAGCAGATGTTTGAAAGAACAATAAAGGGACCAAGTGTTTGTTAACATAACCATACACCAAAGATATACCATGAGAGTCAATATAATAAAAGAAAAAAGTGCTTGTCTTGTTAATGCACGTCTATGAAAAATCTAAAGGGCCGAGGTTCTCCTTAGATGTGCCCCCCTTGGACACTGGGACCCAAATGCAGAGCAGAACAGCAAGATAAGACCAAAAGAAAGGTGCAGCTCAAACCAGAAATCAAAAATTTTTGTTCCACAAATCCTCTAACTCCTCTTCAATACTACCAATTATGAGTCAGGGCACAGAAGAGAATGAAGAAATAATGTTATTGCTGGTTAATGTTGTGGTGGCCAAAACAAAAGGGCTTGGTAGGGTTTAGTAATTTAGAGTCGCTTTTAAACATAATGCCCCCAAATTAGCACATTTGAGTTACTCACAACCTGGTTTAAAAGCTTTTGAAGTAAATTTTTCCCAGTCAGATGTGCTTCTTTGTCTTCAATATCAGATTCAGACTTAGCCTCAACCTTACACCAATTAGAATACATTGCTTATATGCATGCATACAAGTCCCTTAACTCCCCATCCCAAATCTCCCCTGCCTTCCTGCTATAGTTTGACAGTCTGTTCGATGCTGCTTTGCCTCTGTATCTATTTTTGTTCTTTGTATTCCACAAAAGAGATCAACTGAAGGACTTAAATGCATGTATATAAGCATAACCAATAGACACAAGACACTTGGTTGGGGGGTGGGTGAGGGCATATGCCGGAGGGTAGGAGAACCCAGGGGGAAGTCAATAGGGAAAAAAGGAGACATACGTACTACTATTTGTAATACTTTAAACAATAAAATAAAAAAATAAAATATTTTAAAATTGTAAAACAAAAAATTGCTATCTTGCCATTGGTATACCTCCCCTTTATGTAAAAGCTTTGCATGGATCTTGAATCCTTACTGCTCAGACACTAATAACCCTTTATTCCTGACCATTGCCTGCTCTTTCACCTCCTGAATTTGAGTCTTTACTGCCTAGAACTCACGTACTTGCCTGCCTCTGATACCTTAGCTAAATTTTCTGGGTGTATGCCTTCGCAAAAATTGGGGCAATACCTACTTGCCTTGTCATTTTTACTTGCTGTGAACTCTCTTAGGCATGTGACCTGACTTAGCCTCCCATAGCATGCACACTGCATGCATATTCACACACACTACTGCACACTTGTCCCAAGTCCCTCAATCTACCCTACCCTTATGCTGCCCAAGTCCTAATGTAACATTTTCAAAGAGATGAAAGATCAATGCCTAACAATGTGAAGAATTTCAAGGAGCTCACACTTTACAACACTCCACTCTTTATTTTGCTTCCCTCCCTGCCCTCATAGCACTATGATTAGAGACAGAGAACTAATGATTTGCCACAGAGGCATATAATTCAGTGACTGCATAAAATGGCTGCTCTGCGGCCAGGTCCTAGTTTTCTGTTCTCCCGTTCACTTCTCTACAGTCTTCATGGACCCGTGCTTCAAAGACATATCTGAAATCCTGGATCTCCTACACAATCACTAAATGTACTAATAAGTAATTTAAACAAGCCTCACAAAAATGTATACATCTATTTTTATATTCTACTATATCATTGATATTTACCTTGAAATTTTTTACTTTCAATATACAATTGATGCTATATCACCTTCATAACTCTCCTTTGAAAGTTAGACAAAATATATATCAGATGAAGGTTAATCATATTTTTAGTATGAATTCACAGATTGATAAAAGAACAAATTAAAAATAAATATGTGTGCAATAACAAATAAAAAGTAAAACCAGGGAAAAGAAATTATTAACCACAGTTTATATTTTACCTAATATCAATTTTAGACCTCAGTGGTCATATCCATATTAAATAATCAAGCTCTTAGCTTAACACCCAGACCGTGTTCTAAGCACTTTATAAATATGGCCTCATTTAATCCCCTCAACAAATCTATGAAGTAAACATAACTGTTGTCCCCATTTTAAAGTTGAAGAAACCACCTAACCAGTGTGCCTCACTGGCTGAGAATCGACCTCTGAATGAGCAAGTCACGATTCAACTCTCTGTCACAGCACATGCCTGGGTTGTGGGCTCCATCCCCACGAGGAGGGGGTGCAGAATGCAGTCGATCAAAGATTCTTTCTCATCATTAATGTTTCTATCTCTCTCTCTTCCTCTCTGAAATCAATAAAAATATATTTTTAAAAATTTAAACTTGAAGAAACTAAGCTAGAGAGGTTACATAAAGTGTCTAATCATATAGCTAATAAGTGATGGAAACAGGATGCAAGCCCAAGAAATCTCACTCCGAAGTTTGTTTCTTAGTTATGTAGCTAATTACTTACCAAGTATTTTTTTAACTGTCTTGTCTCCGATGCATGTTCCACACTCCTTACCCCGCCTAAATCTGTTCATCTATTTATTCATTCTATCTTTTAGTTGAGCACTCTTACAACTCCATAGTTTGTTTTGAAGACAGAGAAATAGAGAGAAAAAGATAAAGAAACTGCATTTCTCTCTGTATATTTGCCTTGGAGCATTCTCTGCTGCCCCCTGCAGATAATTTGGTGAAACCAAAACTAAAATTTTCATAAATTCATTTAGCAAATTCACTAACAGCCGCACTTTGAGAATTTAATCACCAAGTATGCTAGCTAACATGTTAAACATTGCACATTTATTTATATCTTTTGGAAACTAGTTAAACACCTGGCTACCTGATAAACAGTGTGGATATTATAACTTGAAGAAATATTACTGAATAGGAAGAATAATGAATCTTCTGAAATGCCAGGATGATTTAATAAAAATAATAAAGAGATAGGTGGGTGGATAAATGGGTAGATTAATGAATGGAAGATAGATTCAAGGTCTCATTTCAGATAAATTTGAAGTAGATTGTCATAAGTTGTGTAGCCTGTGAAACAAACTCTGAAATGGAGTTTAGTGTGAAGGGTGGTTATTAAGGAGTAATCTTAGATTGTTTCTTATAGAACTAAAAAGACATACATTAAAGTGGACAGAGGGAAAAGTCAAACTATAAGGGAGGTCCCCAACAGGCTCAGCTAACTCCTGGGGAGATCTGGAGTTTGAACTACCCTTTAGAGATGTCCTCTGTTGAGTTGAAATGGCCATTTCTTAATACTCCTGAACCTATCAGATATTAGATATAGCTCAGGGAAGGAGCATGACCTTGGGTAAGGCAATCCATAGAAGTCTTTCTGAAATGCCAGCAATACTATCAACACTGGAACAAAGTCCTTCTTGAAGGGAGTCAGTTGATACCTCACAATATGGATAAACGTTGGAAAATGAGCCACTCTAATTCTGGTCTCGAGTACTGGTACAGTGGTATCCCAGTCAACCAATTATCTTTCACTCCCAAGACCAAATTAATAAATAGAAATCTTGTTGAAAATTTAACTTAGGAGGAGCTCTGCATTAAGGTGCATGAAAACCTGTGAACCCTTGCTTCCACTCCAGCACCAATCCCCCTCCTGGGGCCCAACCACACTGCATCCTCTTCCAACATCCTCCTACCCCACTTTACCCCCAAAGAGAAACTGGACATGGGAGAGGGGAAGTCATGCTAGCCAGAGAAGAACCTTCTTCCTGTGAAATTAGAAAAGGGAAGGACAGCCTGGCCAGAGTGGCTCAGTGGGTTGAGCATTGTCCTGTGCATTGAAAGGAAGCAAGTTTGGTTCCTGGGTTGCAGATCCAATCCCTGATTGGGGCATATATGGGAGGCAACTGATTGATGTTTCTCTCTCATGTTAATGTCTCTCTCTCCCCCTCTTTCCCTCTTTCTCTCTATGAACATGACCTCAGGTGAGGAAGAAAAGAAAAAAAGAAGAAGAAGAAAAGGAAGAGCAACTGGGAGTCCCACCACCCATTTCTCCATTCCATTTCCTCTTCCTCCAAACTTATGTTTGGGCCTCTTCATTACTTTTATAGATACCCCCAAACCCATGAATCTTTGGTAGTGATTTGGCAACTTCAGTAATAAATGGCAATTCTCTCTCTCTCTCTCTCTCTCTCTCTCTCTCTCTCACACACACACACACACACACACAGAGGGAAAAAAAAACTTTAGAGGCAGTTATATTATTTTCATCTCTGAGTGACTACTGGAAAGGGGAAGTCCAAAAAAATACAGAAATGAATTGAAAAGAATAAAAAGCCAAGTCATGTACCTTGGCTAGAAACTAACATCCAAGCAAAGTATTCTGAAAAGAGACAGGTATCATCTGATCTCCAAAATGCCCTAATTGCTAGAGTCAAGAAGGAAATTAAAAAAAAAAAAGCCAGCCCTAACCAGTTTGGCTCAGTGGATAGAGTGTCAGCTGTGGACTGAAAGGTCCCAGATTCGATTCTATTCAAGGGCAGGTACCTTGGTTGCGGGCATATCCCCAGTAGGTGTGCAGGAGGCAGCTGATCAATGTTTCTAACTCTCTATCCCTCTCCCTCTCTGTAAAAAATCAATAAAATATATATTTTTTTTAAAAAGCCAAATGGAATCACCTTAAATGTTTCAGACAGTATTAAACTAATAACATGGTTTTTGTGCAACTTTCTAGTAAAAGAATATGAAACATGAAAATTATGTCAGTCATAGAAATTATCTGTCTGCAATTTTGTTCAATATTTTGTGGACATTTTATTATGGTTTTATTATATCAGTTGCTTAAAAATTTTGTTCCCAAATTATATATTTGACCATGGTATCTTTTATAAGATGTTTATGTTTTTAATAAATAACTAGACAGTAGTTTACATTGGTTGAACTCTAGTTAAATTTGGAAGTTTAAGAATGTAATAATATTTTCCTAGTTTTGAAAGTAGCTTTTAAGGTATGGCCCTAAAGTTGAACTTCCTGGATTCAAATTTCAGTTCTGTCACCTATTTTTGGTTACAGATATAATTAATTGTATATCTTGTGTTTGTTCTAGACTATCTATTTGATTCTTTTTCCCAATGTGATATCATTTTTGTAATTTCTATTCTCCCATCAAAACATTTCCCTTTGTATTTTGTCTTCTTTAACATAAAAAGAATACTTTAACATCTCTAATTCCAAAAGGAGATATATGTAATATTTTCAACAAAAAGAATTTAAAAATAAATCAATAAAGTCTCTAATTCTATTTCTTCCCCCCACCCCCCCACCCCCT